>OZ010574.1:22890145-22895145 GCA_963932145.1 Acanthosepion lycidas | reverse complement strand
GTGTGCGTATATATATATATATATATATATATATATATATATATATATATATATATATATAGTCAGGGATAGCTTCCTCAGAGAAAAAAAGTTGAATTTATTTTTCAGTTTCTCCGAACTCCTCGTATTTTGCTGTTTGTTTATTCTGATAATTATTTGAGAAATCTTATATATATATATATATATATATATATATATATATATATATATATATATATATATATGTTATTTTTAAAATTTTGACAATTTTGACAAATCTTATATATATATATATATATATATATACATATATATATATATATATATATATATATATATATATATATATATATAAATATATATATATATATATATATACATATAGAAATATATATATATATATATATATATATATATATATACAAATTTGAAAACAGGCATCAACATCCGGCGAAACAGTGTGATTCATGCATGAGGACAATGTGCAGACTATAAAGTCATTAAGAGAATTGCGATCAATCATAAAACAGTCGGTTTGTCACTTGATGTTCATCTCAGTGTTCATTTTTACATTTATATTCGCTGTCACTGATATTAAAAACATTTACCCTATAAATAGAGCCTGTCATGAAATGATATTTTTCATATATATATGAAAAGGCAAATATATATATATATATATATATATATATATATATATATATATACATCATATAATGTACATAAGTATGAATTTGAGTATCAAAATATCTCTTTTTAATATATATATATATATATATATATATATATATATATATATATATATATATATATTAGGTTGGTGCAAAAATAATGATATAATAATGTCGTTTTTTGACGTTAAAAAATACGTCAAAAAACGACATTATTACGTCATTATTTTAGCACCAACCTAATATATATATATGTATACAGATATAAATTTGCGACATTTTCTTATCTACATATATGTGTGTGTGTGTGTTCGTGTGTAGAAATATTTCGGATTAACACATGCATATATATATATATATATATATATATATATATATATATATATATAGACATTTACACCGCATTCTCATTTATATATATCTGTGTGTGTGTGTGGGCGTATTAAAATCTATCGTTTTAATATATATATAACTATATGTGTGTGTATGTGTGTGTATATATATATATATATATATATATATATATATATATATATATATATATATATATATACGTTTGCATAAATATACATATTATGTAATTTTACCTATTAACCCTTCTTCTCGCTACATATATATATATATATATATATATATATATATACATATGGAGGGAGAGAGAGAGAGAAAGAGAGATAGCGTGAGAGATTGATAGAGATTGACAGTAAGAGAGTGGTAATATCTAGGAAGGTAGAATGGAGGTAGAATTACATAAAAATGTACATATTGACGCACACACACGCGTACACGCACAAAACGCACACAGACACATACACACACACACATACACACACACACACACACACACATATATATATATATATATATATATATATATATATATATATATATATATATATATATATATATAGATAGATAGATAGATAGATAGATATTTGCTTACATTCTTCCCCGCCTCTCTCTGACTATATATATATATATATATATATATATATATATCCTGAAACTAATTTATATATATATATGTATGTGTGTGTGTAGTGTGTGTATGTGTGTGCGCGTGTGTGCATGTTTGTGCGAGTTTTTCTTTGTGCATATACTTTATTCGCAATATATTTATTTCACGTGCTTACCGAAGCGAATACGATAGATGCGCGCGAAATCTCTTTGATGGCTGTGATTCTACTTCCTACTCTCATTCACCGGGCAACCAGATTTCGGTGAACGGCTACTCGTCTGCCGGATCGGAGTGTTTAGCTCACCACTCATACTCCACATTAAGGAAACACCCACAGCGTGCACGGCAGTGTCGAAATAGGCTCACTTTCTGAGACGGCCTGGATAGTGACAGCTGTTTATTGATAAGGGGAGGGATATAGACTATTGGAAAGAACACCGTAAATAAAAACAAAAAATACATACACGCAGACACACGGAGGAAGACATGAACATATATATATATATATATATATATATATATATATATGTTTTGTGCATGTGTGTGTGTGTGTGTGCATATATATATAGAATAACTGATTTAAAATATGCTTTTTCGCTACACAGTAACAACCATGTTTCAAAAATGGAAGCTAAAAGCTTCGAATTTAATTTTCAATTAAATTAAAAACATTAGTTTCATTTCAGACTCCAAAATTCGATTGAGGATGAAATGGAACTCATGTTTTTAATTTAATTACAAAATTAAATTCCAAGCTTTTAGCTCCCATTTTTGAAACATGGTTAGAACTGTGTAGCGAAAAACACATATTTTAAATCAGTTAATATATAATATTAATGCTCTGTAAATTTACATTGAGCACTATTTTGTAAAAGTAAAAATATCTATAAGAACACCGGATTATATATCTCATTGTTCTTTATATATATATATATATATATATATATATATATATATATATATATAAAGGCTTAAACAGCATATGTATGTGTATATTTACCACTAATATTATCTATCTATCTATTAGGTTGGTGCAAAAATAATGTCATTTTCTCACATAGTAACATATGTGTGAAAATGACTTTATTTTTGCACCGACCTAGTATCTGTCTATCTTTCTATCTATCTACCTATCTATATCTATATCTATCTATCTATCTATCTATCTCTCTCTCTCTCTCTATATATATATATATATATATATATATATACATACATATATATATATATATATATATATATATATATATATATATATATATATTTTGTATTTATTAAAATAGCTTCAAACTGCCACACCTTTCAGATTATACATTTTTCATGTTACTCAATTAATGTTCTCAGACTGATGTCATTCAAATAGTCTGTGTAAGTTTGAACGTTTGTATATTTCCATTCCATTACACACATAAAAAAAAATAATTTAAAAATAAAATTTATTAAAATTCAGTAAAATTTAGTATTTAATTCATTTATTTAAACTTTAAAAATAATATTTTCCAAAAAAAAAAATCATGATTTTTTATCCAACTGAGAATAGGGTTTTTCAATTCTAAGATGCAAGGAAATAAATTATTCCAACCCAGTCAAATTGTGGGAAAAGTATCCGACAAACTGGGAAATACAGAAAATAATGACAATGGAAAAGACACTGATAGGAAATAATAATCAGGACAAATAATCAGTCATGTGATAAACCTAAGATAGGCTTTGCCCGGCTCCTTAGGTTTGCTCTGCTTTGTGTATTGAGCACTTTACGTCGTTGTCATGACGTTTTGGAGGTTTTTTTTCTTTGGACTGAGTTTGAACTCTGAACGATTGTTTTCGCCTCAAATTCATGTTCTTTTTTTTTATTCCTCATTGTACTGGTTTGTATATATATATATATATATATATATATATATATATATATATATATATATATATATATATATATATATATATATATATATATATATATATATATATATTGTTGAAAATTCGTTACATTTATCGGAAAAAATGATCAATAATTAACAAAGACCAAATATATATTTAAGCACTGTGGATAGGGATCAACACATCAATCGACTGTTACTTTATCTCCTTAAACGATGACACACAGACACACGCAGACACACACACACACACACACACACACACACACACACACATATATATATATATATATATATATATATATATATAGCGAGAGACAGAGAGAGAGAGAGAAGGAAATTGAGAGAGTGATGTTATGCATTTCAACAACAATAGTTATGTTTTCTGCCTGACCCTTTTACTTTTGCAATCTAATCAAACTTATTCTAATCTCAATGGTGGATACGAATTAATTCGAAATTTTTACAGTAAAATTTCCATCAAATCTTCATTGTTTTTCATGTTCAACGAAACATGTTTGAAAGAATAATAGCTGATCAAATACACATTATATATGTATGTAGATGCAAATATATATATATATATGTGTGTGTGTGTGTGTGTGTGTTTGTGTCTGTGTGTGTGTCTGTGTCTGCGTGTGTGTCTGTGTCTGCGTGTGTGTGTGTGTGTGTGTGTGTATGGGTTGACAAAGCGTTGTGAGTGAAAGAGCGTAGCCGGGAGGGTCGATAGCTGTGCTTGCCCGAAGTCACAAGTCATTGTGACCGAGGGTTTGAGTACGCTGGATAACACGGTCTCTCCTAGAAAATGTAACAAAGTTCTCCTTAACATGGTTGCAGTATAATCCACAGGTGGGCTCTTTGGGTGTTTAACAAACACAAATACTGACCGAGCGTCTGAATTAGGGATTGGCTAGACGCCCTAATAGACGGATCCTCTCGAATACGAGTGGCTGGCTATTATATATATATATATATATATATATGTATATATATATATATAGAGAGAGAGAGAGAGTAAGAGAGACTGATAGAGAGAGAGAGCGAGTAAGAGAGAGAGACTGATAGAGAGAGAGAGCGAGTAAGAGAGAGAGACTGATAGAGAGAGAGAGAGAGTGTGAGTGTGTCACGATTTGTATGTTTGGCGGTGTATCCAGAGGGAGGATTTCTAATGGGAATATAATTTTTTTTCCTGCATGATTTTTTATTTTATACACTCGAAAATAAGAGCTGTTTACTAGATTCATTTTAACGTGTCTGTTATTAAACTAAATGGCTGCTTAAACACACACACACACACACACACATATATATATATATATATATATATATATATATATATATATATATATATATATATATATATATATATATGTACTGATAGGCTCTTCCGTCGCCTTCGATGTAGGAAAAGTTCTAACGTACAAACGGGTTGCAAACTAGAGGGACTCTGCCGTCGTATTCAGCGTATGAGAGTCAAATAGGTCAGTTCATAGGAAACCATCCACACTTTTTGAA
>OZ010574.1:22860145-22877645 GCA_963932145.1 Acanthosepion lycidas | reverse complement strand
TGGGGGTTTCTAAAAGACAAAGTTTACAGCAGGAAACCTGAAACAATTACTGAAAATTGAAGAAGAATGTGCTCAAATGCCAGAGGAAATGATACTGGAAGTTTGTAGGTCTATTTCTTCTAGATACGAAAAGTGTATTGAACAGAACGGCAACCAGTTTGAGCACTTGATGTGAACTCATCATTATATGAACATTCTGCCATTGCCCCAAGTAGCCTTTATCTTATTAAAGTTAGTTTTCTATGTTTTTTTTTTGTATATTTTACTCTCCAATTCCTTAAATGTGTATTGTTTCTCTTGTATTAATCTTATTTAGAAGTCAAAATACATAAATTAAGTAAGTTATAACGATTCAAAGAGTGTATACATTATTTTGGGACATCCTGTATATACTAAACACTTCAAATCCCTTAGTCTATGAATGAATTACAACACATTAAGTAATTATAGGAGGCAAGGAAATTGAACATAGAATAGTCTGCGTTGGAGGTAGTTTCATCCTCCTTCTTTATGTGCCGTGTCCATTCAGGATGTAATTGATCATGGTCCTCCACAACTTCCAGTCCTTTGCAGCTCTTAATAAATTTTATCCTTTTGTTATACCTCTCCCAAACCCTGTTCGTTCATCCATTCACTCAAGCTTATGAGTATGTTACTTATGTTACGAATTTTTTCTTATGTCTCTCTACTCTACAATCTGTACTGTGAGTATCAAATTTAGCAAGCCCTCCCTGCTCATTATGTATCCCAGAAATTTCAGTGATCTCTTTCTGACGTTAAGCATAATGTTCCTTTTTGTTTCAATTGTCTCTAAAACCTCGTCGTTTCCAAAATATCCGGTCCAACGGCATTCTCATTATCTTTCTGTAGAACCACATTTCTGTTGCTTCAAATCTGTTCTTCATTTTTGAGGAGATCGTTCAGCATTCACTGCCATATAGGGGGATATATATATCATTTTAGAGTTCAGTACTCTTTTCTTAGTTTCTAAAGAAGTTTTCTGTCTCTTAATACTCTGCTTTGCTTTTGGAAGGCCACTTTGACCATCCCAATACGTTTTTGGATCTCAGTATCGCACTTTCCGTCCTCTGTTAGAAAGAACACTTCCCAGTGATTTAAATCGTTGTACTTGTTTGATTTTGACATCTCCGATTTGTAATTTCCATTTTGAACTCATCTTTTTACTAGCAACCATGAATTCTATCAAAACCTGAAAATTCGCCTTGTTCTTAAATTGCCTGGTCACATCGAGACTTTTATATGGATGTCATTCATAGCGACTAACCCCCTCGGAAATAATTAAATTATTTGCTGTATAATATTTGAATTTCAATTCTGAATATACTATTAAAACTCGTAAATTTCAGAAATAAGTTATTCCAAAAAAAATTTCGCTTGAAGATGGAACAGAGCCTACTTTAACTCAAGTTAATTCAAATATTATTTTGAAGTTTTCGGCTCTTGTTTTGAAACATGAGACCTCTTATGTAGCGAGTTGGAATCATATTTTTAAATAAATAATATATATATATATATATATATATATATATATATATATATATATATACACACACACACATATGCATTTGTACGAATGCTAACGCATTCATATATAATTTCTATGCTTATCTTTAATTACACATGAACTTATTGGTGGAAACTGACATCTGTGTGTGTGTGTGTGTGTGTGTGTGTGTGTGTGTGTGTGTGTGTGTGTGTGTGTGAAACCAGAGAGATGTTTTAAAAGGTTTATGTGCACCTGATCCAATAAGATAATACGGATACGAGGTGTTTGCCATGATGTAGTGTATATTTTCTTCGTGTTATATTTAGTCTGTCTCTCTATGTATATACTTGAGATTGTACATGAAATGTCACTTGGAATTTGTAAAAACATACCCAAGAATTTGATAGAAACCATTAAAGTCCAACACTGATATTTTTTTCATGAAAAAAAAAACAAAAACGACAAAATATACTAATAAAATGCATGCACGTTTCCCTTTTGCTGTCGTGACGAATTACCCATGATGCCAAGCATCGATATCGACACTGGTGGACTTCCGCTTTTTCATATATTGAGTTTGGTAAGCTTCGAAAATCAACAGCTTGTAACTAGTTGGTATCTCTGTGTCTGTTCCTTTTTCTTTTTTTCTTTCTTTTTTTATTTTTAAACCGACTCTGAATTTAGCAACTGTATTTCTATGGATTCTCAAAATTAATTTTTTTTACGTCCATATAAGCGTAATTTTTTTTCGGTTTTAAATCCTTTATCTGTCTTTTTTTTTTTTTTACTTCTCTTTTTTTATGGAAGGTCTTTAATATTTCGCGTCGCTTCCTTCAAAAAACGTCTGAATTCGAAAATGTGTTCAATGTTTATTTCCAAACTTGCCACGTACTGGGTATGTCGATAAACTACATACGCGTCCTGGGTAAGACGATAAACTACGTTCAACAGCAAGGCCTCTAGCCGGGAGGTTTTGAGAAGCTTAGAACCACCTCTTAATTGCTGGTGTTCCCAGGTTCGCCCCAACTAGGGGTGGTAGCATCTGTTAGGATCCCAGCTATGAGCAATAAGTTAGCTACGAATCTGGGTCAAAAACTCTATAAAATTGTAAAAATAGGTTTTAATACCAGAAATACTTTATAAAAAATTATTTCCAGCAATAAACTTTTGAAGAAAAAAAAACTATTTTTCAGCTATACATTTTTGAGGAATAAATATTACCGGCAATAATTTTTTGAAAAAAATTATTACCAGCAACACATTTTTGAAAAAAAAATATTACCATGATTATTATTATATATATATATATATATATAATAATTGGCCACTCGTATTTAAGCATATCAGTCTATTAGGGCGGCTAGCCAATCTCTATTGCAGACGCTAGCTCAGGCATATTTGTGTTCAATATCCACAGAACGAAGCTATGGTTTATACTGCAACTATTCTGAGCAGACCTTATTTCTGGGAGAGAGCGTGTTATATAGCGTGATCAACAATCTGAACAAAGGCAACACATGCAGATCCTCTTGTGATTTCGTGCTATCACAGCTATCGACGGCCCCCAAGGGTGCCATCTAAGCAATGTCAACCCGTCGTATGGCTTGCAGGCAATTCGCAACCTTCACACCGATAACATCATGTATATATACATATAACTCTTTCTAGTTATTTATATATATATATATATATATATATATATATATATACATATATATATATATATATATATATATATATATATATATATATATATATATATATATATATATACATATACATATATATGTTATAGCTAAAAAGAGTTATATATATATATATATATATATATATGGATATATATACGCGTGTATACACCCCCCCCACACATATATATATATATATATATATATATATATATATATATATATATATATATATTCCTTTATTATAATTTTATCATATAGACAAAACAATTTTACTCACTACAAATATGCAAATTGGTTTCAGTGCATTTCAACTGCACTTCGATGGGTGACGATTCTCACCCGTCGAAGTGCAGTTGAAATGCACTGAAACCAAGTTGCGTCTTTGTAGTCAGTAAAATGTTTCTGTCTATATGATAAAATTTTAATAAATAAATAATTATCGCTCTACTATCGAGCCCACTTTTGGATTAATGCTGTGAACGTTGGAATTTATATATTACTTTCGTTCTCATCGCATATATATATATATATATATATATATATATATATATATATATTTCATTTTTCGATCCGATATATTTGTATTGCTTCAAACGTTATTTTTTTTTTAGTGGAAATACGTGTTTGAGTAGACACACTCGAGGAAATTTAATAAACAAGATATGTCTTCCGGCGGGATTCGAAACTGCGTCCACCTTTGCTGGAGGGACCACCCTTATGACAAATAAAAGCGTTGACTGTGAAGCACTCTGTAGCTGAGAGGGTCAAATCTCGCTGAATCCGTGTACAGCTATCTCCAAATTGTCACTGTTTATCGTATTTCAGAAACTTCTGTATTTTATTTGGTTTGCATTGTCCATGAAAATTCCCTAAGTCCCTAAGTTTAAATATTTTTCTTGTATATCGGATATTCCCAAATTAACATAATGGCATTCTGGAACACCCTTTCGTCTTACCTGCTATCGTATTTTGCGGTATGGAAAAAAGAGGAACTCCTGTCTTTTGTAATTGGTAGAAAGTGACATGTACAGCAGATGCAGCTCCAGTTGAATTCATGTCAAAAATGCTTTTAATGCATAAAACTTTGTCTTCTCCATAATAACTAGTTACACCGTGACAATAATTAAAAAATAATGTCTTAACAAAATCCGGGAAAAAAGCAATTGGAGAATTGGGCACGTGGCCGAGTGGGTTGAACGTTCGCATTCTGACCATGAGACACGGGTTCGAATCTCACCAGAGTCGATTTGTCAGGAAGGAGACTTGCTGATGTTTTCGGACTGGAGGCGTCAATCCCAGCACGCGGAACCTTTGAGAAGTGCCTGAAAACCATACCACGTGTAGACCCAAGCCTTGTGAGTGTAATTGTGTATGTAGCTGTGTTAGCAGTGGGCTTGAGCGTGCTGGCATTGTTCAAATTGTTGATCACGCTGGATAAAACGCTCTTTGGAACTAAAATTCGCTTGAAGATGAAACAGAACTGATGCTTTTAATTTAATTATATAATTAAATTTGAAGTTTTTAGCTTCACTTTTTAAAACATGATTATTACTGTGTAGGGAAGAAACCATTATTTTAAGTCAGTTAATTTATAATGTTTATTCTCTGTAAATTTACATTGAGCAGTGTTTTGTAAAAATAAAAAATAACAATAAGAACACCGGATTATATATCTTACTCTTCTTTCTTTTTATTTACACCCCCCAACACACACACACACACACATATATATATATATATATATATATATATATATATATATATATATATATATATATATATATATATATGAAGAAATATAGTCTTAGGATGTGCTATATTTATGGGATAAAGTACTCAATATCAGATATAGAGCGTGTGTAAATATAAAAGTGAACATAGAAGTCAACACTTAGAGGCGACAGTCTGTTTCATACTAGATGCAATCGTCATGTGGCCTGACGATTGCATCTAGCATGAAGCAGGCTGTTGCCTCTAAGTGTTGACTTCTATGTTCACTTATATATATATATATATATATATATATATCCTTGTACAAATAATGATGAGGTAAATATTTTAGAACGAAATGAAAAACGACCCTTATTGTCTGATAGTAATAACAATGGTAAATTTAGCTTCTTTTTTTTTTTAGGTAAGATGCATTATTCATTGTCCGTAGAGTTAACGCTACTGTTATTTATAAATTCTTTTTATGAAAACAGTTTTTTTTTTTCCGGAAATTAGACTTTTCAAGTCCAATGTTTTCGGTCATTTTAATGAGCTTAATGATGCGAGTTTCTTCCCAGACATTTTCGTTTTTGCTAGTTTAGCAAAGTTAATATCCTGATTATGCCATTATTTTCCCGCCAAGATATATTACATTGCTTTTACTATTGTTCACGTCATACTTAAGTGCCGCTCAAAGTAGACGGTTACCGAATGTGTATGCTGCAATTACGCATAGGATGGGAGCTAGGGTTGCGTGATTATAAGCATTTATACCAGACATGGGCAACCTTTTCCGACCAGTGGGTCGCATCAGATATGGCTCATCATACGGCGAGCCGCTCTACTAAAAAGGTTCAAGGTAATTTTTCGTTGAAGCTGTCTTAGTCATTTTCATCACTGAAGACCATATACGTAAGCATCTATCATAGAAATTGTGAAAGGTTGATTTTTTTTTTGTAGAAAAGATTTCTCGATAATTAAAAAATGTAATGCCTGTATAATTTTATCACTGATGACGGTGGTTAACACACACACACACACACACTGTTGCATATGATTTGTTTCTTATTTATTCATTTGAAAATACAAAAAATAGGTTTTAAATTGAAAAAAAAAGTCTTTTCTAGAGAAAAGAAAATGTTTTCCCTCCAGAAAATATATTTCTTCTCCAGACAAGAAAATATTATGAACGTCCTGTTTCTAAAGCAAATGATATTTACACGAATGGTCTTCCTTAGTGAAAATCACCAACTGTTCAAACTGATGAAAACGTTACGTTCAACGAAAAGTTACAAAATTCAAAAGAAGTTCTGCATATCATTTTTTTTTTTATGGATGTGGTTCTGCATGGGACAATGGGAGTGAACAAGTGAGGGCGAAACGAAATATACAAAATTTTAATAAACCTTATTTTCCTCATGGAATTCGGCGTGCCATTTAGAAAGCGAAACGTTCCACATGCAGTCCACGGGCCCCAATTTTGTCCATGACTGTTTTATAAGATAGCTGCTAAAACTCGCCTTGATCAGGTTAAGATCGTCGTGAGAGCCTTTCCCTCGTTGCAACAGTTCGAGGGTAGAAATAGTCTGAGTGGTATTTACCGCTTAATATATTACTTATATTGCTCTGTTATTTGCATTTAGCCCTGTTTGGATTAAGGATCACCTTAGAATAACCCCAACCAACTACCAATTGGTATTATATATATATATATATATATATATATATATATATATATATATATATATATATATATATACTCGACTCTCCGGTCGAATTCGACGTATGAGGGTCAAGCAGATCAGTTCCCAGGAAACCTAAAGCCCGACAACAGCACATGAGATTTGATTATAGTGGTGAAGGTTTCGTGCAAAGACCATCCACACTTTTTGAAGGGCCGAATAGAGACCTGGTGCACTACGTGCCAAAAAGTTCCCAAACGATCATCCACAGGTTTTGAATTCAGAGTTGTCTTTCTCCTAGACCAGTTGCCATCCAAGGCTATAGAACCCAGTTTTTCCTGCTATTTACCTATAGCTGGAGGGGAAAGAGGAGCTTTCACAACTTTTCTAAGGTTATTAGTGAATATAAGTGAATGTAATTGATTCAACTGGAAATCGAACTCGGCTCCCCGATTCCTCAATCTATATATATATATATATATATATATATATATATATATATATATATATATATATATATATCAGAGATAGAGCGTGTGTAAATATAAAAGTGAACATAGAAGTCAACACTTAGAGAGGCGACAGTCTGTTTCGTGCTAGACCATATATATGTGTGTGCGCGTGCGTGTGTGTGTGACTTTCCCATGATATATTATTTTCCATAAAATCTTTCGCAGTCTTTATTAAATCGAAACATTTTGTTAAGTCTACTGCGATTTCTGAGATGGTATCGTTCACCATAAGAACAGAGGGAAACGGGATCATCCTTTACCATTTTAGATTCGGTTGCTATCGTGACAAGATGGTTGTCTCCATAATAAAGATGCTTCACTACAAATTATTACTGATCTCTTCAAAATTAATTACGTATGAATCGTTGTCTGTAATGGCTCTTTTGACGCCAAAAGCTTTTTGTCATTATATCGGCCGAATGCGACATTTCTCCTTGGGGATTTTACAATCAGATCTCGCCATTTGCTAGGCGATGTATTTATATTGTGCACAATATTCACTCTTAGCTTTCCATTGCATATTTTCTTGGCAAGACGAACCTACTCCAGAGTAAGTCTTTGCTTAAACTGGAGGAGGATCTTTCTCGCTAGAAACTATTATTTTCAGAAATTATTTTTGTTGTCTATTAGTGGTTTTCTTTGCTTCCAACATTAGAGATGTTTTTTTTATAATACATTAATAAAGATACCTCTACTTGGTCGCGTAAAAAAAACAGCATAGCATAAATAAAAATGTCCCCGAACTCAATAACTCTTTCATAAGAGCTGTCATCACCTTGAGAGTTTCTCGATTAATCAATAAAGACCAAAGAAAGAGGAGACCCATCGTTAAGAAATGATTGCATATAGGGTTTTTTATGCTATAAGTATGTAATATTTATTTCAAATCAAATTAATTTAACTTTAAATTTTCTAATTTTACTCAAATAACGTGTCACAAATCTATAATTCAATTTTGAAAGATTTTTGAAACCGATAAATTTACTTCTCTACAAAGTTCTTAAAATTAAGAAAATGGCCGCTTTAAAAAAATATTCTAAAATCGAGCAATTATTTGACATTCCATTCTATATAATCCCTACCTAAAATAGACCAGTATATTATACTTACTGTAAATAATAAATTTAATCATTTAGTTTTCAATTAAAGCTAAAATTAAATCTTCAAGAACGCTTTTTCAGTTTAAAATTTAATTCTAAACCTTAGGTTATCGAAAATTCAGTGGAGGTACCTACAGTAATGGCTTGAGATCCGATCATAGCGACATACAATTTTTTTGAGATACGAGCTGAAATTTGGCCGATTTTTTGCCTTGAGATACGAACGAATTTCAGTTAAGCACCAAGCTTCGAGAGTATTTCCACTCGCAGTACACGCCTCCACCTCGCTCTGGAAGGATCCCTATGTTGTGTCTTTTTCGGCTTTATTTTGCAAAGTTCCTTATGTGACACCATAGGTCCGAGAAAAGTAACTGTAAATAGCAGTGGAGAAAAGCCTAGATGTTTTATTTCGCTTGAGTTAAAATGGGAAATTATACAAAAAGGAATATGAGGAAGACGTACGAATAATGGATTTGACCCGACAGTATTAGCGTTTTTATATCGACAATAAATAAAAAAAAAATTAAAAATAATTACAGTAACGGATAAAATGTAAATGTTTTTGAAAATATTAAAATTAAGTGATGAAGTTAATCTTCCGTAACGTAGACTAGGCATGTCGTTGCTAGGCTAGGTTAGCGGTTGCTTGGCTAGCTGTTGTTATCCCTCACTCTCTCTCTCTCTCTCTCTCCCCTCTCCGCCAATTGGCTTATGTCTCGTCTGAATTTCATTGTTTCGCACAGTTTATTTCTTTGCAATTTGTTTTGTCTATTTTATTGTTATTATTTCCTGTCTGTTCACACGTTTTTGCTTGTAAGGAACCCACAAATACAAAAATAGGGATGAATTTTAGGAAAATAAGGGTTATTTTTAGTGGGTTGGAACGGATTGGAAATATTCCCATTAATTTCAATGGGAAAAATTGATCTGAGATTCGAGTCTGGAGCTACGAGTTCGGCTTTGGAACGAATTAAACTCGTATCTCAAGGCATTACTGTAATCTTATTACTGTGGATGTTCGCGTAGCAAAGCGAAAATAGATTAGGCTAGCCAAGTTCAAATTCCAGCTGAGGCTATTACGTTCATTGAATATAATTAACCTTGGGAAAGGTATGAATCCATTCCGCTCCACTTCCAGTGAGGGGTTACTAGCAGGATAAAAGGCTTCTCAAGCTTTGTTTGGAAACCATAAAAGCAATTCTTAATTCAAAATTGATTTGATGTGGACTCAGCAATATACCCACAAAAAAAACTAATTAAGACAAAAACTACAGATGCAACACCAAACATGTAGAAGCTGTGACCTATATTCCACAAAGGAGTTTATAAGATGTCTGCCACCTCATTGTCGTGTATAGTCATCATAAGAGATCCTTGACTGACATCGTATTCACCATGCCAATAAACTTACGATGTCAAGCAATGACGATACATGGAATTAGAATAGATTACATAACAATTAGCATAGAATTTATGGTTACACTGAGCTATTTCAACAATGTAATTATGGGACCTAACAGCCTATCTAGTATTGTGCTTAAATTCGTGAAGTTGAGGAACTAACAAGGAAATTACATCAGAACAATAACAGTGAAAATATGTTTATGTTGCTCTTGCTTCAGGAATGGTAATGTTTCAGTTCAATATCTCTCGCGACTTTAAAGTCGCGAGAGATGTTGAACTGAAACATTGTTCTGATGTAATTTACTTGTCAGTACCTCTACTTCACGAATTTAAGCGCAATACTAGATGGGCTGTTAGGTCTCATAATTGCATTGTTGAAATAGCACAGTGTAACCATAAATTCTATGCTAATTGTTACTTCTCTCGCATTTCTCGCTTGTGGGACTTGAGTCGTAAATAGGAAATGCTGACACTTATATAGAAAATAAGAAGTCATTTATTCTGGAGAATAATATAGTACAAGGTTGAGAACACAGACGAATGTAATAAACAGTTGATCGTTAACATCGCAGTATTTACCCAAGACCTCCCTACAAGGCGGAATGATCGATCAAGGTCGGTTTTAAACTTTGGGTTTTCCGAGCGCGTAGCAACGGGCAAAAATTGCTTGTAGACCCCACATAAACGGTGTGCGGTAGCTGTCTACATCCCCAGACGAGACTCTGCGCGTCGGCATAGCCTCGTCTGGGTTCGTCTCTGCTCCAAAAGCAGAGTGGTCGACAAGCAGATAATCGTTAACTACTCGGTATTTACGCGAGATCTCCCTACAAGTCGGGATGTGGTACAAGGCCGATTTTTTACGTGGGGCGTTCCGAGCCCCTAGGCACGCTCAAAAATTGCACGTAGAGCCCGTATGCACAGGTTCCGTTAGCTGTCTACATCCCCAGACGAGACTCGGCATAGCCTCGTCTGGGTGCTTCTCCGCTCGGATGTAGAGAGTCGACAAACAGAGTTAACGGTAATCGTTAACTGCTCTCCTTCAGTAAGAGAGAGTGCTTTTAAATAGTTTTAGAGCAGTCCATCTTGTGGGGGTGTTCAGCTACTCCACAACAGATCTCTTCCGGCTTTCTACTTTCCCATGGACTACGATCTTGAAAAAATTAAATGTAATGTCAATCGTGATCCTGTGTCTTCTTGATTCCGTTTCTTTTATTGTTATCGCTATTTCTTCCACTATCAGTGACGCCTTACATCCTATAATTATAAAACTTAGTATTCCATATCGACATACAACTTTTTAAGATAGCTTGCTCTAATTTTCCTGTATCGCGATGAACGGCTGTTCTCTCAGTGACTTGAGCTCATATTGGGACTTAAGCTCAACGAGGACCTCAAGGGAGAACTTGTGCATGCCATCCATCGTTAAAGATCCTGAAAAAATGCTCGGTTCCCTGTACCGCGCCAACAAGTACCTGACTCCTGCTATCTACTACCTTTACAAGAGCGAAATCAGACCGAAAATGAAGTATTACTGCTAGGAGCTACCCATTCGTCACTTTCCAGTTTCGTAAGGATCCCAAAGCCTTTTTGCGTTCTTGTGGGCGATGAATCATTTTCCTCCCTTCAACCCTTTTCTCATTGATGAAACGTGGAAACCCCCTCGCTTCTCTATTGCTATTTCTAAGGCGAAGACCAGACCCGTCACGTCGCTCACATTGTAGCAAACTACCCTCATTAACCTTCGTAATACATTGGTAAGATATATGTTTCAATGGAGCTGTTTCTTCTACTCGAGCTATCCTGTAGAACCCACTGCCAAGAGGAAGCTTCCCTTGATCATTACAATATTAACATGTTCAAGTATAATGGTAACGTTTAGTTTTCCCACATATGCCCATAAATTGTGCCTGTTATTATTTAACCCTCTACCTTGAGTGTCTCTTGGGTCTGGTATAAGGTGAAAATAATTCTAAAAAGAGAATCAATGTCAGTGCCTAAGAGAACAAAGAGCAGTGATCCGAATCTGCAAAGAACATGCTATGTCATCGATGATAACTCGCTGGTTCGGCATTACTTCCTGAATCTTCTCGTTATTGGTGGAGGTTGAAGGGCGTCCTGCTCTTTCTTCGTGCGTCACGCTTGTCCGGCCACTTTTAAGCTCCTCGATCCCCTCATACACACTTCTACGCGGCAGTTCACTGTCGCCGTATTGTTTCAAAATACACCGGTGAAATTCAGCCTCTGACACACCTTTCCGACCAGAGATTTCGGATGACTGCTCTTTGTACCTCATTCGCACACACTGCTAACGGAGCGGCCATGTCTTTACTGTAACAGCAACAAGAAAACTGGGGTGATCAAGCTCATACTTTGATCAGGTGACCACGATAGTACCAACTATAAGCGCGCATGTGCAGAAGGCAGTGTGACAGATCTAAAGATATATTATGAAGAAAGTGTAGATAATTTTGGACTTAAGCTCATAATATTGTTTTCCGTATCTTTTCCCATTATAAAACACAAAAGAGATCTTTCAGTGTCATTTCATTTGCATAACCTAACTTCGAAAAATAACGTTGTTAACGTAACAGCTATTTCAAAATAAGAAATAAAATCAAAATATCATCGCACTTTGCAGTATTTATTTATTAATTTTTTTTTTTTTTTTTTTTTGCTAAGAACCTGTTGTAACCTAGAAAGGGTTACTGAATGAGGAATAACCAAAACGGAGATTGGAAATGAAATGGTAATCTTTATAGCATCAACGAAAGTATCTTCCAACAATTGTGGAATCGCCTGAAGATATGAAAAGGTTGAAACCAAAGTAGCGGAATCGGTCGACCTCGTATTTTTTTTTTTTTTATTTAAAAGCGCTACATTTCAAATTTTTATTGTTCTATACGTGTATTGAGTACTTTTTAAAACTAATGTTTCCTGGTCTATTTCAACTCTGACCATTAACTTTTTAATTTTTATATATATAGATAGATAGATAGATAGATAGATAGAAAAATGAGTACACATGATGGAAAAAAAAATTCGTGAAAAATGAGAAAACATGATGGAAAAAATGCTCCAAACTTAAGGAAAACAAAGTTTTATTGTCAAAATCTTTATGCTATTATTCAGAGGAAAGACCAAATTATTTTAGGGTTATCAAATTATATATATATATTTTTTCTTTTTTAGCCTTTTAAAATGTTAGACATTTTTGTTAAACCTTTCTTTACCTGCTTCAGCGGGAGGGGACCAAAGTTTGGTATAGAAAATTCTAGCGTCTTTTTTCGATGAAAAACTCTTTGATTTGAAAATTCTAGCTAAAATCAAATAATTGTTGGATTCCAGTTAAATTATGTAAGAATGTTACAGTGGAGGAAAACAAATATTCCTAGACATACAAATTTTTAATTTATTTGATTTCCAACTAATGAATAAACATTTTGTTGTAAGCCACAAAGCCTTACTGAATGAGGAATAACCAAAACGGACGTTGGAAATGAAATGGTAATCTTTATGATCCCATCAAAATACAATACTCGCCAGCGGCATGAAGTAGGTAAACCACTGTTAGTGATGGACTATTTAGACAGCATATTACCCCCACTTACAATAATGTTCAACGTATTTATGAGGATTAGGACATACCCATTAGTGTTCATAGGTACGGTATATAACAGAACCTAAACATGTTTAAGGTGTCTTTCTTTACTGTATTACATATTAGGTTTCCTCTCCTCCAACAATGGCACAAAAATATCTCCTTGGGCATATATACCTTATTGAGCTATCTAGTAAGCTAATGTGTACTCAGACAACCTAGAAATTAATGTAAGAAAAAGAAACGTTTTCATAACCGGAAGTTCAAATATTCACTCTGACATGTACCAGCCATTTTTAATAGTTGATGAGTCATGTTGACGTAATTTGTGATTTTCACTTGGAAACTTTATTTTTGCACATAAAAGAAACCCTTCAGGACTTGGAGAATCACGGCTCACCACAATGTCCAATCTTTTGCACCTCTCCGCAATGTTTTTTTTTTTCATTTTTGTCTTTTTACTATCCCTTCCGGTGCGGAAGGGATAGTAAAAAGACAAAAATGAAAAAAAAAAACATTTCTCTTTACCATCTCTTTCGTAGGTTACGTGCTGTTTTACACTGTCAATCAGTATTTTCTATTAAGAAGCTTGACATATTGAAGACATCTCCATTTACTATATTTAATGGAATATACGGCCCCTTTGCTCCAAAAAAAGCACAAGAGTACCCCTTGAGACATCTATGCCTAATTGAGCTCTCCGGTAAGCTCTTGCGCTGCACATACTTGCTGCATTTTCTTCTTACCGTGCTCTTTCAAAGTGAAAACGATCATGGCTCTCCACAATTTCCTATCCCTTGTTCTTTTAGCGATAATTGTCTTCTTAATATATCTCCCTTCCCCGTTTTGCCATCCAATTCCTGAAGCTGATTATGCCGGTATGGAAAACCACGCTCTATAGAGGTAAAGAAACTTTCATGTACTTCTATGTGTCGTGTCCCTCCACGACGTTGGCGATCATGGTGCTCCACTATTGTCAGTCTCTTGTCGGTATTAAGAAGGTTTGTCTGTTTGCCATCACTGCTAAACCCTGCTCCGCCAACCATTCACTTAAACTGACCAGGTCCGTTACGCGTTGATTTTCTTGCCCTGCAAGTATCATATTTTCCATACCCTCTTTCCTCATTATGTGCTTCAGAAATTTGAACTGTCTCTTCCTGATGTTAAGTAGAACTGTCATTTTCTTGCTATTGTTTCTAAAACTTCGCTGTTGCTCACATGTTCATTCCGTGGTATTCTCAGCATCTTTCTCTAGAACCAAATTTCTGTTGCTTCAAGTCTCCTAATCTGTGAGAAAATTGTCCAGCTTTTGGATTGATACTACTTAACAGTTCAGTATTATTTTCTTTATTTCTGACGATATTTTTTCTGTTTCTTAATACTTTGCTTAGGTTTCAGAAGGCATCTTTCGCTATCCCAATGCATCTTCGGATTTCTGTATTGCATTCCCGTCCTCCGTAGGCTTCATAGATATCTGTTGTGTCTGTTTGATTTCGGTATCCCTAATATGTAATTTGTATGTTTGGATGTCCTTTTTGCTAGCAACCATGCATTCAGTTTTCTTACAACTGATGCCACGTTTTGTGCGAGAATGACGTACATGTGCTTTGGATATTTAATATTTGCAAATGCACCAGTATGTACACATCAGCTTACAATTTGACTGTGTTGGAATTCATTTCCCTGCATCTTAGTATTGACAAACCCTATTCTCAGTTGGATAAAAAATCATATATTTTTAAAGTTTAAAAAAATGACTTAAATACGAAATTTTACTGAATTTTGATAAATAGTTTTATTTTTTAAGCTATTTTATTTTTAAATGTTTTTTTTTTTTATGTTTGTAATTGAATCGAAATATACAATCGTTCAAACTTACACACACTATTTGAATGACACCAGTCTGAGAACATTAATTGAGTAACATGAAAAATGTATAATCTGAAAGGTGTGGCCGTTTGAAGCTATTTTAATAAATACAATATATATATATATATATATATATATATTAGGCTGGTGCAAAAATAATGACGTAACAATGTCGTTTTTTGACGTATTTTTAACGTCAAAAACGACATTATTGCGTCATTATTTTTGCACCAGCCTAATATATATTTATATATATATATATATATATATATATATATATATATATATATATATATACATATATATATATATATATATATATATGTATATATATAACACAACACAGACACAACCCATTTTCAGGAACCAATAATGTGAAAATGACCAAGTGAATTCAGAGCACGATGAATCTATAACAACTAAAAAGAGACTGTTTGACCAACACAAGAACTGGCCATAATTCATCATAAAAAAAAAAAAAAAATGTAAACTACTGGTAAAGTTCATTTTCTTCATCAAGTCCTTCATTCCTGTAGTACACTGCTACTGACAATTTTTTTTCTCCTGATGATGGCGATGCTGGCCGAAACTAGTCGAAGAATCTAATTGAAATAATAAAACAAAAAACATTAATATACAACCCAGTTTGTCTTAAAATCTTAATTTTTAATATTTTTATTGTTCAAAACACACACACACACACACACACACACACACACACACACACACACACATATATATATATATATATATATATATATATATATATATATATATATATATATATATATATATTAGTTTATGCAAAACTAGGTAGACCCAAGCAGGATGATATCCAGAGAGCTCAATGTAAAATTCAGAGCAGATATGTTTGAATAAAACAGACCACTTTAAGGTTCCATGTAATAAGTTATTTCACCACAACTCCTTTAACAGGGCTCTGGGTCATCATTCCAAAGGTTGAAATTAAAAATGAAAATTTTTCATTTCAACCTTTTGGAATATATATATATATATATATATATATATATATATATATATATATATATATATATATATATATATATATATATATATATATATATAAGATATCAATTTAATGATATATAAATTTAAGATATAAATTTAATGATAATTTTCACCAATGAATTGTATACCATAGACAGTTTGAAAATCAGGCAAATTTTAAAATTAAGATTCTCAGGCGAAAATGATCACTTAGTAAAGGTATCTTAATTCCAATTGCAAAGAAAATTTGTTCTGTTTAATGAAAATAAATATTGAGCGCTCTTTTGTGAGTCAGTTTTAACATATTTAAAATTCTATGTTGTGTTATTCGCCTGGATTATAACAACGGATTACTATATATATATATATATATATATATATATATATATATATATATATTAATGGACAAAGAATTTAGATTTGAAATTTGATCATCTTGCGAAATGACTGGTACGAGTCATCAGCGAAATGACTGGTAGCAAACTATTAAATTTTGCCTACTATGTCTTTACTTAAGGTGTGTGGTGGGGAGAGGGGGAACGACCTGGTTGTTAAATTCTTCCACCATCAAGAAAGTAATATTAACGAGAAATATAGAATTAGTTTCTGATAAGATTTCAAATCATATTCACTATATTTTGAAGTTTCTTGTGTGTTCAACTCGCCACGGATGTGGACAAATAAATTAAGATGAAAGACATGTTTAAAAATTAAAAATCACGCTTCAACTAAAACCACGGAAAATTTTTTAAACTTGTACCATTTTTAAAAGCACAGACTCTTGGGAAAGTCAAGTGAGATATTAGTGATATAAACAGCAAAAGGATGAATAGTAATGTAAGTGACGTTGGCGATCATGACCTCCCCCTCCCAGTTTTCAGTCCTTTGTTTTTTTTTTATTCCTCTTGTGCTGTTAGGCGTTGCGATGAGACATAGACGCCTGTCAGCGGCAAGGCAAGGGGCCTGGTAGAGGGATATCTCGTGGGCTCAGAGAGTGCCACTAAGTCGCTCCAGCATCTTCTTGGTCTGCCTCTCTCTCTTCAGCCAGGATCCTTGAGGGTGTATGCCCGTAGGGGTGGTTGGTTTATAGGCATACGAGTGAGGTGTCCGAACCACTTGATCCGCTATCGTTCGACGTATTGTATGTTAGAGGATCAATTGGGTCCTTTGTAGCTCTTAGTAAATTTTGTCTTTTTTATATCACACCTAAACCCTTTTCTGTAATCAATCTACACGAACTCATCAGGTATGTTACACACTGTTTTCCTTTGTCCCTCAATCTGTCCTGTGAGTATCAAATTTTCCTCATTCTGTTCCTTAGAAATTGTAAAGCTTTCTTTCTGATGTTAAGCTTACGTGTCCTTTTTGTATCCATTTTCTTTAAAACGTCCTCGTTGCTCACATGTTCAGTCTATGGTATTC
>OZ010574.1:22790145-22855145 GCA_963932145.1 Acanthosepion lycidas | reverse complement strand
TGTTAATTTCCCTCTGAAAGTTCTCCACTGCCTTAACCGAGTATTGAAATCACACTGTTTGGATCCTGCCACTGGATCTAACTAAAGCCTTTATCCACTTAAGGACACAGAGCACAGTAGATAAACTGATAACTTATAACTGATAACTGACATTAATTAAAACATGGTACGTGGAACTAGAACATTCTACTCCAGTGAGCGAAATAAACTGTTCAGTTCGACATTCCAACCACCTGAAGAAGGCCGGAGTGTACAACGGCCGAAACGTTGTAATAAATATGATGTTAAAGATGAGGCCAATAGTCCGAATTATGTAAATAATATATATAATACCTCCTCTCAGAAATAACTGCAGATACTGATAGAGAGAGGTTTATCTTTGATTGCGTTAGATGCTTTTTAAGAGATTTAAGCATTTTTTAAAGAGTTTAAAGTCATTAACTAGCTAGGCTATGAGTGTGTCAGTCATATTTGTTTCATTTAGCTTTTCGGGGAGATTGCCTGAATTGTTAAATATGTGACGGTCTGGTTGGATATAAATTATTTACAATTTCGAAATGAGCTTTTGTGGGTGCTTCGTGTCTATCGTTTTGTGCCAAATATGGCAGGTTCCTAAATAGGTGGGTACTTTTAAACGTTAAAAGTGCTTATTATATAGCTTTGTTTCTTTTTAATTTTTCTTTTTTGAAGGTCGATGATTTCGCTTTGAATAATAGGGTATGATTACACAATTAATATATGTATATACTGGCCTTCGAGGAGACATTCTCTGCGCACTCACGAATTTAATCTTTCATGCACTTTGAGTTATTTGACGTGCTTCGCCCAATCTGACGTTCTTGATGGTCAAGAATGTTTTTAAAGTTCCCATTTCTGGCAAGCGATTGGCTTGTATAGAACAAGTTACTAGAGCCACTGTGAATAGCACAAAACTAATATCAGGCGCAGACGCACACCATATGCATTAAAACACATCTATCTATCTATCTATCTATCTATCTATCTATCTATCTGTCTCCCCATCTCTATCTCCTCCTTTCTATTTCCATCTACATCTTTCCGCCACTCTGTCCATCTCTCTGCCTCTCTCCCTCTCTATCATATACATATATATTTTATTAAAACCAACAAACATGGCAATGGCCTAGTGATAAAAGCGTTAGTCCGTGGATTTGGTGAGGTTGGGTTTGTGAGTTCAATCCCTGGGTTGAGTAATGTGCACCTGTATTCATTTGAAACTGGCGAGCAATAACTGACTAGTACAAAATAAAAAAAGCACTCTCTAGATATGAGTAGCGGAAAAAAACAGTCTAACCACGTAGATTAAATACAGGGGTCAGATCAGAATTTCCTGTAGGTTACCGCATAGAACTGAAAACCTGTTAAAAAGTAACTAAATCAGTTTAGCGATTTTTACATATTAAAAATTTTGTGATATATATATATATATATATATATCAGCAAATTTATCAGAAATTTCTTGTTTTAATTCAGACGTTATTTTCGGTTTGAGCTTGTAAACAAGATGTTTCATTAAAACACACAAGAACAAATCTGATGTTATTAAGCCTACTGATCATGTTGATCACTCAATGGTTGCGTTTTATCCTCTCCTTGAGAATGAAATCGTACATGAAATCTGTGAGGCAACTTGTTACACAAGTACAGAAAATTAGTACGTTAGAGAGGGTGAGATCATTTTGAAAAAGTTAGAAAATGATCCTGGTATATATATATATATATATATATATATATATATATATATATATATATATATATATATATGTATATATTAACTTTATTTCAATTATTCATGGGCTTCTGATCCTTAGCTATGATTAATTAATGGTAGCCATGTCATTTTCGTTTATGATCGATTTCATCACTGTATCTCTCTTTAGCCTGGAAAGTAATTATACATTCTATTTCTCAAAGTATAGTTCAAAACCTCGGTGAATTCCAGTAAGACACCCTTAATCATTTCTAAGATACAACAGTTCAGAGCTTAATCTAAAAATTGTCCAGTTTTGTATTTACACGACTTGAACATTTTTGCTGTTACATTTTGCTGTATATATATATATATATATATATATATATATATATATATATATATATATATATATATATATATATATATGTGTGTGTGTGTGTGTGTGTGTGTATAATAATCTTATAAATATAAGAAATTATACTCGTCCGGAAAATCTTAGGTACTTTGATATGTAAATAAACAGACCAATACGCAAGAGGAAAAAAAGGTACAAAAAAGAAAGAACAAAGAACATGTACATCAGCCAAAGACAATCGTCTAGCATCCAAGTTCGGAGTCCAAAGAAAAAAACAACTGATGCGAGTTAGCAAAATAACTAAATAAAGTGCTCAATACGCTAAGCAGAGCAAACGTAATTAAACTTAAAGAGCCGCATATACCTACCAAGGTTTCACGTATGCAGATCGTCAGGGAATACTGACTAAAGAGGTAATGTAAGAAAAGAGTATATAGCCTACAAACACAAAACCATGACGACCTAACCAAATCAAAAGAAAAAAAATACAAAAGAAAAAAAAAAGAGAAAAAAAAGAAATAAAGAAATAACACAACAATATATATATATATATATATATATATATATATATATATATATATATATATATATATATATATGAAGAAATATAGTTTTAAGGTGTGCTATATTTATGTGATAAAATGCTCAATATCAGAAATAGAGCGTATGTAATTTTAATTATAAAAGTAAACATTGAAGTCAACACTCAGGCATCCTGACAATTACGTTCAGCATGAAACAGCCTGTCACCTCAGAGTGTTGGTTGACTTCAATGTTCACTTATATATATATATATATATATATATATATATATATATGCTGACATACCTATATTGAATTCATAAAAATAAAATGCCCTGCCTGATCGATTTCAATTGTGTCGAGACATTTTTTAAAAGTCAGTGTGAGGCCCGGGGCCAAATTTTTCCTGCTAAAGCAACGTGAGTTATCGCACGTCGAATGAAGTACTAGAGATTAGGGGCCCATAGAGATGGGCTATTCTAATTTTGAAATTGCGTGAATAGCTGAAATTTGTCTTTTCGCAATATTGCATACGGTGCTAAACGCAATGTTTTAACAGACGTTCTTAATTATCTTAACTAGGAGCGATACTGGCTCAAATCCCATTCATATTCGCTATCAAATATATTCAGTAGGTCAATACCACTTGATCTTTTCACGACCCCGCACTAGATGACCAGAGCATGGCAGCTGATCTCTCCCCTGGTCAAGCTGACTTGTACCGTACAATACTTTCAAAACAAGCTAGGGACGTGTCATCATCACATAGCAACAACCGAATTTTCTCTTATCTGGATGATCATCTGGGTGGGGGTAGGTAACTGGTTTGTAATATTCAGTACCTCCAAAACCAAAATAGTAATGTTTCATCATCACATAGCAGACCCTGAATTCGTAAAAGATTCTTCGAAGATACTTTGAACGTTTCTTCCTCACATAGCAGACCCTGAATTTTCTCTTATCAGGATGATAGTCTGGGGCGAGATAGACTGACTGGTTTGTAATATTCAATACTTCCCAAACCAAGATATTAACATTTCATCATCACAGAGGAAACACTGAATTTCTCATGTCAGTTTGAACGACTGTATTGTCAATGAGGCTCCTTACCTGGAATATCTATTGGGACACGAGTTCACTCCAGATCTCAACTGGAACTCATATATAAGACCCAATTCTAAAGAAAGTGAATAAAATGGTCGTTTCCTTGTGCCGCACTACAGGATCTTTCTAGAATGGTCATTCTTTACAGGAATCAGATCATATCAAAGAATGGTGTAGTGCTTTCCTATATGGGCTGAAGCTGCCCAACCATCTAGAAAGCTTCTTCAGCTCCCTAGCGAGACTAGTATTTTTTAAACTTCAAAGAATCGTAAAAGACTGTCTGAAATCCGCTTTTGTATCGTATGCAATAGAAGCATCAATAATTTGACACTTGTTAGTTTCCTTATGTATTTCTATAAGGCCTGGTTTGAATATTATTTGTTTGGTTAGGGAAAACACATATTGTGACTGTCTTTTTTTACCCCTGTCTCTGTCTGAAACTATTACCATTTCTCTTTGAAACTGAATCCCAATTTACAGCATACGTCTCAATGGATTCGCTGACCAATCTATTCGTCATCGCTTATAAGGCAAACTCGGGAAATTCAGGAGTATGTTGATAACTCACTCAGCTTGTCAACACATCCTGAATTTGATCGAGGGAGTAAATGGTTTGTCACATTAAATACTTGCAATATCAAGCTAGTAACATTTCATCATCCCGGAGCAGAATCTGAGTTTTTAGTCGTGATGTAACGTTGCCTGGAATGTCTGTTGGGACCAAAGGTTATATCAGACCGCAAATGGAACAATTTTTTCTCCTCTATTAATAATTTGACATAGTTTTCTTATGTATAAATATAGGATCATTGTCTTTCAATATTATTTGTTTGGACAGGGGGACCTCATATTATGACTGCCTTTTTTGCCACTGTCTCTGTCTGATATTCATATCAATTCGCTTTCACATTGAATCAGAATTCATGGCATACTTCTCTAAGGATTCTCTGAGTCATGTTCGGGGTAACTAGTTTGTAACATTTAATACCTCCCAATTGAAGATATTAACGTTTAATCATCAGACACTGAATTCATGAAAGATTCTTTGAAGTCCGCTCTTGTATCGTATGGAACAGAAAAATCAATACTTTGACAAATGCTTATGTAAATATATCTGTTAAAATGAGATATCAATGTTATGTTAATGTTTGCGTTCTTTTGAGATGAAAATTTATCCATCGCACCTTGTGTATATAAAAACAAAAAACATCACCTACATTTCTTCTCTTGTATATAAATACTTGTCACAAAATAAAATGTTGATATTTTCCTTGATAAAGTCCCTCAGAGGACAGAAGACGTAGGCTAAGAAAAGTTTTCCTTTTCTCTTTATTCATACAATCTTTTTACAGATACGTTCTATTTGAAAGTTTTACATGCACGCACACACACACACAAACACACACACACACACACACACACATATATATATATATATATATATATGTATATATATATGTGTGTGTGTGTGTGTGTATATATGTATATAGGTATTTTAATGTATTTTGTGTTTGTACGTTATTTTTTATAGATGCAAATACTTAAATAAATGTTCTGTTTATAATAAACAGTTTTAAGAAATGTCCGAGAAATTTCATAGAAAATATGTGTCCTCCGACAGGAATCGAATTTGTATCCTACACGGAACCGTCATATAGCCTGATGTGCTATACCATTTAGCTACAGAGGAAGCGTCTGGTTAGCAAGGTCGAATTACTACTTTAAAACTACAAATTTCTCATGATTTCTCTCGAACGCTCATATCTACTCGAAGCGTATCTTAACGCAAACATATGACGTCATATATGATGAAATGGACAAAGGCCGACTATTATTTATGTCTATGAAATTTCTCGGACATTCACGCCGGTAAATGTAATTAATATTGGTGATTATAAATATAGCATTTAATTAAATATTTGTATCTATAAAATTAACGTATAAACAATAAATATATTAAAATAATTGTTGGACTTAGTTCATTTCATAATATATATATATATATATATATATATATATATATATATATATATATATATATATATATATATATATATATATGTGTATAGTAATGATAAAATATGGTCATCTGTATAGAACTTTCAAACTTAAGGGGCGTATTATATAAGTGTGTTGGTGTTTGTAATCATTGAACAAGGGTATAAACGATCTCAAACTTAAGAGTTTTATTATTCAATTGTGTTTATTATGCACGAATAATTATGATGTATATGTATGTATGTTTGTGTGTACATGTGCAATTATTCAAAATATTGTATGCTTGTGTGTGTTGTGCAATGACTGAGGATCTCACACAATCGTTCTTTACAACCCAATATGGGTCAATAACAGGACAGACTGTGTCCTATAGCCCTGGATGGCAACCGGTCGAGAAAACAGAAAAACAGCCTGGAGAGGGTCGGGCTAAATTAGGCTATCTTGCCCAGGAGACACTATCGCAGCGGCAATACAAACCTTAAAGTGTTTCCTGATTGTCATAACAATGGTTCTTTTAATTAGTTTTATTTTTATCATGATTTTAAATTATTCTCAAATTTTACAAATAAAAAAAAAAACGAAGGAGGAAAAAAAAGAAGACATTCTTAATTTTCGGGCGAGGATCCTTTTACCGCCATTTATTTTTCTGGTCATTTCTTTCAATCTTTCAGCTTAGCGAGACGCTCAAGGTTGGTTTCTATTAATTAGTAGGTGTCCGTCGTGACGAACAGTCGAATGAAGTTGTGAAAGGTTGAGAAGTCATGAAGGCTGATTGAAAAGAAAAGCAACATAACGGAAAGACATCGAAGGGGAAAGAAAAGGAGAATAACGTTATAGGAGACCAGAGCCAATGGCCAAATTCTCTTCTATGCTGAAAATCGGTTTGCAGGAATCTCGTCCTTCAGCTTTTGATCGGTCAAGCTGACTAAAGCGGCCATATTGAAATAGTAGGAGACATCGACTTGATTCTAAAGTGCACTGTGTGCAATAGTGATTTGCTAAGCGTAGCTTAGATGTGACACAAAGCCAAAATTAAGAAGGACCTAGTGATGATCGAACTCACTACTCAGTCGAAACTACTCTAGCGACTCAAGACACTACGTCGATGTGCTCAAATTATCTGAGCGTAGCTTAGATGTGGTAGGAGGCCAAAAGTGTAAAGCAACCAGAAAGGATCACTACGCAGTGGTAACTTACCTACCGATATAGCCATGTTTACCATTACAGCACATCGATGTACCCAATATGACGTTGTAAGCGTGGCTTAGATGTTGCACAAGCAAACGTTGGGGATAGAACTCACTACTCAGTTGTAACTGATTTAGCGAGATAAGCTTGCTAACCATTACACAACGTCGAATTGTCCAGTATAGCGTTTGTTAAATCGAGAAAATATCGCCAATTCCCTATTCGGCATGATCGGCATGGACCAATATCTGCGCTGGAAAATATCCACCATTTACTGGAAGGAGATTGTAAGTAAATGGTATGAACATCAACCAGACGCGGTTACAGTGAGAGGACCCGTAATAATTTTGGTAGGACTTTACAATATTACAGACAGAATAATCACTGCTAATCGGCCAGACATCATGATCAAATTCCACAAAAAGAAAATGCGCTTTCTTATTGGCATGGCAGTCTAATACAACAACGAAGATCTTCAAAAAAACTGTAAAAATACAAAGATCTTGAATTGGAAAAAGATGGCACATTAGGACATCAATAATGCCAGTTGTATTTGGAGCACTCGGATTGATTGGATAATGTTTCGATAGACTCACTGAAGGATCCCGTGATCCCATGTCTTAAAGAAATACAAATGAAATATACTCACAAGTACAGCTCACACATTATGAAGAGCCTTACATATGTAAAATGTCTGTGATCTTAAGTGTGAAAACAAAGGAAATAATAATAATAATAATAATAATAATAATAATAATAATAATAATAAGTATCTTTGACGACATTCAAAAAGCTAGAAATCTCAAAAATGTGACATATGGGAACATCAACAATCCCTGTTGTAGTTGGAGCCCTAGGATTGGTTGGAAAAGATTCCAGTAGACTAACTGAAGGGATTCCTGGAAGTCCATGCCTCAAGGAGATACAAAAAATTGTTCTGACAAGTACAGCTCACACTTTACGAAGGGCTTTATCTATGTAATATATTTTTTTTTTTTTTTTTGTCAGTGGAAAGTGTCATGATGCCATTTCTAACCTTAGGTCCCTGGGCGGGACCCGGAAAGAAATGTGTAAACGCCAGAAATCAAAGAAAATAATAATAATAATAATAATAATAATAATAATAATAATAATAAAAGCATATAAAATCATTGGCATTAAAATAGTTTTACTTAATGTCTCGGAAAGGGATATATTTGTTCAAAGTAGCTAAGTGGTTCTGACTACTGCAACCGGTAGGACAATCTAGCAGGTAGCCGTAATGGACTGGTACTCGTCGTGGTCGTAGGCAATATGCTTAGGCAATCGTCGTAGGCAATGGGCGTAGACCATAGGCGAAGACCAATTTACCTCCACATCAGTCTGTATTTATGGCTGACACCAGCCAATTATATTACTGTGAGTGGGAAACCAGGTGTATGCATTTTCATTACATTAGTTAATAATACAAAAATCGAAATACATTCACGAATAACTGTATTTTTTTTTTTTTTTTTTAGTAAATTACAATTTAAATAGTGTTAGTACTACTGGTAGTCGTCTCGGAGAATAGAAAAGGCAGCGATATTCAGGGAACTTAAAACGATTATTTGGTTACTTATTTTAATTCAGTATTTTACTTTTATTGCTACCTGACCCAGCCAATAGTCAAAACATTATTTAAACGAATTAGCCGTAAATAATCAACAGCACCGTTTTATAGCCATCTGCCATTTATATTTTTGCCAAATAAGACTAGTTTTACGTTTAAATAAGTATCGAAGCAATCTTTCTAAGTAACGCGGTAAATCGAAATAAGTGTTGCGTCATTCTTCTACATTCGCAACGAATGTAGAAAATGGTACCCAAAAACCGATGGGACAAATATATCTCGATATCTCTTGGCATCAGGAATTACAGAAAACAAGCACACAATCTGTATGAGTAGAACTTTCCTAACGGAATTTTCTGATTAATTTTAATTCTTAAATTAATGACTGAAGAAGCTGATGACGTGTACGACGATTTTAAAATACCCCTGGAAATTCCCCTATCGCATTGTTATCTATTTGACAAATATTGTATACTTTAACAAAACATTACAGTAACAATCATAAGGATGGATGCTGGTCATCATATAAAGAAGTAAGAGGGTACAAATAGTAAGGTACGAATTGACAAGGTATGACATTTTGTTGAAAGAGACGTTATACGCGGGAGAACTTTATCGCATCCTGTATTTTCCCTTCCTTTCTCTATCTTTTTTTTCTTTCTTATTTAGGATTCCTTTTTCTCACGAAAAGCAAACGGCGTTAATGATATAGTCATTTCTTACATCTTTTCACACAATCGAAACACAATGATGCGCTAGTTAGCAGAGGCAATGGCCGGTCGTAAAGTAAGCGCTCACTAACTTACAAACTAGCCGAAGAACAATTCTAAAATGACATGTGCACATTGTGTCTATTCTGTTTGTAAAGGTTGTATTCACTCCTTGGAGAAGGAGTCTCCTTTGGAGTTTCAGTGCCAAGGCGGAACCTTTTTCACAAGACCTAACTTGAAACACAAAAAAAAATTGATTTAAAATCACAGAACGCAGCAAACTATAATAGAAACCGCCATTGAAAAGCCCAGATTTGCAAGAAATACAAGAAGCAATCTGATTGGCTGGTACTAAAACCAGCTAGCTAATCTCGAGGCTTGTATTATCGGGACGACGGATCGACCGGCTTGTCTTCGCCATTCGACTTTTCGACCTATATTTTGGCCCTGTCGTCTCCTAAGGGTTAATACTTAAAGGCTTCTAAATGTTCTTTCCCGTATTCAAATCAGTGCAATGCCACATATACGTCATTCCCTTCTTCTTCTAATAGTTAGGATGAAGTTCAGCTCGAATAACGTATGCCCTAAAACTGCTATTTTGTGAAACAAACGAACAACTGATCACTACAATCTTAATCACTACAATCTTAACCTCTGTTATCCGTTATCTCTCCTATATAACCTCGTAAAGTTTACTTCTTATCTCCGCTTCTAACGCTGATACCGTAACATTATTTAGTAAAATCTACCACGAGTGGCTCTCGTGGCTTGTGTTGAGTAAATCTTATTAAAGCAAAATGTCGGCAGTTCAGAATTTAGAACCATAGAGAACCCAACGAGAAATCATTTCACCATTAATTATACTAACCTATGTCTTGAAATGAAATGGCCTTTAAAAAAAGAAAAAAGTAAAAAAGGTTGCAGCCATATCTCGTACGATCACCGAAGTTAAGCAAGCCTGGTGAATACTTAGATGCTGGCCGCTTGGAACTTGGAATTGTAAGAGCCAAATTCCTTTTACAGTCAAATTCTTTTTATTTACTTACGCGCAAATATCCTTGGGAAACGTATGAATTCACTCCTTTTCCACCGTATATGGGTTAATTAGTATGACTTGTATCATTAAAAAATCTCAAAAAAAATTTGGGGGGTAAGACGCAAAAAATAAATGAATCAAACAATCTTTTAAAAAAAGCTTTCATTGTAAAGCAAGTCATAACAACCTACTCTCGTTGACCCTTGAAAGGTGGAACACATTTGGTACTCTAAACATTTAGCCTTGTACCAGACAAAAACCGTTATTTCTCCTCATGATAAGCTCATAAACTGCACTTCTTACCCACGTTTCTTGCGCTCAGACAACAGAACACTATCAGTAACGCTTTAGTTATTCAATGTTAAATTGGTTTATTTTGCTCACGAAGGAAAATATGTCTGTCTAATTCTAATCACAAGTGATGTTTACATTCCGAGGTTTTTTCCTCATTGCTCACATGTTCCGTCTATGGAATTCTCAGTATCTTTGTAGATGTGTGTGTGTGTGTGTGTGTATGTGTAACTGAGCCTTGTCACTGCTATCAATGGCTATAGCAGCACTCTACTCTTTCTACTGTTTGGGCGGTGATATAGTTTTGAGAGAGTGGCGTACCGATAAACTCATACCCCCACTTCCCACTGCATCAAGTATCACGTCTTAGCTGCAGTGAGCTATTCCTTGACGGCAATATTTGGTAATGAAAACCAGTGTAGCCATGAGAGAGTTCAGGCTAATTAATTCTTTTAGCCACCATGAAAATCATCTGCCGGAATTTATTTTCCGAGTGCTGATAACCGGTACACTATATCATTTACACGAGCAACCTCAGTCACTCTATCTCTCTTTATCTTTTACTCGCTCTCGCTATCTATCTATCTATCTATCTATCTATCTATCTATCTATCTATCTATCTATCTATGTCCATCTCTCTCTTTATCTCTCCCGTTCTATCTGTCTATATCTCTGTTTATATATATATATATATATATATATATATATATATATATATATATATATATATATATATATCTTCATCTCTCTCCATCTATCTATTTCTCTCTTTATCTCTATCCATCTCTCTTTATCTCTATATCTGTTATCTCTCTATGTCTTTCTCTCTATCTCTCTCTCTCTCTCTCTCTCTCTCTCTCTCTCTCTCTCTATATATATATATATATATATATATATATATATATTTCTCTCTCTATTTATCTATCTCTATATCCGTTTCACTCTATCTCCATCTTTCTCTTTATCTCTCTCGTTATCTCTCTATCTGTCGCTCTCTCTGTCTATATATCTCTCTTTCTCTTCATATCTATCTATCTATCTATCTATCTATCTATCTATCTATCTATCTATATATCACTTTATTTTCTCTCTGTCCCACACATACACGCGTTCAGACAGCGACGACTATTCTATCAGTTTAAGTTTCAAAGATGATTTACCTAAACAGAAAATTCTTGCATAGATCTAATGCGTTTCCGGTTTTTATAATTATTATTTTTAAAAACATTTTTTTTAAATTTTCAGCTTCTCTCATTTCTTTTCTAATATTCCTTCTCTGTTTCGAGATATTGTCTGTGCATTATCTTTTTTCCTAACTTTTCCTATCATATGCTTTAGCTATTTTAACACACTTACTCTAACTCTCGCTTTATCGCACATATTTTAAAAGGATACAGCGATTAGTCTTCCTTAGCCCGCCCGTACAGCAATAGTCATTCCGGAAAAGGCCCCATAAACGACACCGGGAGACCCTTTAATGAATCTCGATAACAAACGCCTTTCGACAATCAACAATATTTACACATTTTTTTTAAATAATTTCACCCTAAGCAAAGTGGGAATGCCACTGATATGCAGGGGGTTACAGAGCGTGAAGATGGGAGGAAAAAAAAAGCTGAACGGTGTTCAAGGAAGTAGAAGATGGCGATTGACGTTGCATTTAAATTTTTGAAGATTGTAGTTATCAGATAAGCAGTTAAACGGAAGAGAGTTCCACAAGCGGAATGTACGAGAAAAAAACCGTTGGAGTAGAAGTGGTGGTTAATTTTAACAATTTCCCCCAGTACACCTTTGTATGTTTATATCTATGCATATCTTTCTTTTCATCTTCCTATATGTCTACAAGTGGCACACTAAAAAGATTGTAAACAGCTTATGAACATTTCTATTTAGGTAGTAGGTAGAGCAAGTGTCCATTCAGCCATGCACCTCCATTGTAACACACTAGAGACGAGTATATTTTGGAGGATATTTGGCAACAGGACAAAAAATGTAGAGGTGTCGATTCATGCCTTTCCCTAGGGTAATAGTCCGATGTAAACATAATCAGGTTCAGCTGAAATTTGAACATTCATGGCGGCTTTCGTTTTCAGCGTCGATAATCGATACACTACCCCGCGCGTCTATAGTTATAGCACTGCGATCAGTCAATTTCATATCGTTTTACGTTCCAGACAACCGTATAAGAGGAATTAGTTATCTGATGAGACAAAAAAAAAAGGCGTGGCTAATTTTTTATAATATCCTCAGAGAAACGTTAATGATTATTGTTTATTGCCGTCGCTCATATTACAAGCAATTTATAAGAGAAAAAATTATTACAACCAAATTATTACACTTACATTGCGAAAGAAATATTGCTAAAAGTTAAAAAAATTATCGGAGATAGAAAAAAAACTACAGACCACAAGAGTTCTAATATATATATATATATATATATATATATATATATATATTAAGAAATGGACAAAGTCCGACAATTTATTTATTAAAGACATTTTTTATGTTTAACGTTCTTTTTATAGATACAAGTATTTAAGTAAATGCTCTGTTTATAATAAACAGTATTAAATAACATTTACTGGCCTGAATGTCCGAGAAATTTTCATAGAAAATATTCGTCCTTTGACAGGATTCGAACCTGCATCCTATACGGAACCGCCATTTAGCCGGACTTTGTCCATTTCTTAATGTATGACGTCATTTGTTTACATTTGATACGCAATGAGTCGTTATGAATGTACGAGATTCATGGAAGATTGAAGTTTATAAGCAGTAAATTCGACCTTGTCAACCGAACGCTCCTTTGTGGCCGAATCGGTTAGGCACGCCCGGCTAAATGGCGGTTCCATATAGGATGCAGGTTCGAATCCTGTCAAAGGACGAATATTTTCTATGAAAATTTCTCGGACATTCAGACCGCTAAATGTTATTTAATACTGTCTTTAATAAATATATATATATATATATATATATATATATATATATATATATATATATAAATGTTATTTAATACTGTCTTTAATAAATATATATATATATATATGATGCGATGGATAAATTGTCGTCTAGATTTCGCAAAAATGAAAATACCACTGACATCTCATTTTAAAAGATATATATTTAATAAAATTACACAAAAATATCTTGAAATATTAAAGAGTAAATATATTCAATAAAATCGTTATTGGCTTCAAACTCCGGCCTCCAGATGACTTCGAATTCTCCTGCATCGTTTCTGGACGGTCTCCTTGTATAAGTTGGTGAATGCTTCTATAATCTTTGCCTTCGGTTCATCTTTGATGTTACAAGGAGTTTTATTGGTTTCTCGCTCAACTACGCCCCGCACATAATAATCAAGGGGTTGATGTCTGGTGAATTAAGTTGTTAGATATAAAGGGTGATGTGGCCGCAGAAATTATCTGACAGACATGATTAGTTCCCCTGCTTGTGTGGCATCGTGCAGACTCCTGTTACCAAATTTTCCAGCAGCCACCCTCTTGACCCAGAGCAGCAGCACCTCCATGAAGGTTTACGTGTTGAGTCTGAGGCATTGGGGGAGGAGGGTGAAGGTATAAGTTCGCCATCATTAGTGATCACTCCAAACACCTTCGTAATCACAATTAGACTCATTTTTCTGATTCCTTTGTAATGTGCCCAGACCAACAAACACTCTAAAATTTTTGTATTGGAGCTTCCGGTGCGAAAGATAAGCAGTCCAGCATGCTGTTTCCAAATTTCTGGCGGAGTGAATTGCATTGTGTTCTTTTTCTCACAAACGCTGCCCAACTGACCCTACAATACTGTGCAAACGACAAGATCAAAAACAGACGTGTTGTCTGTTTTTGATCTTGTCGCTTGCACAGTATGTGGTAAATGAAAAATATATAATGCCACCAATTTATCCACCGAACCGTAAATTTACACACACACACACACACATATATATATATATATATATATATATATATATATATATATATATATATATATATATATATATATATATATGAATTCGTGTTAAAATGTCAGCATAAAACAAATTCAAATTTCCATAATATCGGTATAAATTAATTAGCTAATATATTACCAAAATATTCACTCCCCTCTAACTGTTGAAATGTCGAAAGTATAACTAATTCTAATTTCTATAACACCCCCATAACCTCTTTACACTGTATTAATTATAATTTATGAACTCCCCCTATTCTAAGATCTCCCCAACTCTCTTTCCATTCAACTCTTATATCCTTTTATTTATTTATTTTAAAATAATTTTTAAACCACTTTTTAATTCCTCTTTTAATTTTAAATTAATATTTCATTCTTCATATAACCGCAATTTGCAAGATAGAGGGAAAGAGAGAATGACGAATAGAGTGAGTGAGAGAGAGACAACTAGAGAGAGAGGGAGATAAATGAAATGGAGTGAATAAGTGAGAAAATTAATAGGGCAATATAGGAAGAGAGACAACCATTGCATGATAGAGAGAGTGAGAGAATCCCGAATAGATTGAGTGAGAGAGAGATAACTAGAGAGAGAGAGAGAGAGAGAGAGAGAGAGAGAAATGAAATGGAGTGAATAAGTGAAAAAATTAATAGGGCAATATAAGAAGAGAGGCGACCATGCATGATAGAGAGAGTGAGAGAATCACGAATAGAGTGAGTGAGAGAGAGATATCTAGAGAGAGAGAGAGAGAGAGAGAGAGAGAGAGAAATGAAATGGAGTGAATAAGTGAGAAAATAATAGGGCAATATAAGAAGAGAGGCGACCATTGCATGATAGAGAGAGTGAGAGAATCCCGAATAGAGTGAGTGAGAGAGAGATAACTAGAGAGAGAGAGAGAGAGAGAGAGAGAGAAATGAAATGGAGTGAATAAGTGAGAAAATATTAGGGCCATTTACGAAGAGTGGCAACCATTGCAAGATAGAGGGAGAGAGCTTCACGAACATAGTAAGAAAGAGAGAGAGTGCGAGCGAGAGAGAAATGAAATGGAGTGAATAAGTGAGAAAAAAGGGCAATTCAAATAAAGTGGCAACCATTGAAAAGCGGGGAGAGAGAATCAAGAACATAGTGGCTGAGAGCGAGTGCGGGAGAGAGAGAGAGAGAGAGAGAGAGAGAAATGAAATGAAATGGACTGAAAAAATAAAATGCGACAATGTAAAGAGCGTGACAAACATTGGAAAAGAAAGAAAGAGGGGGAGAGAGAGAAGTGAAAGAGTAAAGAACAGGGTGATTAAAGAGAGTGACTGAAAGCTACCGTAATGGAGTGAAAAAGTGAGAAAATTGGACAATTTAAAGAGATGGGGAACACTTGACAGAGAAGATGGAAAGATTCTAAAATAGAGTGAGAGAGAGAGTGGGAGAGAGTGTGGGATAGAGAGAGAGAATAAAAATAGATAATGTGTGTGACAGAAATGAATTGGAGTGAAGAAAAAGCGGCGAGAAAATGAATCAATTTAAGAAAGAGTAAGAATCAATAACGAGATAGACAGTCGGAGATGAGCCAAGAAAAGACTGATTGAGAGAAAAACTAATTACTAAATGTTGTATTCCCCACAAAATCGAACATGGAAACGTGATCTGATTGTGTTAATTTTATGGAGTCAGGCTGAATGTATTTCAGAGACTCTTCTAGTCGAGAATTTTACGCAGAGTTATCTTCCGCGGGGTATGAATGACATGCTTCAACAAAACTTCAGGGAGTAACTAACGAGTGTATAGACACGACTCCGGAAAACACCCGACCAATTAAATCTTGATTTAATTGTACTAAGCGCCCCGAACTTTCAAGATATGAGCGATCATGATTCTCCACAGCTTTCTATTCTTTGTTACATACAGCAAATACTTATATACAATAGGGTTTTTTTTTATTATTATTTCTGTTCCTTATTCATCGTTTCAGAACAACAGCTTTGTCGGTAGGTAACCATCTATTTATGTGTCTCCTTTTTATACTATTGTCCAACCAGTATAAAAGGTAAGAGCCTCTCAAGATAGAGCATTTTTTTAAGCAATTCACCCCAAGCAAGGTAGAAGTGCCACTAACACACAGGGGTTTACAGAGGATTTTAAAAAACATATAAAGAGGCATGTTTGAGAAAATGATACAGAATAGGACGGGGAACAAGATTGAAGTATCAGTAGATGTCGATTGACATTACACTTGAATATTTGAAGATTATAGTTATCTGAGAAGAAAGCAAGAGGAAGCGAATTGGACAGACGGGGAGTGCGATAGAAGAAGCTGTTTGAGTAGAAGAGATGGTTATATTTAACCGTTTCGACAGTGAAAGGGTGGGGCCGAGATGCCAGCCTAGCAGCTCGCTTAAATTCATAATGACGTTGCCGTAAGCTAGGGTTTAAATGCATGTTATGAGGATGTGTAGCTTCAATAACGGTTGACTTTAGATTTGAAGCAGTTAAGATTTGGGCGGTCGATGACGCACCTACTCGCAAGATTGATCCTCAAATTGACAGTTTTCAGGAGGAAGCTGTCTTGGTGAAAATTCCTTCTTACCAGGTGATTACGAAAGGATTCACAATGAGTTGACACCGGTTATGTGGAAATATGGGTCCGAGCTGTGTATATTTGAACTGGGGGAATTAAGGAATGTAGCTAGTCTGAAAATTTGCCACGGAGATAGCGACCCGCGTACCGAGACGAGAGCAACGTATTATCCGTATGATTGTTGTAAGTGTTAATTTATCCAAGCTTTCTTTCCCTATTATTTGTCTTGAAAATTTCAGCTGCCTTTCTATTCTGATAGTAATACTTTATATATAATGGTCAGATAGGGCGGCTAGACAATCGTTTTAGCAGACATCTGCTCAGACACATTTATGCTTGCTCAACACCCACAGAGGCTACCCTTGGTTTATACTGCAGCTATGCTGAGCGGATCTTTGTCACATTTTCTCGGAGAGAGCCCATGATTTGTCAATGTCAGTAGTTTGAGCAATGCCAGTACGCTCAAACTCTCGGTCACAATGACTCGGTCGTTATTAATCTAGTGAAAGAAGCGTGTTAACCATTACACCACGCCGAAGTGCCCGAAATGAAAGGGGGTGAATAAGTGAAAAACATAATAGGGCAATATAAAAAGAGGAGCGATCATTGCAAGATAGAAGAAGAGAGAGAATCACGAATAGTGACTGAGAGAGAGAGAGAGAGAGAGAGAGAGAGAGAGAGAGAGAAATAAATGAAATGGAGTGAATAAGTGAGAAAATGGGAGAGAGCCCATCATCTGTCGTGATCAGTAGTTTGAGCAATGCCAGTACGTTCAAACTCTCGGTCACAATGACTTATATCTTTGGGCTATCACAATAATCGGCTGATGTGGAACAGTTTTCAATATCGAATTTCACTCACAAGACTTGGGTTAACCAATGGTTTTTCCTCACTTTCCAAAGGTGCTGCATGCTGGAACCGATTTCTAAAACCATATATATCAAGAAGTCACCTTTTCGACCCCTGGGATTCTCAGAATTAGTCTGTAGAATCATATATCGGTCGCTTCGATCTTTTCTTCATCTGTGATAGATTTGTTCTGCATTCTCTGCCATGTAAGTAGAACTGACATAGCAATAGGTTACTCGCCGTTTTTGTCTGCCTTTCTAATAAAAATGTCAACATGATGTATCTTTTTTTAAAAATCGGCATCACACCAAGCAAGACCGTGAAGCCACTAAAACGCAAGGGGTTACAGGGTGTGGAAGAATTAGGAACAGAAACATTATTGGGTAGGTAAAAGAAAAGAGTAATCAGAAAGACAGTAGATAGCGATTGACATTGCATTTCAGTTTTTGCAGATTAAAATTGACTGTAAAGCATGGAGCCGGAAAGGAGTTCCACAAGCGAGAAAAATAACTGTTAGCATAAAATTTCTGCTAATATCTAGCTAGCTCAAAAGTAAATTGATGAGATCTCGACACCAGTCTAGTTACAGTTATGCCATACGTGATACACGCTTAGGTGATCATGCATTTTTCGATACATGACTGGCGAGGCAGATTTTTCCCGCAGTAAATTGCCATTTCTAAATGCGTTAGACCAGTTACCATCCAAGGCTAGAGAACCCGGTCTGTCCTACTATAGATAGATCAGTCAGTTAGTTATGTGCCATGCGTGATACACGCTTAGGCGACCATGTATCTTCCGATACATGACTGATAAGGCAGATTTTTTTCCTCAGTAGGTTGCCATTTCTTTTAGCAGTAGACCAGTTACCACCCACTCTGTCCTGCTACTTACCCATAGGTAAGAAGAGGAATCATACCTTTCCCTAGGGTATTAGTACGTAAGTGAATGTAATGGATTCGACTAGAATTCGAACTCGGCTCTCCGATTCCTCAATCCGAGCCGTTATCCACTCCACCGTAGCTTAAATTCATCGAATGAGCGATATTTATTTGTAAAAATGCAAACATGTGGCCCAAAATGGGGAATGGGAAAAAAGGACGGTCTTGTTCTGTCTTAACATTAAACTTTGCTAGCCACAATCACTGACCCAAACATAACACAATATTCTTATTCTTATTATTCTTACTACATCCACCATAATACCTCAGAATCTCCATGAAGTCCTAACTAGTCCCTATATGTACAATTCTTGGCTGGGGCGGGGAATAAAACAACAATTTAAAATCTAAACCCTAATGTGTACCATATCAAATAACCCATCCGAACAATTACCATGAAAGAACATATAAAAAAAAAAGCATAAAAAAAAAGAAGGAATCTTTAAAAACAAAACATCACAACTGATGTCTTATTCTCTGTATCCAGCAGAGCCCGCTCATTTCAAAACACGGACTGCGTAAGGCTTAATTGTCGGAGGCAAATATTGTTCTTTTATTTCAATGCGCATGTGCGTGACCGATACAGTGTTGCCTTCCTCTATGATTGACAATTACACAGAGTTGGCATTTATGTCTTTCTTGAGATCTCTGCAGTCTAAATATAAACGGTACCTTTATCAGCCATCAGTCAGCTCTAATTAGCCACACGGTTTACAAGATACCGTCGCGGACCACAATACTTTATCTTGTAAGATAAACAAAAAAACAGTGAAAAGAAAAATAGAAGTTAAGGATAGAAAAACTAAAGGAATCGAGAATGACTAAAGTGCTTGAGAAAGAAGGCGAATTAAACGAAATGGAAGAAAGAAAGAAAGAAAGAAAGCGAATAAAGGGATGAAGAAAAAAAGAGAATTAAGCGAAACTGAACGAAAAGGAATTGACAAAAAAATAATAAAATTTAAAGATAAAAAAGAAACAAAATGTAAAAAGCAGAAAAGAAAGAAAGAAAGAAAGAAGGCGAAAGGCTATAAGGGAATAAAGTAAAAAGCAAATTTAAGTGAAACTGAACGAAAATGAATTGATAAAAAATAATAAAATTTAAAGAAGCCGAAAAAGAAACAAAATGCAAAAAGCAGAAAAGAAAGTTAAATGAAACAGGTGGGAAAGGAAATGACAAAAATTTAGTAAAAAGTTTAAAAAAAGAAACAAAAAAGAAAAAAATACGAAAAAAGAAAGAAAATTCAAACGAATTGAAACAAAATCTAATAAAAAAAAATGTAAGAATTTTTTTTTTTTTAAAATACAAATAAAGAAACAAAAAAGAAAAAGAGGTTCGCTTACCGTCCAGTTCAAAAACCTCTCCAGTTTTTTTGAACTGGAATAGAAGTTTATCCCTTGCTTCCTATTTAGCACTGTGTGCCCGGTTCCTTCTAAAGCCTATCTCAATTCCATATTTCTAACATCGCCTCTTGAACTCTGAAATGTTATCTACTAATTAAACCTTGACTTTTTCAAGTCTAGAGTTAACCTTTATTTTTCTTGTATAGCCACAAGAACTTCACTTCTGGCCACTTCTTATGCTCATACAATACCAGACACTAACCTAGTGGCTCTCGGGCCTTGTATTGGGTGAACATTAATAAATGAATAAAAAACTGAAAGAAAGAAAGAAATAGACCAAGTGTAGGCATAGATAAATCGAGAAAAATAGGATAAAAAAAGAAAAGACGATGAAAGAAAAAGAGAGCTAAACTAAATGAAAAAAAGGGGAGAAAATTAAAGGAAGTAAAGATGGCAGTCGGAAAGTACTGAACGCCATACAGAGAAGGTAAAAATAAAATGAATGAGAGAGAGAGAGAAAGAGAGAGAGAGAGAGGAAAACAATGTAAATTAAATGGTGTTGAAAAAAAAGGCGAAAGAGTGAGTAATCAAAAAATAAATACAATACAAATAAGGGACAGATTGAAAAAGAGAGTGTTGGAAATATATATATATATATATATATATATATATATATATATATATATATATATATATAGAGAGAGAGAGAGAGAGAGAGAGAGAGAGAGATTGAGAAAGAGAGAGAGAGAGAATTAAAGATTCGATAACGATAGAGATAATGAAAGAGAGAAAGCGATTGAAAGAGAGAGAGAGAGAATGAAATAAGCGTTGATGTGGGCAATAATCATGAAAGTGCAATAAATCAATCAAAAAATAGGTTGGGTTATTGAATGCAGATCGATAGCAATCAGAATTATCGAAGTGATTCTCCAACGCCAGAAGATTGATGGGAAAAGAATAAGCAGAAATGGGAAAAATGATTTGTACAACAACAACAACAACAACAATAATAATAATAATAATAATAATAATAACAATAATAATAAAAATAATAACATCCACCTCTTTCACTGACCTTGTCCTTCAAGACTAAAAATGTCAGAGTTCAGGTTACGTCGTACACTGACCTATGTTGGCGCCTTGGAACTGAATCATCTCAAAAAAACGAAGAGATTTAGGTGAATAACTAGACCATTAGGTGAACGATCAAAGAGTTTAGGCTTGTTCTTGGAAGAAATAAAAAAAAACGGAGGTTGGAAGATCACTAAAAAGGAGCCTGACCTCTTCCATCGGTTCGTATGAAAGCAAATATCAGTTATCACAAGATGAAGAAAATTGCAATTATTCGCCTTATGTTTTATGTCGAAATCATTGTTCATAATGTTAAACAAATGATGTTGCGTGCGTGCGTGTGTGCGTGTGTGTGTGTGTTTGTAGACGAGGAAAGAAAGATGGTTGATCCGATAAAGAAAAAGAAGTATTTGATGTGTTAATGAAATTAAACGATGTTTTCTCTAGCCTGTCCCACTGACGGTGCTCGTAAAGGATTATTTATTTTAAAGTGAGCGTAAGTTGGGGGAGCTTTTGAGAGAAAGGAAGACGACTATGTTATAGAGGACAAATAAGAAAAAAATCACTTTAGAAAAGAGGTAAAAAACGAAAAGAAAAAAGAAAAGGCAAGAAAGAAAGAAAAAGAGAAAGACCGAAAGGCTGAGTGTGAGGGAAGAGAAAAAAAAATGTGGAAAAAGAAAGACAGAAATAAACAAACAAACAAACAAAGAGAGAGTGGAAGGAAAGACAAAAATCGTAGTGAAAGAAAGAAAGAAAGAAAGAAAGAAAGAAAGAAAGAAAGAAAGAAAGAAAGAAAGAAAAAACTAAGGAAGAAAGAAAAACAAAGAAAGAATGGGTGGGAGGAAAGACAAGAAAGTTTGATGAAAGAAAGAAAGAGTAGAGGGGAAAGAAAAAAGGCCAAGAAAAAAGAAAAAGCAAAGAGTGGGAAGAAAGACAGAATGGTGCGGAAAGAAAAGAAAAATAACAAACAATGATAGAATATGAGAAAAAACAAACAGCGGTGAAGAAAGAAAGAAAGAAAGAAAGAAAGAAAGAAAGAAAGAAAGAAAGAAAGAAAGACTCGGAGGAAAAGCAAGAAGCGTGAAAAAGAAAGAAAAAACAAACAAAGATAGCGTGAGAGGAGAGACAAAAATCAGTGAAAAAGAAAGAAAGATAGAGTGGGTGAAAAGACAAGAAGACGCAGTGAAAGAAAGAAAGAAAGAAAGAAAGAAAGAAAGAAAGAAAGAAAGAAAGAAAGAAAGAAAGATAGAAAAAGAAAGTAAGAAGGAAAGAGTGGGAAGAGAGATAAAAAGCGTGATGAAGAAGGAAAGAAAGAAAGAAAGAAAGAAAGAAAGAAAGAAAGAAAGAAAGAAAGAAAAAAGAAAGAAAGAAAGAAAGCGGGAGAGCGTGATGAAAGAAAAAAGAAAGAAAGAAAAAATAAAGAAAGTAAGAAACAAACGCAATGGCGGGGATTAAGAAAACGTGTACAAATAAATAAATAAATAAACAAACAGACAAACAAACAAACAAAGCGTGGGTGGAAAAACAAAAAAAAGTGTGAAAATTTAAAGAAAGAAGGAAAGGAAAGCGGGACATACAATACCCAAATGTTCGGCGAAAGAAAAAATTGATTGAAAATGACATTTATTTCCTGGTTGAGTGATTTCCAGAGATGTGTGAAATGTCCGCCGAGACTTAATAAAAACTGTGTGACTTGACATATTAGCAGATTGAATACGCCACTGAAAATTACAACATATATATATATATATATATATATATATATATATATATATATATATATATATATATATATATATCGAAATAAAAAGAAAGAATAGTCAGATTTATAATCCAGAGATCTTTTGTATTTATTTTTAAAAGCAGTGCTGGATACACAATAGAGTATAGTATTATAATTATTTTTAAAAAATATGTTTTCTTTTCGACACAGAAATCATCATGTTTCGAAACCAAATCCTAAATATTAAAATAAGCTTAAATTTTAATTTAAGATTTAGATTTTGGTTTCGAAACATACTATTTTCTGTGTCGTGATGAATACATATTTTTTAAAATAATTATATCATACATATATATATATATATATATATATATGTGTGTGTGTGTGTGTGTGTGTGTGTGTGTGTGTGTGTGCGTGTGTGAAGAAAGCTGGAGCGTACAACAGCCGAAACGTTGCAATAAATATGGCGACAAAGATGAGGGCAATAGTCCGAATAATGTAAATAATGTATATGAATGATCCATCTCTTGATATCAAGGACGCTTGCCTTAAACAACACAAAACAAAAGAACGCTCCTTAAAAAAAAAAAAACTGATCAACTAATTCGTTTTTTTTTTGTTTGTTTTTTTACAAAACAGCTGTCATAGTTTTGTCGAAATTACAACACATATACATAAATGCACCAATATTTCCTCAGACTACTAGTGAAAAACCTATTTATTTCACACAAAAAAATATGTTTTGCAATATTATATACTTCTTTATACATAATCCTGTCGTAAATCGAAAATAAACAGACAGAAATTTAGTGAAAAATTAAGCAAACAGGCTATTTTTTTATATATATATATAGCTTATCAACGCTTTATAGGTTATTTAAAGTCAAAATACATTTTTATATTGTCAGAAAGTTTTAGGGAGATAATAATGGTTTAGTGATACAATTCTTACTAATTAACCCATAGGTGGAAGTGAAAGAGGTGGCTTCTTAGCTTTCCCAAGGGTATATCTGCGTACGTGAATATAACAAACACAACCCTAGTCTCCGAGTAACAATCCTGAGCCATTATTCGTTACACCACCCGCACATCCAACTTTACAGCCCCTGGTACTCTTATATGTACTCGCAAGCGGCCACCCATCTAGATACTGACCAGGTGCTTAACTCTGTTGATCGTACGGGAACCATTGCTTCAAAGTGATGAGAACGTAAGCCTCTGCACCTCTCTCTCTCTCTCTCTTCATAAAGCATAGGAAATATCATTGTCTAGTTTGTATAATTTATGTAACCATTTGCATCCGCTTTAGTTTATGTCTAGCTGCCGTTAGCTACCAATCTACAGGTCATGGCCGATTTATAAAAAATAATTTTTAATTTTTTCTTCGCTTAGTTTAAATTTGACGTATGTTATATTTGATTGGTTGATCAGAGTAAAGCCTTATAACCCCACTTTTTTTATTCGCATCCCATACTTAAAACTTCTCGTTTTCACTGTCGCTTGGTCATGTGTGACGTCATGAGCGGCGGCGCGATTTTCGTTTCCAGCGTCTTATATGCACGACTGTGTTGTTACTTTTAAATCTTCCATGAAAACAAAAAAACAGACCATCATTATTGTTTTGTCCGTGTATTGTTTAATATATTGTAATGTAACTGTCATCTTTGATAATGGCTTATATAAGCCGAAAGCTTAGATAGGATTAAAAAAATATTTATCAGTATTGTGATTTTCTTTCTACTTTTAATGATAATGTCATTAAGCTTATCAGACGATATGAACAGAATTTACATAAAATAGACAAAACTTCTCTATATTATTTAATGAAACATGCATCAATACATATATATATATATATATATATATATATATATATATATATATATATATATATATATATATATATATATATATAAAGCGTGCAGAAGGAAAGATAGAAAGATAGATGTTGAGAAAGGTCTTTATGGCATTCAAATTTCATATCTTCAGGGTCTGTTTTTTTTATGATGAGTCGGGAAAGAAAAAGTTCACAACGGTGATGTGTGGACGCATGCGTTGATATATTTTTTTGTTTTTTAGAAATATCTCTCTCCTGTCAACTTTAATATTCTCTTATTATTTTTTTAACCGTTATCTTCAGGATAAAGTATAACCAAACTCTCGTTTCATGCATTCTGTAAACGTCACAAGTAATATCGCCGCCTTATTACGAATCCCTTTGTCACAGAAAGAATATGCACTTATCGTTAAGCAATGTCGTCTCGCAATGCAGTTCACTCAGTTTCCTCACCACTTCTCCCTCTTAATCTATGTGGCGTTTTCCTTCAGAAAGTGGGCTATCACGGCTCCCCACAACTTCCTATAATTCACGTGGGCTAATATAACGTGGTATGATTTCATACAGTTTTTTTTTTTGTTTTGTTTTTTTGTAATATCGAGCTAATATTGCAAATGGCCACCGTTTGATTTCCTGTTTTGCTGAACACAACAATTTTCATACAGTCTACGCATATTCATATTCCCATTATACTGTGAAGATTTTGTTAAATTCCGACTGTGAGTTTTTGAACAAAATTAAAAAGATGTCACCTGGATAAAAATTTGAAACGCACTGTATTTCACATGATCAAACTTTCTCACCCATAATCACTTTGATTTAAACGGCGTGTTGCATTGTGGAATCTTTTTGGAATATTTGCAATATTGACTGTTGTACCGTAGAAAAAAAACTGTGCTTGAGAAAAGAATTTTATCATTATCAAAGATTCCCTGACTCTCTTTGTTGTTGTTTTTAGAGATGATTCGTTTGAAGTAGCCGACACATGATTATCAGTGAAGATTCATTGACCATCCAAGTTGTTGTTGCTGTAGCATGTTTCTTTTTGCACGCGCTGGGGAATTCTATCTCTGCTCTTAAAGTTGAAATCTGTGTGGTTTTATAAGAATGGTTTTCCTAAAACTATTCCCGAGAAAAATAGGGTTTTAGTTTTTTCTGGTTGGGCAACTATTTCAGATGGCCATGTTAATTTCCAACCAATTTCATTTTGATTTAAACGGTGTGTGTTGCATTTTAGAATCTTTTTGGCGTATTTATAATATTGACTTTTCTAAGGTAGATAATAATGTTTGGTCGCCTTTTTAATATGGTGTGTGTGTGGGTATGGAATCGTGTTGAGAACAGCGTTTCTTTTCTATTGATGCATAATAGCGAAATACGTCTTAACGAAACTTGTAAAGTATTAAGACATAGGAGAATGTCCATAAAAAAGTGCCAAACCGTTTCGAATCATATCATCCACTGTGGTAATGATGAAAGCAAGAACAACCTTTTCCATGCAGGCACGTTTTGTCTTAGTAAGTTTTTTTTTTCAAGAAAATCGATTTTTGTAGTCCACTAGCTGTTATTGCTCTTTCTAGAAATGAGGAGGGCGTTCCATCCTAAGCTTTTGTTTAATGCACTGTGCAATGTTAATATCCATTCTCATCATGCTGTTGAAACTCTTTAAGTGATATGAGCTTTGTTATTTTGTACAGTTCTTTATTTGTCATTCTGTTTCGCCATTTTGTAAGATTCAATTAATTACAGTTCTCTCAAAGATCCACAGCTTACATTCGATTGGAGTCATTTTTATGCTTTAACCTGAGTATTATAATGTATTAAGACATAAAATAATGTCCTTAGAAAAAGTACGTCTTTTAATATGGTATTTATGTGGGTATGTAATTGTGTTTGGAATAGCGTTTCTTTTCTATAGATGCATAATATTAGCGAAATATGTTTTAACGAAGTATTAAGACATAGGAGAATGTCCCAGGAAAAAGTGCCAAAGCGTTTCGAATCATATCATCAACTGTTTCCATGCAGGCAATATTCGACCTTCATTGACTAACATTTAGTATTACGAAATTATATTGAGAAATATAACATCAAGTATATTGAGAAGTGCTTTACAATTAATAAAATATGATATTTTAGTATTGCCTCCTAGCGGATTATTAGAATAATCGAGAACTTACACCACCGTCTGCGTACGAATAGAAAATTAATTAAGTACACAAAAATGAAGAAAGGCCGTACGAAAATGGCTTGATCCAACATTTAGAGCGGAGCGATCCTGAGAGAATAAGAAGCTCTAAGAGGATTCATTACTGGCGGAAACAATCTTACCGACATACGACATGGAAATGGCAGTGTACATTATTCATAGAAAACACAGAAAGGAAACTACAGCAACACGTAGAGAAGTTAATCAAGAAAAGTGAGAAGAAAGGTCTAAGCCTCAGCTGTACGAAAACAGAATGTACGGTTGTCAGCCACAAGAGCAGCTCAGGATGGGGACTACGAATTGGAAACACCAAAATCTAGCAAGTACATAAGTTTAAATACCAAGGAAGTGTTTTAACAAAAAACGTGAAATGCGACAACGTTATCAGAACGGGCATTGGGGCAGCGAAAGGTATCTCCCAAAAGCTAAGCAAAGTATTAAGAAACAGGAAAAGTTCGTTAGAAAAAACTAAGAGATTGGTGAACTGCTATGCAATATTGGACCGATAGTGTATAACATTCCTGCATGATATTAAATGCTAGACACCTTTAGTCAGCGATGAAGAAGATGAAGATATTTGAAGCAAAATTCAGACGATTACAAGATAACAGTTTGATTTTAGAAGGTGTTAAAATTAACAAGCCATTCGTTGCCCCAGTTAACAATAGATTATGTTTCAGGTCAGCTGCCAATTTCACCTTATCAAACTGATTAGACGTCTAATTAAGACAAGAATAAATAACTGCGCTATCGACATAGATACCGACTTGAGAAATGAAGACATCAGGAAGTTGCTTTACTTTGTTTTGACTTCCATTATATATATATCTATGTGTGTGTGTGTGTGTGTGTGTGCGCGCGTGTAATTGTACTTAAAATAGTATGTCTATTTATTTTACTTTAGTTTTAATCCTTTCAATTTCACAAATTAATTTCTTGGTGGCTTTAGAATATTGATTAAATAAAATTCAAAAATGTTCTTTCAAATACTCAAGGGGTTGCATATCTATGCATATGTTATCCGTTAACACCGCAAATTCAAAATATTTTTTTACATCTATGCAAGGGAGGTACTTATGGGTTTTAAAATTTTTAAAGATTTTTTATTGCAGAATTTAATTTAGTATTTTTGCATAACACTTTGCTGCAACAAACATTTAAGAACTTTGTTGCAATACTCATAGCTGACTTTATTTAATTTGGACCGGAATTGTCATATAAAGCCTTCCAGAATTTTAAGTTTTTGCTTATTATTATCTTGATGAAGCATTGAAGTATTTTCTACAAATATCTGTCTAAAGTGTGAATGTTATCATGAGTGTTCCTTTAAATGTTCAGAGATTGAACTATTATCGTTCAAATGAAACGTAAGCCTTCTCGTCATCGTCGTCGTTGTAAAATCAACATAAAAGAGCTAATAAAATATAGTAATTATTGTTACACTCGTTGATGGAACACAGATGATCAGATTAGCATACATGTTACGATTCATTTTTTGTTTTTTTATTATTTTCTAAAAAATGGCATCTTTTCTACACTTCTGAGTTTCTACGTCTGGTGCTCTTGCCATATAGTTAGAGATCTTTGCTAAAATTCAAAGAAGAATCTGAAATGTTATTGTTCTTGAGCTGACATTTCGGTTTCAGACACTTTTTTTCCCATCATAACTTATCCAATGCCTTTTCTATAAATCCTTTCATGGAAATTCTTCTGATGTATTTTTTCTCTATGTTAAATTGTAATCATTGTAACTATTCTTTGGGGTTTCATTATTAAAAGCTGTTATTTTTATCCCCCGCTACTGAAAAATTGTACATATGGAACTAGTTAGGACTTCATAGACACTTTGAGGTATTATGGCGGCTGTAGTAAAAATGGTAAGTAAGAATTTGTTGTATTGAAGTAAAGAAAAATGTGGCATGTTTGGGATAGTACTTGCGGCGAGCTAAGTTTAAGATAAGAGCAGTGATTTTTTTTCTCCTGATGATGGCCATGTTGGCTGAAACTAGTCGAGGAATCTTAATGAAATAATAATAAAAACGAAAGAATGTTAATATACAACCCAGAAAAGTCTGAAGATTTTATTTTTTTATTGTTCAATATATATCAAGACATTTTTATGTTTTATAGATCCAAATATTTCAGTAAATGCTCTGTTAATAATAAACAGTATAAGATAACATTTCCCGGCCGAAATTTCTGATTGTTTGTTTGTTTGTTTGGGTTTTATGGCATATCAACCACTGTGGGTTATTTAATGCCAAATCCAGTTTATATGAATTTTGAATGCCTATTTTGTATGGAATAAAAAACGTATAGCTGGCAACATTATTGTTTCAATAAAAAGTATAGCTGGCAACACCACTGTTTCAAAAACGCATAGCTGGCAACATTATGGTTCCAAAAGCGGATAACTGGCAACATTATTTTCCCAAAAACACCATCTGAGGCCTTGCTGTTGGATGTAGTTTATCGCCATACCCAGGACGTTCAAAAACGTATAGCTGGCAACATTATTGTTTCAAAAACGTATAGCTGGCAACATTATTTTTCCGAAAACATTATCCGTGTTCTTGTTGGATGTAGTTTATCGCCATACCCAGGACGCGGATGTAGTTTAATGTCATACCCAGGACGTCGACATTTCTGAGAAATTTTCATAGAAAATATTCGTCCTCCGACAGGAATCGAACTTGTATATATATATATATATATATATATATATATATATATATATATATATATATATATATATATATATATATATATATATATATATATATATATATAAACTTTATTTCAATCATTCGTGAGCTTTCGATCTTTAGCTATCATTAATTAATGATGAACATATCATTTTCGTTTATGACGATGCTCCTGTTAAACTTAGCGAGTAATTATACTTTCTTATTGCTCAAGGTAGAGTACTATAGAGTCCCCCCCCCCACGAAAAAAAAGGCACTCGGAGAATTCCTAGTAATATAACTTTAATAATTTCTAAGTTACTACGTTTCAATGCTTAAACTTACAATTGGTCAATGTTGCTTTTATACGATTTGGACAATTTTGCTGTTACTCCTGATATATATATCTATATATCTATATATATATATATATGTGTGTGTGTGAAAAGTGTGTAAACATGCTTAATATCAGATAGAGTACATCTGTAGAGGAGACCAAATTAATAGAAAGAAACAAAAGGAAAAACTATTCTATGACTTAAAATAGTTTTTCCTCTTGGCTGTTTTTATTCATATACATACATATATACACATATGTATTTAAACTTTTTTTAAAATCAGATATTGTTTCTTATTACTATGGAACGTTATTTTTAGTTGCTACACATGTTTGCGTCGCTATCCTTGTGTTTTTTTTAATTATTTTCTTAAACAGTTAAAGTACTAACAATCGTCCGAGATCAAAACGTCTTACTATATACAAATTACTAGCGACAGTAATCAAACCTGTACTCCTTCTTCCATCGAGGTTTCCGCTCCTGTAGCCAAAGCCTAGTCAATTTGACAACGATACTCTAGGTCAGTGGTTACCAAATGGTGCGGCGAAAGAAGATAGCAAATGAGGAGGAATGATTGAAAGACAATCAAAGATTTAGAAACAGTTGAAAAAAATCATATCCGAAATTAAATATTTCAGAATCTCAAATATTATTATGGATTACTTGTAATTTCATGCACGACTCCCAGTGTAAATATTTATAAATAATTATTGACCAATTTTGTCATTGTGAGATGTTTTCATAATATCAAGTATTAAGAATATAGTAATTAGTGTCTGTAAATTGGAGGAGAGAGTTATGTATGATAATGTCTTGACTTCCAATCCGTGGTTATCTCCCTTTTAAACATTATTCTGTTACTTTTATTTTTAAATGTATTTTTCATCACATAAAAATTGATGAGGCTCGTGCAAATTTTCATTCCAAAAATGCGACTGAAAGAAAAAAAGTTTGGGAAACATTGCTCTAGTGTATACAGGTTCGATTCCTGTCGGCAGGCGCATATTTTTTTTTTTTTTTTTTTTTTTAGTAGCACTTCTCGATCAGTTATTAATAGAAATGTTTAAGAAAATTAAAAAACAAACCAAAGCAGGGAAATCAATTGAATCCGCAATAAATAACTTTACCAAAATAATTTTAAAAATCACTTAAAACTTCCAAGAGACGTAACAACTAAAATGGATAGCATATGTTACTAGAATGGAAAATAATTATTAGATAATTATTTTCCAGATGTTTAAGATGTTGATTTTCCATACTACTTTAAATAAAGGATTAGGAACGAAATCCCAATCAATTCTATTAAGAAAGTTAGTAGTTTGTCAAAGCCTATATTTCCTGAAAAACTGTTTTAAGAGAAAGATTTTATAAATTTCAACCGACACTAACTTTAACTGTCCCCTCAATGAATGCCTAATGTTTTCTGCATAGAAATATATTATTATCACTATTTAAATTATTCGGACTATTGTCTTCATGGAATGTCGAAATAAAGAGTTCAGTTCGACACTCCAACCACTTGAAGAAGGCCGGAGCGTACAACGGCCGAAACATTGTAATAAATATGGCAACAAAGACGAGGAAAATAGTCAGAATAATGTAAATAGTGTACATAGTACCTCATCTCAGAAATATAAAGAGATATTATTATCATTTAATATAATATATATATTATATTATCATTTATATAATATATATATATCATATTATCATTTTTTAACTAAAAGCATGCTTTTCATCTTTACATTTCTTCTTTACGATACATTATTAGTAGTATTATTATAACAATTTTTCTTTCTATTTTCAGGTAAGTACTCTCTGCGCCAAAGTTTGGTAATGTATTTTGTTTTATTCTTTCATTTCATGTTTTCGTATAGCAATTTGTTTATAACTGCGTGAGAGTTTATATGCTAATTCTGTGCAGGTGTTCTTATCGGAAAATGGAAAAAAAATGTTTATCAAAAAAAAAATGTAATAAAACCCGCATGTTTTCTGTAGAAGTATCTTAAGACATAAGATGTTGCAAAAAGAAAAAAATAAAAATAAAAAAAAAAATAACGTATGCCTGAATTTGGAGCTGCCATTTTTTTTTAACGACACTTTCAATTCCTGCCTAAAATTAACCGAATATAGTTTATCGGACTTGCACTACAAACCCCAGACATCTTTGTTTTGTTTGGGAAAATTTTTAAAGTCTTTATTCAAAGATCTGAACAATTTAATAAATGTTTTATGAAAAAAAATTAAAAATATATATCTCAATATTGGAATGTAAATAAAATAAAAAAACGGACAGTTGTATTGTTTTGTTCAGAATAACTGTTTTCAGAAAGAAAGAAAAAACACACGGTTTTATTGTTAGGAACAATCCTATACAGAAAATACAAAAAAGAAAAAAAAATGCAATCTTTGGCACCAAAAATTTGCTTTCTTCTTTTGAATGAAACCTGGTTGGATATTTTCTAAGAGACTATATCAAATCTAATAATTTGAATATCTGAAAGGCAGAAAAATGATCGACACTTGTACAAGTGAGACTGAAGAAGTCGATAAAGATAAGATTTGCGATTCTGAAACTGTTGAATTTTATATATATATATATATATATAAAATTCAACAGTTTCAGAATCGCATATATATATATATATATATATATATATATATATATATATATATATATATAAATATAAAATTCAACAGTTTCAGAATCGCATATATATATATATATATAAAGAAAGAACAGTAAGATATATAATCCGGTTCTTATAGATATTTTTATTTTTACAAAGTAGTGCTCAATGTAAATTTACAGAGCATTAATATTATAAATTGATTTATTTAAAATATGTTTTTTTCGCTACAGAGTTCTAACCATGTTTCAAAAAATTCGCTTGAGGATGAAATGGAACTAATATCTTTAATTTAATTACAAAATTAAATTCGCAGGTTTTAGCTTCCATTTTGGAAACATGGTTAGAACTGTGTAGCGAAAAAAACATATTTTAAATAAATCAATTTATAATATATATATATATATATATATATATATATGTGTGTGTGTGTCTGCTTCTATTTTGATATATGTAATTAAATAGCAATACCTCATAGAGTTTTTTTTTTAAATTAAGTATGTTCATATATCTACGCATTTGTTGTATGCCTGATAGTATTTTCCCAGCATAGATAAAGAATTTCTTATTCTTACCACCGTATTTCTAGTGAGTATACGTGTTTTAGATGCTATGTTTTATTTTATTTTATTAAACAATGACATTATTGACAACCCGCGTAGATTGAGAAATCCTATTAAAACAAAACAGAGATATCAACTCAAGCATGTGTGCCCATGAGAACTAACGGTTATATTAAAAAGAAATAAGTGTAATGACAAAGAAACGCAGGTGTTGGCTTTAAGAAAGGTTTATTCAACTCAGAATACAAGGTTCGCGTATAGTGTCATTTTTTTTTTTTTTTTTTTGTTTAACAGAAATAGCTCTTTCCAAGAGGAGAGTAACAAAACAAGGGGAGACTACTCTTGATTATTCATAACAATACGGTCGAATTAAAAAGTCCTTTCAAATATTAGTGTTAACATTTCGGGTCTTAAACTGCAACTAGCTGATATATATTCATAGAAATCCCGAGAAACGTGCGTTCGTTAAATTTTTTAATTCATACCTTTCTGCCATGTTTGTCTCCTTGGTTAAACATGTAACGGCAATGTTTTGCAAAAAACATGATGGAAAAATGGGTTGCAGTTTCGATTATTTTCGGCAAACCAATATTTCCTTAGTAGGACTTCTCAATCGAGGCCCGATGCATTTAATTTTACTGTTTACGAAAATAAAAACAACCACAGAAAGCATCCCAAACACATGTAAACACTGACAATAAATTTTATATTAATAATAAACGTTGTCGGATAAAAAAATACTATATAATAATTACTCTCTCTCTCTCTCTCTCTATATATATATATATATATATATATATATATATATATATATATATATATATATATATCAAGAAATCCTACAAGAAAATTTAGGTTCGTCTTTTGAATGAAGTCTGGTCGAATATTTTCTTCGAGAATATATCAAATCCAATAATTTCGATATCTGAAAGAGTAACATTTTAAAAAGCTTCTAAATCTACCATTTTTTGTGGGGTGGGGTTGGGTTGATGTACAGGAGTCATACTGAAAAGATAGATGAAAAGACGAAAAACGATGAAGTGAACGACGGGTTTATAAATGAAATCAATGCTATATACGCGGAGAAAACAAATAGAAAGGAAAAAGTCGCCTACAGTCTACACTAAAAGATTAAGTTAACCATACAAAGATGCTTAGTATGCTGAATTTAAATTTTGGCGTCCGATTTAACTAAATTTTAAAATTAGCGTCGGATGGCTTTTATTGTTCATGATTATCATCATCATCCTCATCATCCTCAATGATAATGGTGGTGGGGATGATGATGGTAATGACGGTGATGATGATGGTGGTAGTGGTGGGGATGATGATGGTGTTGACGATGGTGGTGATGATGATGAGGATGTTGGTGGTGGTAGTGATGATGGCGGTGATGATAATGACGGTGGTGATGATGATGATAATGGTGGTGGTGATGATGATGACGGTGGTGGTGATGATGATGACGGTGGCGATGATGATGATGATGATGGTAATGACGGTGATGATCATGGTGGTAGTGGTGGGGATGATGATGGTGATGACGATGGTGGTGATGATGATGAGGATGTTGGTGGTGGTAGTGATGATGGCGGTGATGATAATGACGGTGGTGATGATGATGATAATGGTGGTGGTGATGATGATGACGGCGGTGGTGATGATGATGACGGTGGCGATGATGATGATGATGATGATGATTGTGGTGGTGGGGATGATGACGGTGGTGGTGGCGGTGGTGTTGGTGATGATAATCATGATGATCGTAATGGTGAAAAATAAAAGCCAATTTAGTTCTCATTCCAAATCGCCAGTTAATGAATTTTTATAACAAATCTGAAAGAAAACTTTTTATCAGTGGTTACATTAATTAAACAAGTTTTAGTGTGAAAGATGCAAAATGGATATGCAGGGGTTGTAATGGTTAGCGATTTGGAAAGGAACCTCAGCGAACCTAGTTCCGGCTAAGTACGTTATATCCATCTCCGAAAATATACCCTTGGAAATGGAATGTATATATTCCTTTTTCTTTCCCCACCAATGGTTTAAATAGCAGGGTAGTCTGTGCCCACCTTAGTTGTCGTTGGCAATCAGTCTATTTAAAGGACAACCCTGAACTCAAAACCGTATGTATCCATGGAAAGTATTATAAAGTCGATAATTAATTAAGAAATTACTTTGTAGACCTCAGGATCTCGACTCAGGCATATGGGTATTAGGTTGGTGCAAAAATAATGACGTAATAATGTCGTTTTTTGACGTATTTTTAACGTCAAAAAACGACATTTATACGTCATATAATCTAATAGTCTAATAGATATATAATATAAAAATATTGCTAATGATTAAATAGAAAATACATGAACAGTCACATATTTACATGTTATAGTGAAACACACCTATTCTATAGGTGACTCTTCCACCCTTAATAAGTAGGAGTAGTAGTATCAGTGAGCAGTGAGTTGGTCAGTCAGTCAACTGGCTGATCGGTTGAACTCTCTGCCTTCGGGTAGGGAGGAACCCGGAAGAGGCTACGCCGAAGGTCGGATTCTCTTTCGGGGAGGTAAACCGACCCTGAACCGGTTTATACTGTTTCAATGGGCATATTTTTGGCCGAGCCCACGGCCTCGGAGATCCCACGTTAAACCGGCCTTGTGCCACATGATGACCTCGTGGGAGGGGGTGACTAAATATCGAGTTGGTCAGTCAGTCGATGTCGAACGGCCGTTAGTCGGATATTAAAGTATCAGCGACCACAACTAGATTACTGCGTCATTACCTATTATATCAAGTTCCTAACGTTTTGTACGTCGAACCTATTTAGGACCGACTTAGTACAAAATATACAAGCCTCCACTGTGAAACCACTACATAACAATCTTGCCGACGAGGGATTCGAACTCATATGGGCGAAGAAAAACCTCTCCTACTACATAACATTACATTATACACCAAATAAATTTATTTACTTGTAGTAAAGCTTGATTTAATCTCATGGCGGTAAGGTCGGTGAAGAAAGAACAGAGTGAAGGCGACCAACCCCCGAAGACACCAACGTCGGAATAGGCGCTGATCTACACGATCTGAACGGCTAAATGGGGGGAAGACGGCAGCGCCTGTCGAGCTGTCGTAACCAAGGCGGACCTTGACAGTTCAAGCATCCGACAGCCCGATGCAACGAAGTTTGCCATATGTTGCCAGTCTCAATCCCCTTTGAGCTGCGAGGGAGTCAATTCTGCCCCAGTTTGTGGGCTTCTTCGTCGCGTCAGACATGTTCATCAAAATCATATTCATTCGCCATACTCTCTTTGAATTCACAGCCATCTCTGCCACCCGATGATCGGATGCGAATGAGTGTCGACAAGGATTCTTAAGCAATGACAATCCGACTCTTTTTGGGTTTTTTAAAATGCTAATAAAGTTGGTTCACTGTGTCATGCGAGACAATTTTTTTCTCCAGAATCTGTCTTACATATCTATAAGTCTACGATTCGTCACATATGATCCGTTGTCCCTGCTATTTACCTTGAGCTCCATGATAAAATGTAAAAAACAATCAGCAATATTATTGGTCCTGATCTGGCAGCTCGGCCTCACTCATTTTACCACAGCCGTAACGTTACCTCTTTGTGTCATTTTTTAAATAAATATTTTCATGTTAATTGTTCGGATGAAGTCTTTGCCATGTTACCTAGACTTTATGAATTTAAGCGGAGTACTAGACTGGCGTTGAGGTCTCTTCAGCTTACAGTTGAGTTGGCTAGATTTAAACGTAAATTCTTTGCCAACAATTTATTTTCCTCACTTCTCGCTAGTGGAACTCACTTCCGGCACCATGCTTTAGCGTCAACTTTAATCTGCAAAAATTTAAAAGCAATGCCAATCGCCATCTATTGTCCTTCTGATTATACTTTTCTCTTCCCGCTCATTATTTATGTTTCTGTTCCTAATTCTTGCACACCTATGATCCCTTCTATCTTAATGGCTTTTCTATCTCGCTTGGAGTAAAAACGATTTTTAAAAAAATAAAATAAAATCCTTAGGAATATTTTATTCGTCCAACATCCCTATTTTTACAGTATGTATTGCAATAATTCCTGTACACACAATCTCCAATCTTCCTGAGTTTCAATGATTTTCGCTCTTAAAATCATTCGTAATGCATTTGCATTTTGAATATAGATGCCTCATTCTGTCAGTAAGGTTTGTCTTCGTAGATGAAAACTCATGACAACAAATTTGTGAGGAAAAGAGATATGATCTTAAAAATGAATTTTAGCGTCCCCACAAAATTACTGTTTATAAAATGTGTGATGGTTAAAAATAAGAACGTTCACAATAAAAGTCATACGAAGCTGTGAGATACATCAGTTTTGAAATTAAAATGCATCTGATGTTAAAATTTAAATTTAAATGTCGAACATCGGTGGTCTTTATTGAATTTTTCACTTTTTGAATACAGGACTGATGTCATCAACAAACACGTTAAGTTGTCAAAAGACGTTCGCTCTTGACGAAACAAATCACTATAGAGTTTTCTGTTTTGTTATTTATTTACTCAATATTTTTCCCACACACCTGAAAACAAAAATGGTGATTTTATGAGAAGCGTTTTTTAAGTTTTACTTTCTGATATCGAATTTATTAAATTTGATATATTTTCTGGGGAAATATACAACACGGTTTCATTCAAAATACGAAATCATTTTTTTTTCTGTAGGGTTTCTGGTATTCTTTATATATACAGACATTTAACAGAAGCCGTAATATTTGAACATATTTAATCAAAAATAAATAATGTCTGTTCAATAAAAAGTAGAGGCACAAGATGAACGAAAATATCTCATGATTCCAAATGAAATCCTTAAAATTATCTTCTTTCTTTCTCAATCTTGGCACTAGATTCGGTAAAAAAAAAGTAATATATGTTCTTCTTTAATTATAGCAGGATTAATAGTAGAAGCAGACAAACCCACAAAACAAAAATAGTTCTCGGAGTGTTGAGTGCTGGACATTTAAGTCCTGGACATTTGCGTCCCTAGACAAATACGTGCCTGGATAATTGTGTACCTCTGATAATTTATTGAAGCTTTTAAAGGCAATTACCACAAATTTAAAAAAAAAAAAAAGAATAGGTAGTAATGATAATTTTTTTAAAAAGGAATAAAATTAAAAAAAATTAAATGTTTATTTTTGTTTAAAATGCAATGACATTAACAGTGTAGCAAAATCGCTCTTCGTATCGCCAGTATGTTTTTGTTCCATCGCCGTTTTTCATATGATACTGTAAGCAGTAATTTTCCTCGTTCACAAATATTTTTTAAACAGCGTTTGATTTTCGAAACTTTGCCATGGGCTCCAAATAAAAATATAATCTATAAAATCCAGAATCTAGATGTTTGTGGTACGCACTGCTGGAGTGAACTGAAACAACTAGCTTAATTTTCTCTTGCTTTAAAAAAGAAATTTTCCCTCTCATTTTTAGTTATAGTATCTATCTTTCTGCTTGCATTAAAGGTATTGGTGTGCAAATTTCTATATTAAACAACTCTTTAAAAAAATTGTGACTTCAAAAACAAGTGGTATGGAATTATCCAAGGACGCACTTGTCTAGGGATGCAAATGTCCGGCACGCAAATATCCGGGACGCAAATGTCCGTCATACAACAAGAACACACATATCAAAGGACACTAAATTTTAGTCTTCAATATATATTTTTTTATTCTTATTCGTGGCACGAGAGTTGGTAAAAAAGTAATGCCTATTTTTTTTCTTTAATTACAATGGATTTATCAATAATTCTAACTGTAATATTAGCCGCTTCCTTATAAGGAAATATCCAACATTCATTGAGCGAGCATCTTGTACTATTGTCGGTTGAAATGTTTAAAATCTTTCTCTGAAGACAATTTTTCATTAAAATAAGTTCTCATGTCCAGGAGCTGTTATCGCTCTTTCCAGTATTGATGAAGGTTTCCTTCTTAACCATTTTTTGAAGTAGTGTGTGATTATGTCATTATCTTCTCTTCGAGGTACATGTGATATCCATTTTAGCTGTGATTGTTATTAGTTGTCCTCAAGTGATGTACTTTCTGTAATCTGGTATAGCTTCTTGTCTGTGATTCTGCAGCGCCAATTCACAAAATTCGAAGCCCAATTTCGATCTGAAAAATGCCACAGTTATTAAAAGAGAAAGCATCTTAATATAATGTTGTGATAATAAAAACAGAGAGAACAGTAATCCAAATATATCATCTCATTTCCAAAAATTCAGATATTTTATTGTCGTAGAACTCGCCCTGAGCTAAGCTAACAATGATTAATTTAAGAATTAACATTCATCAAAAAATTTGGTCTTCACCATCACCCTTAGGCTTCACCCGCTGAAAACCATTTTTTACGTTTGATCTTAGGAAATGGTTGGATAGACCTGACAGTTTAGATATTTCTGAACGGGTTTGGCGCCATGGATTACATTGGCTTACAAATCATACAAAAAACGTGAATAAGAAAACTCAGGGTCCCAGACATATTCCTCGATATTACCTATACTTTTATACGTTGTACCAGGATAGGTTTATAAGTAATAAGTAATAATATAGACTTATAATAATTGTTATTCTTTAATTAACAAAAAAAAAAAAAAAAAAAAAAAACGAATACAAAAATCTCACGAATCCAAAGCTACTTTTCAACATTGTCATTTATTCAATCTTAATAATATCAATATAATTACAAACACATCAAAAACTACCATGGCTATAGTAAGAACACCAAAATATCCACAAGAAGAATAATGCTGAAATAGGTATATATAAAATAAAACAACTGCTCCTCACATTACATTGGTGAAACGTGCAGAAATTTAAACAAACGTATCTATGAAAACAAAAAAGATTGTATGCTAGACGATTTATCAAATACATTAGACATACATGGAAATAAATTTAATCCCAATTTCGATCTGAAAAATGCCACGGTTATTGAAAGAGAAATTATCTTAATATAACGTTGTGATAATAAAAAAAAGAGGACAGTAATCCAAATATATCATCTCATTTCCAAAAATTAAGATATTTTTTGTCATAGAACTCGCCCTAAGCTAAGCTAACAATCATTAACGTAAGAATTAACATTCATCAGAAAATTTAAATATGATAACCGTGAATATTTCTAGTATATATATATATATATATATATATATATATATATATATATATATATATACTATTTACATCGTTTGAAATGTTGTCCTCATCTTTATTGCATTATTCACAACATTTCGATCGTTGCACGCTCCGGCCTTCTTCAGGTGAAATATAGTGGAATTTCGAACTGGATCTTTTATTTTGTCCAAGGGTGTAGATTGCTCTAATTCCACGCGCCATGACATTTTTTTAGAGATGGGGCGATCGTTAAGTAACAGAACATGATTTAACTCATGAGGAAGGCCCGAACATATAACAGCTGACACGTCGTGAATATGCCAATAAAGATGAGGACATTAGTTCGAAAGATGTATACAGTGTAAATAGATACTTCATCTAAAAATATATATACAGACCAAATTCTTTCAGTAGAATATCTTAAAAGCGACGGACTTAAGCAGTAAAGTTAGTTGTCTGCATTTGCACCCATCCCCTTGCAATTATCTTCAGTTTTTAACCATATTACCCTCAGCAAATGTTAGATGTTTCTGCAGAATAGGAATGTTTCCGTTCTCAGTGGGAAAGACAATGATTAATGGCGGGCTTCATATGCTTCAATTTGTTATCTGGTTTTGTTCCGACTAAATTTCATTATATCCTCCTTCATGTGACTGATTCTATGAAGCCGACAAGACGAGATTCCACTGCGTTATAATGTTCCTCTGTTTCCATCAATAGGTTGAAATTCATTGAAGGCTAACATCTGAATTACTTCATATTCCTCACCGCTTCATACTTTATTATTTTGAAGTCTGTGACAATTGTATTATGCAATAAACGAATTTCTTCCTACTTAGCATAGGAGAGGAACTGACTGACATTCTCTGAATTATAAGAATAAGCTGGAGATTTAGAATCAAATCTTCAAAAATGTTGAGTACTGAACCAATAAAAGAAAAAAAGAATTAGAAAGATCGTGTGGGAAGATGACAAAGAAATTATCCCTTTTAACCTTAAAATGGTTTAATATAAAAAAAAAATCGTAAAATCTATATAATGTCGTGGTTGAAGAAGGAACAGAATGTATACAAATCTGTGGAGTACAAATGCTTAACGAAAGTAAAGCCATACAAATAAGGTATTTAAAAATAACCTATTAAACAATGTATTATTAAACTTTAACTAAAAATTGCACAATGTATTGCTCAATCTAGTCTAAGAATTACGTAATGTATCAGTCAATATTGACTAAATAATAAACACGGTAGCCTAATTATTATAGATTATTAATTAATATTGACTAAGTATTACACAAGGTATTCATCAACCTAAGTATTACACAAGGTATTCATCAACTTATTCTAAGTTTTACACATTTTTAATCAACCTTGTTTAAGTATGACAAAATCTATAAATCAAACGCGCCTAAGTATTACACAAGTTTTTAATCAATCCCACATAAGTATTACAAAGAGAATGAATCAACCTAGCCTAAGTATTACACAATTCATTACTCAATCTATCCTAAGTATTACATAATGTATTACACAAGTTAGCCTAAGTATTGCACAAGATATTAATCAATCCCACATGAGTATTACAACGAGTATGAATAGCCTAAGTATTACACAATTCATTACTCAATCTATCCTAAGTATTGTATAATGTATTACATAAATTAACCTAAGTATTACACAAGATATTAATCAAGCTAATGTATCATTAACATTATGTATATACAATTTGATAATGCTGATCAAATAATTCAAGCAAATATAACCAACACTATTTACTTTAAATAATGTATATGACGACAGTATTTATTATAAATGCCTGCTCTTGAGATTATTGTCATAGCCTCTTTGAAATTGATGACCGTTGTGTTGCAGACATTGCTGACAATGCGACGCAATGGAGCCACAAATAGCAATCGACATTTCGATAGATTTCTTGGACTTCTTTAAAAACTTTCCATCACCCTTTCTTATTTTACAGGGGTGGGGGTTATATCCGTGCTCTCCGAGAATGCTTATTGTGCACAAGGGTTTAATATCGTCAGGTACAAACTTCATTCTAATTCGTGAGATTTTAAGCCGCGTGGGTGGATCTTAATGAATCTCTATTCGATGCCGCTTTTGAACTTCAGCTGCATTTTCATACTTCCAGTTGCATTTCAAGATCTACGTTCTTTGTTCAATACTAAGCCTGAAAGATATTAGTAAGACTAATGTGTAAATCTGAAAAGAATGGTTCCTGATTCTACCGTAAAATTAATAACTCAAAAACGAAGTTTGTAAAAATATTTTTGATATAACCAGTATATATATATATATATATATATATATATATATATATATATATATATATATATATATATATATATATATATATATATGTATGTATGTATGTATGTATGTATGTATATATATATATATATATATAATGATAATCTTATATATATATTATATCTTCATACATATATATATATATATATATATATATATATATATATATATATACATATACATATATATATACATATATATATATATATATATATATATATATATATATATATATATATATATATATATAAAATGATAATCTTATTCAGTGTTTTGGGTTGTAAAAGAACAAACCTATACCCAAGGAAAAATAAGGAATAAAAAAAGAAAGAACTAAGTACTTCAGAATTCAATTGAAAAAAATCAAACAGAATCCAAGCTCAGAGTCCAAAGAAAAAAACCTCCAACACGATTAAAACAAAATTAACTAAGCAAAGTCCTCAATACACTAAGTAGAGCAAATCTAACTATGAACCTAAAGAGCAGCCAGGCATCCGCGTAGGTGAAACGTAGGTAGGTTTGCCTTGCTCTTTAGGTTAATAGTTATATATATATATATATATATATATATATATATATATATATATATATATATATATATATGAATCCTGACGATTGCGTCTAGCATTAAACAGCCTGTCGCCTCTGAGTGTTAATTTCTATGTTCAATTTTATATCTATATTTACATACGCTCTACCTATGATATCGATCACTTTATGCCATAAATATAGCACAACTTAAAACTATATTTCTTCATTTATATATATATATATATATTTATATATATCTATCTATCTATCTATCTATCTATCTATCTATCTATATATATATATATATATATATATATATATTAGATATCTCGAAATGTTTTCTAAAAACGAGCATACCATGATGAAAAAAGGGCCCCAAAATTGGTAAAAACAAAGTTTTATCCTCAAAATATGTATGTCATTATTAAGCGGAATCACTATAGTATTTTCTTTATTAGTTTTTTAATCCTTTCTAGCATTTTCGAAATTTTGGTTAAAAATCTTGTTTTTCCTTTGTCGACGGATGATCCAAAGACTAGTATTAGAAATTTTTGCCCCATTTTTTTTCTTTTTTTTTTTTTTTCGCATTGATTGGATAATTCTTGCAAAAGTCAATTGTAAACTTTAATGCCTCCAAAACGAAACTACTCTCATTTACCCACCATAAAGAAACCTCCCCGCCTCATATTAGTATGCTTGATGCTCAACGTCATTAGAGCGTCTCTCTTCGCCTTCTTGCTCTCACGTTTTCCACTGACCTGAGGTGGAACAACTACATTGAATCAATAGCCTCATCTACCGCAAGGAAAGTTGGTTCTCTGTGTCACGCCAGAAGGTTTTTCTCGTCTGAGGCTAGCCTTCAAATCTACAAACCTACCATTCATCCTTGTATTGAATAATGTTACCATATATGATCTGGTGACCCCGCTGTTCATCTCCGATGAGCTATATTCACTGGTGCCTCGACTGCATGAATCTAAGCGTGCTACTAGGTTGGGGTCTAGATACTACCCTTTTACTGTCGAAACAGTTAAATGTAACCGCCTCTTCTATTCCTCGCACTTCCCGTCAGTGGAACTCCCTTCCGCTTACTGGCTTCCCGGATAACAATAATCTTCAAATATTCAAATGTAATGTCAATCGACATCTGTTGCATTGATCTTGCTCCCCATCCTTCTCTTTAATCTTTTCTCAAAACCCCACTTTAATCTTACTCTCACTCTCTGTAACTCTTTTGCGTGCTATTGGCACACCCGCCTTGGGGCGAAATGCTTAAAAAAATTCTCGATTTTAATGAAATTTTTTAGGACTTATTGACAAATGAATTAAATTATTCTTGGTGAAAATATTTATTCTTTAAAATTTTTTACCCCTCCCCAACCAACGCCACTGCCACCACTTACATAATTTTATGATATTTTGAAAAATTAAAATTCCACCATTTTTCATACTTATATTATGTAAAAACAGAACTTTTTAGAAAAGTGAAATCATCAATTCATTTTTGTCAGAAACACCATTTACTGAAAAACTGTAAATTCTAAAGCAGAAAAGAAAAACGTACCCGATAAAGCCATATCACTAATAGTCCGCATTTTATAGCCATATTTGCGTATATTTTTATACGAGAACAAAGAAGGATAAATCATTATTTTAAGTTTAGAAATAATTTAAAAAATTAAAGAAAAACTAAAACTTCTGATTGCATGAACGTTAGGGTAAAAGAAAATGCACATTTTCCGAATGTTTTGTATAAAAGAAACCTTACTACACAAAGAAATGTAAAATGTCACTTACAGATATGTAAGTGAGTTAATACAAAAAAATAAACCTTCGATAACATTCATTTTCGACTAATATTTCTTTCAGGCTCCTTCTTTTAACCTTCCTTATATATTTTCGACAATTCTCAGTCAGTTAAACAAATATTTGAATTTCTAGCACAAAATATTATGTTTGGGGATGTTTTTGTACATCAACGCGTCGTGTTAGTTATTTTTCTATATCTCATTCTCTGATGAAACGTTAATAAAAGCGAAACATGTTAGATTTATAAACCTTTCCTATTTGTTATTTATCCTATCATTTTGAGGAATTGCGATTGAACCCATGATAGAAATACTTATACAAACAGGTATTTCCCCACTTCTGCCTCTATCACAATTTTCCCATCTCTTTACCTCCTCCACATGCCACTGCTGGTATTAATATAATTATAGGCAGGTCTTTTGAAACGAAAACAATGACTTGTTTCCTGACGAAGCCATTTTGGCAGAAACCGCAGTTGCAAGAAGGCCAATGCTTCTGATGTTATATATATATATATATATATATATATATATATATATATATATATATATATATATATATACATGTGTGTGTGTGTGTGTGTGTGTGTGTGTGTGTGTTGTGACACTATTTAGCTATGGTAATTATTTAACTAATTAACCATAAAAATTACACAAGAAAATACTGAGAACGGAAAAGAAGATAGCCCAAGATTTTTTTTTTACTCTAAAAATAAGATCGAGTTACTTTTCTCAAAAACCCGAGAATTGGTGTAAACAGTGGACTCACAAAAAGGCCATTTGCGAGCTTTTGATAATTGATTAATGATATTTGTGAAAGTAATGATTAACGCAAAAATCACGAGAACATGATATCATCTTAAGTGCCGGAAAGGCAGGGCCATATGGTAACTGTGGAAATTTTGGCATGAGAAAATATTCCGAAATTACTTGCCGATACGGGGTAGAGAGCATTAATAATATTTTCTTTCCAAGATGTCATCTTCAGTACCGATACGTTAAGTAGTCATGTGTCGATTATAAAATTTTGGCACGAGAAAAACCCGGAAGATTTGCCGATTTGGAGATAAAGAAATTTATTATGAACTTATTTTTTTCTCAAGAAGCCAGGGTTTCCAGTAAACGCTAACTTCATGAAGGGACAAGATGGCAGACTTTGACAATTGATTGATGGAATTTGTAAAAGGTGCTGGTTAAGAAGACGCAGTGTGACCAAAAGATCTGAGTTATCTTAAGTGGCCATGTGAGATTCGTAAAATTTTTGGCCGATGGGAAAAAGAATTTTGTAAACAAAATATTCTGGGTTATAATTTTAATGAGGCCAACTTAGCCATGCCCACACAGCCGGGACTCTATTGGTCGAGTGGTAGCAATGGTGAAAGCAGGAGGTAATTTGATGAGAAGGACGGGGAAGTCATTAACGCCTACTGAAAGAATTCGTACGAGGTATCAATGTGAGAAGGGGGGAGTTAGGAGGATAGCGCTCCTCCAACCTCTCCTCACGAGGAAGGGATCCCCTCAAAATGGAAAGTGATTCATTTTCCAAAATGGGAAGTAATCAATTTTCCTGGCTTGACAACAAAGAGGTTTCTTGTCAGAAATCGGGATTTACCGAAGACCCCAGACTGCGTCTAACCCCGTATCTGTTTTTGGTCGGTATCCATATAAACGAACGTCCTCGGGCCGTTCAGTAGTTCGTGAATTGGAGTGAGTAGTTCGCCAGTTAGAGCCTTTGAAGTTGCAAGAACCAGAATGTGGCCTTGCAGAAGCTGACCGAGAGATTCCACGACCTCCAACTTCGCCTATCCTACCAACAGCAATATACTGAGGAAAGAGGCTAAGCCAGCACTTAAAAACTAAACCAGTTCACTTAGAGGACCAGAACTTGCTAAGAAGCATAAAAGTGTCACACTTCGTAGAAAACGGGTTGGGAGAAAAACACACGCCTGTATATAACAGACGGATAAAAGTTAATTTGTTATTTTAATATAATTGAACCTCTTGGATTTTATTTGCTTCTTTTCTGTACGCTTGTGTGATATCACCTCTAGTCTACACTCATCTTACACTATGGCCCGACGCCTGATTGATCTCGTCTAAAATCACAACATGGGTAGGTTAGACTTAAGATCGAAGCAGTTACTTCGGTAACCAGACGTTGGAAGTGAGTTGGGAATGATGGAGATGGTGTCGAACCGGTTGCAGCTCGTGTGAAGCCTTCGCATCGACCGACCATCCCACTTGGTACTCTGACCAAAGGATTCTGTCGGGTAGCGATGACCACCGGTCGACCGGGACACAGGCTGGTGGCAGCGACTAAAATCAACCCCAAAACGCCAGTATGAAAAATATCACAGTTTCGCGCCGTGACTGGGAGTTGACCACGGGCCGACAGCTCAGTATTACAGTGTGTGTGTGTGTGTGCGTGTGCGCGCGCTCGCGCGTGTGTGTGTGTGTGTACCGGATGTAACAGTAAATTTTTCCAAATCGGGTTACATCACAGGATAATTATCTATTCCACAAAATGTTTAATATCTAAATAACCACTATTCTAATTGAGTTACTTTTTTCCAGGTTTTCAGATAAGACGGTTAGCAATCTTGACACCATTTGTCGTAAGAATCAATGTAAAACCTTTTGTGTTATTCAGCTAGAAAGAGAATAGTTTTCGTGTCAGCCTTACAATGCGTTCCCAACTGACCAATGGTAAGAGAAAAAAGATCATTGAGACCTTCAGTAATGCTACCAACATTCATATACTGGCTTCTGTCTTCAAATTCCACTCAAGAACCAACAAGAAAACGGTGAATAAGTTTAAGAAAGAGGGGACAGTAGAGACACAACCTGGATTAGGGGGTCACAACAGGAAGAAAGATCATCACTTCGACTTAGAGCTAAATTCTTATTGTTCAAAGTAGATTCCAAGAGGGATATTAAAATCTCGAAGAAATCCAGTAAGATATCTTTAATCATTTCTAAGACAGACCTGTCCAAAGCCTAATATAACAATTAGACAATTTTGCTGTTACACGATTTGGATAACTTTGGTATTACATCCGATATATATATATATATATATATATATATATATATATATAGAGAGAGAGAGAGAGAGAGCAAGAGAGAGAAAGAGAAGGCGAGAAGGGAGAGAGATAGAATTAGTATAAGTAAAAGTTTTGTCACTTAGCTGATTGACGTTACCTTCAGTATCCTGACTTCAGAGTTTCCTGAACGGACCCGTCGGTCCACTCGTCAATGGGTATTATATATATATATATATATATATATATATATATATATATATATATATATAATGCGAAATATATTTTGGCTTTCAATAACTCACGAAGGGTTGCTAAGCCGTAAAAAAGAGAAATGAATCATGCAATTGCATTTTTTCCAAATTTCAGATAGGATGTTGAGTATGATATATAAAATGTGGATAGGCTGTTATATTTTATTTTTGTTATTTTCGCAGTCTTTTATCAAGGACTGATGTAGACTTTGTGTGGTAGTTTTAACAACTTTGTCTGCATCTTGGTATTCATTAGGATCCTCGAAGTTTGAAATGATCTAGGGCGACGTCATGTGTAGTTGCTATTGGTAACAAGGCAGTACAAAAAGAATACGATTTATTAGGTTGGTGCAAAAACAATGACGTAATAATGTCGTTTTTTGACGTTAACAAAAACATCAAAAAACGACATTATTACGTCATTATTTTTGCACCAACCTAATATACTATTTACATTGTTCGCACTATCATCCTCATCATTGTTACCATATTTATCACAACGATGTACGCTCCAGCCTCTTTCAGGTTTGTTTCGCTCGCTGGGGTAGACTGTTCTAGTTCCACGTGCCATGTTTAATGGTTGTCAGTTATCAGTTATCTCTTGTTAATTCACCTCTCCAATTTCTCCACTGCCTTAACCGAGTATTGAACTCACACACTTTGGGTCCTGTCACTGGATCTAATTAACGCCTTTATCCACTGTGTCATGTGTCCCTGAGCACATCGGTGTGTGTATTTCTGGGTATTACAAGCCTAATGGCTTCAGAAAGCATTTTTTACCAGTACTCATATTAAGATTTTTACTGTTACCTACATGTTTTTACCAGAGCTCATATTGTTTTAAATATGGCAACAAAGATGAGGATTATTTACATTTATTCGGACTATTGTCCTCATCTTTTGTCGCCATATTTATTACAACGTTTCGGCCGTTGTACGCTCCGGCCTTCTTCAGGTGGTTGAAATGTCGATCTGAACCCTTTATTTCGCTCACTGGTTTAGACTGTTCTAGTTCCACGTGCCATGTTTTTAATGGATGTCAGTTATCAGTTATCTCCTGTTAATTTCCCTCTGAAAGTTCTGCACTGCCTTAAACGGGTATTAAACTCGCACTCTTTGGGTCCTGTCACTGGATCTAACCAACGCCTGTATCCACAGTGCTTGAGTTATAGACAGATACTGAATTGCTTTGTTTACGCTCCGTATACGAAATCGAGTAAATAGGGGCTTTCAAGAAGATCTGTGCGAGGGAATATTCATTTCTTGAAAACGTAAATATTACCTTGCTGGGCTGTGAAACTCTACACTGTACAAACCGGATCAAACGTTTGTATCTCCTACAAAGGGTACCGCAGGTTCGAGCCCAGTCTTTTTGAGCAATTTAAGCCGGCACGGTGGAGTAATGGGTCGTGGTTTGGGTTGAGGGATCGGAGAGCCGAGATCAAATTCCAGTCGAATCCATTACATTCACTTCCGTTCTAACACCCTTGGGAAAAGTATTTATCCTCTTCTCCCCCTCCCAGCAATGTGTAACTAGCAGGATAGACCGGATACAATAGCCTTGGATTGCCACTGGTCTACCAGCGAAAGAAATGGCAACCTACTGCGAAAAAAATCTGCCTCGTCAGTTATGTATCGAAAGATACATGATCGCTTACGCGTGTATCATGCATAGCACATAACTGACTGCCTGGTCTATGTATAGCAGGACAGACCTGGTTTTGTAGACTTGGATGGTAGCTGGTCTAGCGCAGAAAGAAATGGCAAACTACTGCGGAAAAAATCTGCCTCGTCAGTTATGTATCGAAAGATACATGATCACTTACGCGTTTATCACGCATGACACATAACTGACTGACTAAAATCGGTAGACATATTGCCTACTTGTTTAAAGAAGAAAAATACTGGGCGTTTATTTCGAACACGGGCATCCAGTAAAAATAACATTTGAAGTAATAAAAATAAAATTTGTGTACCAATTTGAAGTAAGGGGGATTATGTACTCTCTTTCTCATTTATCAGTTCTCCCAAAAAGTGTGTCGAGTTTTACACATGTCTTCATCAATATAGCAAAAAGGGTGAAAACAATAGCGGTGTAATCAAGAGGATTCGATTGACATTGAATATGAATTTTCGGAGATCAAAGTTGGATGGAAAACATGGAGCCGGAGGAGAGTTTCACAAATGCGAGAAGAGAAACTGTTAGCATCGAATTTATGGTTACATCTAGCCATTTCAACTGTAAAATGATGAAGTCTTGCCGCTAATCTAGTACTGACTAGCACGTCACAGGGAACCAATTTCCCTACAAGCGGGTCTAGCAATTGATTCAATATAGTCTTTCTTGTTCATGATAGGGAAAAACGTACGAACTTACGGTTACGTCTAGCAAATTCAACTTTGAATCTTGAGATCTTGCCACCTTCGGTTACAGGCATAACGTCCAGGTACTATGAAACTATTTATCCTTTTTTTTTTTTTTTTTCTCTCTGACAGTGAAATTAATGTCAAACGGACTAGATCAAGAAGTGCTACTAAATATAATTATGCCACAGAATTTAATTCTTATCACATGTGCCATTTTGATGCGTAATTAACTACATTGCTAAATGCAATTAAGAATAAAAATTGATCATTTCCAAAACTTAATTTAACCAAGACAATGGACTGAATCATTATAAGATCAATAACTACTTTTTGCAAAGATGTTCAGAATCTCCTGAGCTTGTTTTACCTTCATCTTGAATAACATTCTCCGATGAAGACCGATTTAAAGGTTTCAGCAAATAAAATCCAAATGGAACAAAGCTCAATATTCCAGTAGAGAGATGAAATAGAAAAGTGAGGCAGATAGAAACATTGGTTTCTAGAAAAGTTTCCTCAATAAACCTAACAAAGGATAACAAACACTTACATTTCCTCCACACTGCCAGAGTAACCCATGCAAGAATACACAACCAAAACATTGACAAATACAAGACAGTATCAAATTCTACAAATAGCAATGTGGTAAATATTGATTTGAAAACTAAAATAAGAAGTCTAACACTATTTCTTGTCAGCATTAAACACCGTTAAAGAAAAAAAATCAGAAATAAAACTTACTTTAGAATCTAATTTTATAAGCTCAATATTCACATTTTATTGAATAAAAAAATCTTAAACTAATTTCCGAACATTATTAGGAGTTTTAAATATTGAAGGTGACATGGAAATGTGCCTTCTTGAGAAGACATTCCACATGACCAGTAATCATTTTGTTGCTGGTTAGAACTAGACATACCATAAAAAATAATTTTATTTTAAATTCCAAAGTTCTAGACAAGTGATTCCCATGAGGTAGAAAGATCCAGAGTGTCAACAAGAAAAAAAGTAGGCAGCCAGAGGTCAACTGTGGCATATCTGAACCATAACATGCACCACACATACATACACCCATTGTATCTGAAGTGTATATTGCCTTTACTTTACAGTGTATCCCAATTAGATAATAATTATTATAGGAAATACTAAGATACTCATTTGACATACAATACTAGCAACAAGAAAATCCAATCAGAGGTTGACAATACATTTGGTGAGGGTGTTAAAGTTGTTTTGGTACACAAGGAAGTGGCAAGCCAAATAATGTTTGGGAACCACTGCTCTAGACATTACAAAAAGAGAAATAAATGATGTCGATCAAAACTATAACTTAACTAGAAATAGAAATGGTTAAATATATAATATCTAAGTAAGAATGGGGAGAGGTCTCTAAGAAAACCAGAAAGTGTAATTTGGCATAATGGTGCCAATTAGGCTAAGTTGTCCAACCCATTCACAGCAACAAGTGTAATGGAAACAATTACATTTTTTTTTATATACATGTGGTTGTTCATGAAAGCTACAACCAAAGTTAAAATCAAACAATTTGATAAAGTATAGCATATCTTTATATAGAGAATATGTATTTCACTGTTTTTTTAAGTTCTGACACATAAAACGAGGAAAGCTAGCTTGGAGAATATAATACTCACAACTGAAGACAGGAAAAGGATAAATGAAGAAGGTAATGTCAAACTTAACAATCTTGTTTAAATGGATAGCAGAACAATGTCTCGGGGGTAGTAATATTGCTTAGAGGTTTAAACTATAGGAAGTCATGGAGAGCCATGGACGGTCTCCTCCAGAAGATACAGCACATAAAAGGCTGGCATATGCTGTACACATTCAATTTAATATACCTAGTGTTCGCAAAGGTCTTCTGAAATAGAAAAGCAACAGTGGCTATCGCGCGTCATTTCAGATGCGCTGCTCTCACTTGCAGAAATGAACGGCATCAGGCAGCCAGATGCTCTGTAGAATTTTCGACATGCTGGTATTGTTAGCAATCAGCAGAAAGAATGTGAAGAGAGAGAGAGAGAGAGAGAGAGAAGGTAATGCAATGCCGCGTACAGACAGACAGAGGATAATTTTACATTTCGCCTTTTTCAACTGCACGCGAGGCAGACTTGCAACAGGCCATTAAGCTGGTCGTCAGAGCAACGTGATATTTGACAGTATCGATCCGGAATCCAGTACATGGAGTCTTTTAAGCGAACATAGAGGGAAAGAGAGACAGAGAAAGAGTGTGTGCGTGTGAGACAGCGAGAAAAAGATAGAGGAGAACGAGATAAATGGTGGGGTGGGGTGGGGTCGAAGGGGATGTGGTGTTTTGCGAAGCGTTTGTCTGTTTTCGGTGAAAAGGAAATATTCAATTCGTCAATATGCAGAGTTTTCTTTTAAAACACACATGTGAGTGGCTATGTCCTATGGCATGAAAATAGAGGCATGAGAAAAAGCTTTAAACAGAGGCAAAGATAGATACAATTAGAATGGCATACACATCAAAATAGATAGATAGATAGATAGATGGATAGACAGATAGATCAATTAATATTTTAAGATAGATAGATAGATAGATAGATAGATAGATCAATTAATATTTTTAAGATAGATAGATAGATAGATAGATAGATAGATAGATTGATAGATATATAGCTCAATTAATATTTTGAGATAGATAGATAGATAGATAGATAGATCAATTAATATTTTCAGATAGATAGATAGATAGATAGATAGATCAATTAATATTTTCAGATAGATAGATAGATAGATCAATTAATATTTTCAGATAGATAGATATATAGATAGATAGATCAATTAATATTTTCAGATAGATAAATAGATAGATAGATAGATAGATAGATAGATCAATTAATATTTTGAGATAGATAGATAGCAATAAAAAGATAAAAATAGAAAGAAAGAAATAAAAATAGAAAAAAATAAAAATAGAAAGAAAGGAATAAAACTTAATATATTGAAATAGATAGATAGATAGATAGATATGAAAACCGACATATATATGAAATAGATATTAGGTTGGTGCATAAATATTGTCGTTTTCTCACATAGTGACATATGCGAGAAAACGACATTATTTTTGCACCAACCTAATAGATAGATAGATAGATAGATAGATAGATAGATGTGAACAGATTGAGCTTAGATAGATAGATAGATAGATAGATAGATAGATAGATAGATAGATAGATAGATAGATAGATTACATTAGATTAATGTTTACGAATGTATCCAAACGGTTAAATCCAGCACATAAACAGATAGCGAGAGAGAGAGAGAGAGGGTGGGGGGCTCAATAAGGATTGACTGATTCACTGATCTGGAAAGGCATTAAAATAAAAACAGTAATGCTGTTATTGTTGTCGCTGGTAAGAAAAAGAAGCCATGCTGCTTGACAGCTGTTCCGATGCAAAAAGCCAACACATCTGTACCTTAAAATAACCCCACAGAGAGCCAGTTTCACCCGAGGAACAAATCCTTCATCCGAGTGCAATTGTTCTTGCACATGAACCTATTTTGCAGTTATCGGTGCCAATATATCGGTTGTGGATACAGGAGAAATATTCAAAGTTAAGACATTTTTTTTTTATGACGGTTCTGAACAACATATTCATTTGGTTGCGTCTGTGAAGTTTATTTTTACAGCTTAAGATAATGAGTAGGTTAATTGTTCTTTTCTGTGGGTTTTGCACAGTAAACCTCGGCCCCAATGATCACCTTGCTATAATTATTGGGTTGGTGCCTAATTATCAGGCGTTTTCCTTAAGCGAGATATTTGTTAATAAAGATTATTTATATTTTGTTTACTTTTTTTAAATAAAAATATTTTTTTTTTTATTTTCAGGTTATAAAAACGTGTGTCGATAATCATACACTCCGGAATAACCATTTAAATATGTAATTGTTGAATCGTTATTTTTAATTTTTCATAAATATTGTTTAAAAAAAAAAAAAACGCGTGATAATTATGCACCAACCGAATATTAGCATTCAATTACATTTTCTTATACTCCACATAAGTCTCTTTTAAGCTTGCATATGTGGATAATGGCTTGGAATTGTTAATCGGAGAGCCGAGTTCCAATTCCAGTTGGATTCGTTATATTCACTTAAATTCAAATACCCATGGAAAGAGGTATGAATACACCTCTTCTCCTCCCATCTATGGATTAATTAGCAAGACTTGTATCGCTAAATCATTATTCTATCCCCACTAAAATTCTGACGATCTAAAAGTATATTCTGGTTGTAAATAAACTGCAAAAACGGTTGGTAAGTCATAAAAAACAAATCAGTCAATCAATGAGATACTGATTATCTACACAGGCATGCCTTTTAGATTTATTTACATTCTCTGGAATATATATGTATAGGAAAGTACCGTGGCCACAAAGTGAGTGATCAGTTTATATATTGATATTAATATAGAGTGTGTCCCCCACTTTATATCAACATTGTAATTTCTTGTTTGTTTATCAAATTCTTAGGTATGAATCCACCTTTTCTCTTAACTATGGCTTAATGAATAGTAACTGCATCAATAAACTATTATCATCTTTAAAAAATTCTTATAATGTAAAAATATTTTCTGGCTTTAAATAACCTGAAATGGTTGATAAGCCGTAAAAAACGAATGAATCAGTCAACTAATCATTTGGTTGAACAGCTGGAGTTTAATTATTATTACTAATTCATATACTCCGAGATATATGGCCGAGTGGTTAGAAGGCTCGCATTCTAACCATGAGACCCGGGATCGAATCTCACCAAGGTCGATTTGTCAGGATTGTTCCTGATGCAAAGTGCCTGAAAACCATACCACGGGTGAAAACCATAGAGGATAGCACGAAGTCACAAGTCATCGTGGCCGAGGGCTTGAGCGAGCTAGCCTTGTTGAAATTATCACGCTAGATAACACGCTTCTTTCCCAGAAGCTGTAGCTAAGGTATGCAGTATAAACCACAGGTGGGCTGTATGGGCGTTGAATAAACACAAATGCGTCTGAGCAAACGTCTGCAATGGGGATTGGCTAGCCGCCCAGGTATACGAGTGGCCAGCAATACTCTCTTATTATACGACCGGGAAATGACGGTCACATCTCAGCTCCTCAGAAAATTTTGTGTGGCGCGCCTGGATGTGGCAACCTAAGCCACCTTAGCTTCTTCTTGGTATCATCTTTATCCGCTTTGAGCTTCTGAATTTACCACAACCTCTATCGATCTATTCCCGATAACATTTATTCACAAGTCTAATATCAGGACGATTAATCTCCAAGCGCTTGTCAATCAAGACTGTTATATCCCACATGAACCACATTTGCTTATTCGCATAGTGGGGAATTATTATTTATTGACTGAGTCGGTTATTGATTATCAACCCAAAGCCAGAAAATATTTTTAGATTGTAAGAATTTCGTTTTTTGGAGATAATAATGGTTTTAGTGATACAAGACTCATTAATTAACCCGTAGGTGGGAAACATGTGTATTCTTAGCTTTCCCACGGTTATTTGCGCTTAAGTGAATATAACGAATCTACGGGATTCGAACACGGAACGCCGATTAACAATTCCGAGCCATTATCCATTACACCACCAGCACATCCCATCACCTGCTATTCCTAAATGATCACCCATCTATGTACTAATCAGACCTGACGTTCCTTAACTTCGATGATTATACGGGACCCTTGTTTCAACGTGATGTGGACGTAAGCCTCATTATTATTATTACTGAGTGAGATAGCAGTACGCTATTAAAGAGTCACTGATATACGAAAACCAATGTACCCGTCATGACACCCAGTCTGGTAAGGGTATACCGAGTACATGCATCACAACCAAATGTGCGCGAAATGTTGACTATGCTAAGAGCAGAGCCTTGCAGATGGGGCCCAGTTAGAAATGCCTTTGGCTCCTATAACCAAATCCTCACAGACGCTCTCGATTGAAGACCTTTCCAAGTACTCATTGGTGTAGCTCCCAAGTCGCCTCGGCTCCTTCATCCTTCAAAGTAAAAACAAAAGCACTCACTCCACTCGGTCATGTTGCTCCCCGTTGATACTCTATAGGTGAGCTTTTAGGGGAGAAACCCGACTGGCTAAGGCCAGGTAACTGAAAGATGAATACTTGACAGTTAAAGGGATAGGTGCTGTTGTCCATCTTAATCCAGCACAACAAAAGCTTCAAATGTTATCTTCTCGAATCAGTTAAAGTAGGAGCTATCGCAACATTGTCTGGAGTAGAACCAAGAAAGTTCTTCTTCTTCTTCTTCTTCTTCTTCTTCTTCTGATTATTATTATTATTATTATTATTATTATTATTATTATTATTATTATTATTTTCTTTGATTTCTGGCGTTTACACATTTCTTTCCGGATCCCGCCGAGGACCTAAGGTTAAAAATGGCATCATGACACTTTCCACTGACAAAAAAAAAAAAAAAAATGACATAGATAAAGCCCTTCGTAAAGTGTGGGCTGTACTTGTCAGAATTTTTTTTTTCTATCTCTTTGAGGCATGGACTTTCAGGAATCCCTTCAATTAGTCTACTGGAATCTTTTCCAAACAATCCGAGGGCTCCAACTACAACAGGGGTTATTGATGTTCCCATGTGCCACCTTTATTATTATTATTATTATTATTATTATTATTATTCCTTTGATTTCTGTAATGTACTCATTTCTTTCCTGGTCTCAACCAAAGACCTAAGGTCAGAAATGGCATCATGATATTTTCCTCTGAGAATTTGTTTAGGGAAAAATAAACCAACACCTAAGATCACACGCATTTTACATAGATAAAGCCCTTCGTAAAATGTGGGTTGTACTTGTAAGAACAATTTTTTGTATTTCTTTAAGGCATGGACTTCCAGGAATCCCTTCAATTAGTCTACAGGAATCTTTTCCGACCAATCCGAGGGCTCCAACTACAACAGGGATTGTTGATGTTCCCATGTGTCACATTTTTGAGATTTCGATTTCAAGGTCCTTGTATTTTGACAGCTTTTTGAATATCTTCAAAGATACATTGCAGTCTGACATATCAATAAGGAGGCATCTTTTTTTGTTTTGTTTGTGGTCTTTAATAACAATGTCTGGGCGGTTGGCTTTGATTGTTCTGTCAGTGTGTATTGTGTAGTCCCATAGAATTGTAACAGGTCCTATCTCCGTAACCGGGTCTGGGTGGTGTTCATATCAATTTTTTTCAGTTTCTTTCTCGTAGAAGTTGCAAATTTTCCAATGAAGATATTGTCCCACTTTTGTCGTACCGGGTTTTATATTCAGTCGGTGCCAATACAACATGATCAATTGTTTCTGGATATTTATCACAGAATCTGCATTTGGGGCTAACATATTATTATTATTATTATTATTATTATTATTATTATTATTATTATTATTATTATTTCCTTTGATTTTGTTGTATACTTAATACTTTCCGGGTTCAGAGATCAAAGTTCAGAAATAGCATCATAACATTTTCCCCTAACATTTGTGTAAAAAAAAAATACTTCAATCAACCAAGTGCGTAGATGTTTTACATAGATAAAGCCGTTCATAAGTTGTCAGTTAAGCTTATGAGAATCGGCTGCCAGAGATTCTTCAATGAGTCTATCAGAACCTTTTTCCAGTTTAACCCAGAGCAGTAACCACAAATGGAATTGTTGACGTCTTCCTGCGCCACATTTTGTAGATTTCCACTTCAAGTTCTTTGTACTCTGATAGGTCTTTGAAGGCCCTCAAAAGTACATTACAGTAAGCTGGAACTTCTATGTCAATAAGAAAACGAATTCTCTTTTTTTGGGGGGGTTCTTTAATCGCTATATCTGATACTATTATCATTATTGTTATTTTCTGTTCATAATCTGTTTGAACTGGTCCCCGAGTTTTAATTTGAAACCTCAATATACTGCAAGTTGGCGTGTCATAATTGAATTAACTCCAAGATTATTTTTTTTTTGAAATCTAACAAAATTATTATTCAGGTAATATCACACCGATAGTATTTTCTTAAGGATGCAATAAATTTCCACGAATCCAATTTTTTTTTCTGCATTTCCTCTACAGGTAGTTCGGAGATATATGCATGCATATTTTTGGGGAATAGTTCCAAAGGCACACATCACGATGGGAATTGTTTTTTTGCGATTAATCCTGGCTTCCATCATTCCAATGGAATATTCTGTAACGAAATGGAAAATCGAGTGATCAGTCTTTGTAGCGAACGATAAAGCATCCCCACGGGAGTCTGTTCTACGAAGTAGCGATTCTAAGAAAGAAACTGTCCGAGGTGAACTTAAATAAGTGAATACTAACAGAATGGGGCAGATTCGTTCCAGATCCGTTCTAGGGCGTGTCTCAGCCATAAGTCTTAGCTATATTAATTACAAGTTTAGGAGGCTGTTTTTTGGATTGTTATAATATAATAACTGAGCCTGTCCGCCCAGTTCGTTAATTCATTTGTTCGCACGACCATTACGCTGTGCTAATACCTAATAATCCATGAATCGTTCCGTTTTGATCGCGTGGAAATCAAAAGGCATATTAGAAACGCTATTTGGTTTCAGTGAAGAAAGAAAGAAAGAAAGAAAGAAAGAAAGAAAGAAAGGAAGAAAGAAAGAAAGGAAGAAAGAAAGAAAGAAAGAAAGAAAGAAAGGAAGAAAGAAAGAAAACTAGAAATGTTTATATTCAGCGATTAAGACGATCATTGGTCATTTTCAAGAACAGGCTATATTGTAGTTTTAAAATTCAAAATACCGCTGAAATATTCCCTGTTGGTCACTTCGACGTGGTGCGCCATATTAATTACGATTGTGTAGTGAGTTCGAACCTCATTGTCTGCACCAGGATATCGTTTACATAGTGATTATCTGTTTAGGAAATCGTTAACTCAGTGATTGTGCATTGGACAGCACATACACTGCAATATTATTGTTTGTTCTTTTTTTCTTTTTCTTTTTCTAATGGTGAATTTGTAATAAGAACGTTAAACATTTAAATAATGTTTCTCACATCATCATGTAAAGAAAAACAACATCTTAAACGAAAAAGAGAACGCATATATATATATATATATATATATATATATATATATATATATATATACACGTTTCATTAAATAATATAGACAGGTCTATTTATTTTATGTAAATTTTTTCCATAACGTCTGATAAGTTATATTATCGTTATCAGACGTTCCATAACGTCTGATAAGTTACATTACCGTTGAACGAAGAAAGAAATTCACAATATTGATCCATAGTTTTTTAATACAATCTTTCGACTTACATAAGCCATTATCAAAGATGACAATTACAACATATTAAGCAATATACGGACAAGACAGTGATGATAGTCTGTCATTGTTTACATAGATGATTTCTAAGCAACGATAAACACGCGCATATAAGACGCGAGAAGTGAAAATCGCACCCCATCTCATGACGTCACACATGACCACACGAGAGTGAATTGGAGAAATATGAAGTATGGGAAGCCGTTGGTATAAACCAATGGCTACTGTTACCAATTATAGACATTTAAGAATATTTGTAGAGATGCCATAATTGATTTTGTTTAGGTTGGGTTTCAACTGTTTGATGTATAATGCTTCAAGGATTTTAGTATTTGTCTATTGTTTTCATGTCGAAGTATAATTGTATTTTCGACAAGTATTTTACGGAATTTTGTGTGCGGGCAGGCATGTTGTTTTAAATGCCTAAAAAATGTTATATATATATATATATATATATATATATATATATATATATATATATATATATATATATATGTGTGTGTGTGTGTGTGTGTGTGTGTGTGTGTGTGTGTGTGTGTGTGTGTGTGTGTGTGTGTGTGTAAAAAGACAATAGGAAAATTGTAATATTTGCCGACGCGTTTCGTCCGATTTGGACTTTTTCAACGAAATAAATTTATTAAACAAAGTAACTAATAATAACAAAAAACAGAATGTCCTTAGCAACTGGAAGAACTTAGAGAACGCTATTTTCATACTGTTAACTGAAATGACGTCAATTATTCCGTTAACAGTATGAAAATAGCGTTCTCTAAATTCTTCCAAGTGCGTTGAGGATGTAGTGCTATCTGAGATCAAGAGAGTGGCTGCTGGAAGTCCCTATATCTGTACCATGACACACAAGCAGGAGAACCCAGTCATGGCTGTCAAACAATATCGGCGACCACATCACCCTTTATATCTGGGCACTTAACTCCCTAGATGGTAATTCCCTTGATTATTGGGTGCGAGGCGCAGTTGAGCGACAGACCAACACAACTCCTTGTTATGCCAAAGATGAACTGAAGGTAAGGATTATGGCAGCATTCACCAGCTTAAGCAAGGTAACCATCCGGAAAAGGTTCCGAATAGGTCTGGGGGCAGTGGTTGAAGCCAATGGCGATTTTATGGAATAAGTGTACTTTTTAGTAATTCAAGATATTTTTGTTTAATTATGATAAATATATCAGTTAAAATGACATGTCAGTGCTATTTTCATTTTTACGTAATTTTGACGCCAATTAATCCATCGCATCCTCTATCTATCTATCTATCTATCTATCTATCTATCTATATATATATATATATATATATACATATTCGTGCTTGATCCCGTCCTTCTCTTTATCCTTTTCTCTAACACTCCTCTTTACTCTTACTTTCACTGTCTGTAACCCCTTACATGCTAGTGGCACTCCCACGTTAAAAAGCTTCAAAAATTGCTGGCTACTTACTTCTAGTCTGTAAGCATTTGCGTACAAAATATATTATGTTTTAACTCCCCTAAAATGACAAGTAATAATGACGTACATTGCTAAATACTAGTAAATTGTAATGTGAATATCTAAAAATACGAAGAGAATATAAGACAAGAATGCATCATCCCGCCAGACCTTTTCAACGTATACAGCAAGGCCATTCTGAGAGAATTAGAAGTCCTACACGCATTCATTTTTATTTTCTGGCAAGAACATAAGATATGAAAATGACACAGGTTTGATAGCAGACGCACAAAGGGAACTACAAAAAATCTTTCGGAAAGGAGTGAATGAAGGCCAGAAGAAAGGACTAAACATAATTCCAATGAGAATATTAATCCAGAGAGAGTTCAATGTAAACTGCAGAGCATAATAATAATAATAATAATAATAATAATAAAGTTCACTAAAAGATTGCGCTCTAAAGAGATGCATAGATATTCCCGAAATAAATTATAACCGAAATGAATCTTTAAGGTTTTCCTATTCTTCTTTATTATTATTATTATTATTATTATTATTATTATTATTATTATTATTATTATTCAAGAAGACAGGATGCATGTTTGATAAACAGTCTAATATGCAAAGTAATGATCGGGGATACTGAAATAAAAAATAAACAGTCTAATATGCAAATATGCAGTCTAATATGCAAAGTAAAGATCGGGAATACCGAAATAAAAAAAGTAAACAGTCTAATATGCAAATATGCAGTCTAATATGCAAATAAACAGTCTAATATGCAAATTAAAGATCGGGAATACCGAAATAAAACAGTGAAACAATTTAGATATCTGGGGTGCTTATTAACAGAAGACGTAAAGTGAAACACATAAATCCGAAGATGCATTCTGATAGCGAAAGATGCCTTCTAAAAGCTGAGCAATGTATTAAGAAACAGAAAAATATCGTTAAAAACAAAACAAAGAAATGAGATCTGAACTGTTATTTAGTATCAGTCCTCTAGTATGGCAGTGAATACTGAACAATCTCGCAGATGAAAAAGAGACGTGAAGCATCAGAAATGTGGTTCTACAGAAGCAAGCTAAGAATACCATGGACTGAACCTGTCGCAACGATGCAGTTCTAAAGAGAATGGTATCAAAAAAGGACAATTCAATTTTCTGGGGTACATAATGAGGAAAGAGGGCTTGGAAAATCGGATACTCACAGGATAGACTGACGGTAGGAGGACCAAAGGAAAGCAAAACAAAACGTACTTGGTGGGATCGAACGATTGGATGCAGGTTTTGGGAGAGGTAAAAAGACGTAATGTAATAAGAGCTACAAAGGATAGGAAATAGAGGAGAGCCATGAACGCCTACGTCCTTAAGAGACACTGTACATAGAGCATCAAGAATGAATTAATCTAATGTGTGTCTATCCTGCCTATTTCCTGGCTTGTAATTCCCGGGAAAGTTTCTCTTCTCAAGATTTGAAAATTAGATTTGCCTTCCAAAGCAGACATTCATGTTTCCGCTCGCTGATTTAAACGTATGAGAATAACATAGGTCCAGATTATTTGGGGCATCTTTTTCACCCAGAGATCACAATATAATTTTTATTTAACGTACAAAAAAAATCGGGCGGAATAAAGTCAAACTTTTGTGATTTTACTCACAGGATTTATTTTTCATTTACAGTGAGTCGAACGATCCGAGCGTAACTAACGAAACTGTCCGCTATTCACTTCCATATAGGAAATTAGGAATTATATCCGTGTTTTGCACACTTTTCGTTGTTCCTAATGACATTCTACTGTCACTTAATAGTTTGCTTAATTTCGGAATGGCATATTTCATTACTACTCTACGACTTCGAATTTCAGTGTCACACTTTTTGAAGTCTATTGCAAATAATTTAATTTCCATGCTTGCATGTATCACGGGGCTCGCAATATTATATTATATTACTGTCAACACAAAAAAATGATTGTGCGAAAAAAAAATAAGGGAAAACCATAATAGATAGATAGATAGATAGATAGATAGATAGATAGATAGATAGATAGATAGATATTAGGTTGATGCAAAAATAATGTCGGTTTTTGACGTATTTTTTAACGTCAATTATTTTTGCACCAACCTAATACATAGATAGATAGATCGATATGAACAGATTGAGATCTGTAGATAGCTAGCTAGATATATAGATATATAGATACATAGCCTGTTCATATCTAACTGAGATAGATAGATAGATAGATAGATAGATAGTAGTTAGCTAGCTAAATAGATAGATAACGTACTGTCCTATACATGATCAACATAAATATGTAAATATTATTAACTTTTAATCATGGAAAGAAAGAAAGAAAGAAAGAAAGAAAGAAAGAAAGAAAACGCTGGAAAAAGGTAAAAGAAAAAATGATTGTCTGTGTGAATAAAAGGAATGTCGATGGAACGGAAGTATTTGAAAGAAAGGCAGCCAAGAGAAAGTCGACCGAGATAGATAGATAGATAGATAGATAGATAGATAGATAGATAGATATTGAAGAGACATAGATAGATAGATAGATAGATAGATAGATAGATAGATAGATAGATATTGAAGAGACATAGATAGATAGATAGATAGATAGATAGATACATACATACATACATACATACATACACGTTGATGATTGTCAAATCATAGCAGAAGACCATCTCTTCGCTTGGTAGTTTTTTTTGGGGGGGGGGTTGTGTGTGGGGGGTCATCCAGAATTTTTTTTTATTTCCGTCATTATTACCGGAGCTAACGCTCCGCTACGTGTCCGTAAATGATTCTTAAGGCCATCCTTCCCTTTTAAAAGGCCCTGTTATATACGTGGCAAACATAAAGTTACTTATGCTGGAAACTTTGCTCTACATTTGAGAACTAACATTGCAAAGTTTGATTCTCGCTACATATTTACAAACCTTGTCACAAAATACGTACAAGTAATCTGCAAGTCTTTCTGCTAAGGGGGTACATCTGGCTTCAGTCAGACGCTATCTCACAGACGAGACACTGCTGAAGCTGAATCCGTTTTTACGTGGTCTATAAGGAATTTTTGTCCCAACCTACGGGCTCAGTTACCCTACGTTAAACTCGGCCTTGAGCCACATCTTGCTGCGTAGGGCAGCGGGTAAATAATTGCATGCATAAATACCTACATACATACATACTTATTTATATACATACAAACATAGATAGATAGATAGATAGATAGATAGATAGATAGATAGATAGATAGATAGATAGATAGATATGAAAAGACTGGGATAGATAGATAGATAGATAGATAGATAGATAGATAGATAGATAGATATGAAAAGACTGGGATAGATAGATAGATAGATAGATAGATAGATAGATAGATAGATAGATAGATAGATAGATAGATATGAAAAGACTGGGATAGATAGATAGATAGATAGATAGATAGATAGATAGATAGATAGATAGATAGATAGATAGATAGATATGAAAAGACTGGGATAGATAGATAGATAGATAGATAGATAGATAGATAGATAG
>OZ010574.1:22760145-22780145 GCA_963932145.1 Acanthosepion lycidas | reverse complement strand
CAACTGGAATTGGAACTCCGCTCTCCGATTAACAATTCCGAGCCATTATCAATTACACCAGCTGCACATTCAAGCTTACAGAAGTTAGTTTTCCCTAGCGGTCACCCATCTAGGTGTTGACCAGGTTCGATGTTGCTTAACTTCGGTTTTCGTACGGAGTTCCAACATGACGTGGCCGTAAGCAAAATCCGAAAGAGGTGGTTGACATTTCGACGACAAATAATGAGAAAAGAAGGCTTGGAAAATACGACACAATGGACTTATTGAATGGAAGAGAGACAAAGGGATATAGCGAGTCAACTACCTGCTGACCTTGTGTAAATGGATCGTAGAAGAGTGCGCGAAAGGGTTAGTAAAAAGGTACACCTTTCTAAGAGCTACGAAGATTGGAAAGTTGTGGAGAGCCATGATCGTTCACTCCCTGAAGGTACGTAGCACTTAGAAGAAGTGGAATACTGATACAATAGGGTGGTTATATTTATAATGTAAATGCATTACTGATGATTTTTATAGAAACATTCAGCTGTCAGGAATTATTTCAGACATAAACAGATATGGCTGTTATGTGTAAAATGCAAATGCATTGTCAATGATTTTACTGTAGAAATACATTGAAAATAGGGAAGAAAGTGACTGTCAGCCGTCAGGAATTAATGCAAGCATTTCTGAATCGGACTGTTATATGAATAAGCTAATTCTTATTATAGGTTGGTGCAAAAATAAACGACGTAATAATGTCGTGTTTTGACGTATTTTTTTAACGTCAAAAACGACATTATTACGTCATTATTTTTGCACCGACCTAATAAAATTCTTCTTTTTTTTTTTTCTTTTTGCAAGAAACCTTTCCTTCAAAAATCAATTCTAATACAAGGGAACTAATACAAACCTCGCAAACAGAATAGAGATATTTTATGCACATGAGATATCAACGTAACATATTAAACCCCGTATACTTATAAAATTTTCTCGCATATTTCTGTATATTAAATAAAACAAGATTTTAATGCATTATATCAAGTACCAACTACCATATTTGACATCTTTTAACAAGTACATTAGTAAAGAAACTACTGTTTATGATTTTCTGTTTGATGACTTTTGATCGTATTTGTAGAAATTTCTGGAAGGTTCTTTCAATTTAAGTCGACGAACTTTGATAAGCTTGTGTCGGCGAATTCCTGTCGAGCTGAAACAAAATGAAGATTTTGGGCTTTGTTTCTTTTCGTTCGCTTTTTGCCTTTAATAATTCAAGGCTTGTTAATGTATTAATCAAACATGGAATAATTACCTGCACGGAAGTGTCAAGAAGCAAGAGACAATAGAAAAGAAAGGCGATTAATGAAGTGGAAGAGAACACATCAGAAAAGAAAAGAAAATAAGAAAATTTATAGATAAACACAGCAAAATGTAAAAAAGAAAATATGAATATAGGAATGGGCGAAAATGTGTGTATGTGCGTGAATATGTGTGCGTGTGTGCGTTCGAGAGAGAGAGAGCGGGAGAGTGAGAGGGGGAGAGAGGAAGAGAGAGAGAGGGAGAGGGAGATGTATACTATGAAAGAAAGAAAGAAAGAAAGAAAGAAAGAAAGAAAGAAAGAAAGGAAGAAAGAAATGTAATAAAGGAGAATGAATAAGAAAGAAAGAAAGAAAGAAAGAAAGAAAGAAAGAAAGAAAGAAAGAAAGAAAGGAGAATGAATAAGAAAGAAATAAATAAAGAAAGAAAGAAAGAAATGTAATAAAGGATAAGAAAGAAAGAAAGAAAGAAAGAAAGAAAGAAAGAAAGAAAGAAAGATTGAAAGAAAGAAAAAAAGAATGTAATAAAGGAGAATGAATAAGAAAGAAAGAAAGAAAGAAAGAAAGAAAGAAAGAAAGAAATGTAATAAAGGAGAATGAATAAGAAAGAAACAAAGAAATGTAATAAAGAAAGAAACAAAGAAAGAAAGATTGAAAGAAAGAAAAAATGTAATAAAGGAGAATGAATAAGAAAGAAAGAAAGAAAGAAAGAAAGAAAGAAAGAAATGTCATAAAGAAAGAAAGATACGAAATCTGATAAAGAAAAATGAGAATAAAATAATGAAAGATACGAATTGTGATAAGGGAGAATGAATGAGAAAAGTAAGAAAGAAAGATAAAAAGAAGAAAAAGAAGAAGAAGAAAAACGAAATCTGATAAAGAAATACCTGGCTATTGCTGTGGTGAACCAACAACTTGGAACTAGGACAAAATAAAAGGTTCAGTTTGGTGGGGGGAGCCTTATTTGGGGCCCCAGCAAGTACTTTATGACCCTTGCTATCTTCTCAACAATTGCCTTTTTTTTTTTTTTTTTTTTTTTACTATATTTATATATGCTGCAAATTAAACTACCCACAAATGACTTTTAAAGGCTGAAAATCTTTCATGGATTTTGATAATCATTCTGGTTTTTTTTTGTTTTTTGTTTTTTTATTTTTTCCAAATCCTTGTATTTGTTTTTCGTATACCAAGTCTCGAAAAAACATGATCTAAAATTGACTATTTTTATCCATAATGTTGAATTTGTTAAAACTTAAAAATTTTAACAGAAAAAAATCACAATTTGATGTTAAAAATATCAGAAAAACATTTAAGATGGAGTGATCTATATCTCTAGTTTCTATTTAGATACATTGTATTCGTTTTTGATTTTTCTAAATGAATTTTTCACTCTATTGCATACGATCCATTACTGTACATAATTAGCTTACAATAAAATGTGTATTTTATATGAAACTACCTTATGGAAATTGAGACGTAATAGAGTGAGGGGGGCGTCTTTATCATACATTGAGGAGGCACCGTAAGACGAATTGGGCGGGGTCCACCAGATCCTGGCACCGGCCCTGGGTCAATATCGTACTACTACAAATTAAAATAGCGTGACAGCGTAAGTAACTAATAATTTAATCTGGTACAAGGAAAATCAATATAAAGTCCTGGTGACGATGAAACTCATCAAAATAAGGAATATAAAAGATTTGCTTGATAATTAATACCCCATTGTAATTAGTTCTAATACTTAAAATAAGTCTGGCCCAATGCCATTAATGAGCGCACTTTAAATTAAAAGTTTGCAGAACCAATAATGACTGAAGATTGAGGTGTCATCTTCTTAGATGGCAAATGGTCGCAAAAATGCAACGAATGAGAACTGAATTCACTCAGAGATTAATATTTTAACGAATTCTCCAGGACGACATTAGTCATAATTTACACGTTTTTCAGGGATTTCTTACGCTTGATCGTCATATTACAAATGCTTCATCATATATATATATATATATATATATATATATATATATATATATATATATATATATATATATATAATATATATATATATATATATATAATATATATATATATATATATATAAGTAACGAAAATCTTGGAAATCCGTTTGGATAATCCCAAGGAGGATGAAATCCTGAGAGCTCAATGTTAAGTCAGAGTGAATAATTTAATTTAAAGGAAAAAATAAAATAAAATAAAAAATAAAAATAATATATATATATATATATATATATATATATATATATGTATGTATATATATATATATATATATATATATATATATAAGATAAAAAAATAAAAAATAAAAATATATAAAATAATATATATATACATATATATATAAATGACATAAAATAATATATATATATACATATATATATATATATACATACATACATATATACATATATATATATATATATATATAAATGACAGACAAACTAATTCTGTTATATAATAATATATATATATATATATATATATATATAATATATATATATATATATTATATATATATATATAAATCACAAACTAATTCTGTTATATAATAACATAATATATATATATATATATATATATATATATATGTGTGTGTGTGTGTGTGTGTGTGTGTGTGTGTGTGTGTGTGTGTGTGTGTGTGTGTAATTAATACAAAATTAAAATTTGTCACGCAGCTGATTGATATTCATCAAGTGTTTTATAGTATCGCCCCGTACACTCGTCAGGAGATACCTACAACTGACTGTTTATTTTCTCATTTTTCAACAAATTACCTATTGAATTAAAAAATATTGTATGCACTTTTCATCGGTGTAAGGTTGATTTTTTCTTCTTCTTTCATTGTGTTTGTGCATGAGTTTCTGTGTATGTGCGTATACGCTCGTGCAGGTGTGTGTGTGCTCTCATGTCTATAAGATCGTACGTGCAGAATGCCGTGCGTATATTTATATATGTGTGTTTGTGTATATTCATATATGTGTGTGTACGTAAGTGTATGCATATATTTGATTTTCTGTGAATGGTTTGTTATTTTTTAAGATTAGTATAGTCAGAAAGAAAAGAAATGTTACACGTCACTTTAGTAGGAAGCCGTATTTGTTCACAATATATAACTATATATATATATATATATATATATATATATATATATATATATATATATATAGTTAAGTTATAAGGAACTTGGTAAACCGAATCCCCCCCTATCTCTCTCTTTACCATAAGACTCACTTGTATACATTTTCTACATTCATTTCCGTTTTATTAACCATCTAAAGAGGTAAAGGTTCTGTCACTCCTCCTGCTCCAATATAAAACATACTTAAGAGAGATATAAAATTAACCTCTCCCTATACTTTATATTGTCTGTTTAACTACCACTCCCAACCCCCTCTATTAAATTACAAAAATTACACTACCCACCAATTTCTAATCCCATTTTTCCTCTCAATTCGTTGTTGGAAGTTTTACCTGATGATTCTGAATCCTTAAAAAAGGATTTAGGTGAAATAAATTATCGTGATGGTACCTTAAAGTGGTTTGTTTTTCATTACATATTTTTATATATATATATATATATATATATATATATATATATATATATATATATATATATATATATATATATATATATATATATATATATATATATATATTGCAACTCTTCGGGACGGTCTTCTTGTTTAAGATAGTAAATGCTGCCATAATCCTTTCCTTTGGTTCATCTTTAGTGTTACAAGGAGTTTTATTAGTTTCTCGTTAAACTGTGACCCACTCATAATTATCAATGGGATTGCAAGTCTGGGGAGTTAGGTGGCCAGTTGTAAGGGTTGATGCTGTTGCAGAAATTGTCAGACAGCTTTGACTGGGTTCTCCCCCTTGTGTCGTATGGTGCAGAGTCCTGTTGTCAGATATAGAGTCTTTCAGGAGTCACCCTCTTGATCCAGATCATCAATACCTCCTCAAGCCACTTGGTGTAGGCCTCCGTGTTGAGTGTGATGCCCTTATCAACAAATTCTGGAGTTCTTTTCTTATCAGAACGGCGTGAGTTTTCCGAGCTGCCGTACCTTCGTAATCACCATTAGACTCATCCAACTCTTTCCGAATCTTATGCAATGTTCTCAGATTGACGCCCAGATCCTCTTAGGCTCCCGGCGCGAATGACAAGTAGTACAGTATGCCGTTTCGAAATTTTTGGCGGAGTGAAACTCGTTATGCTTCTCTTTTTTTCTTTTTTCTTTTTTTTTTACAGACGGTGCCCAACTGACCCTACTATTCTTTGCAGTCGACAAAATCAAAAATAAACAATGCGCATGCGCAAAATTGAAAATATAAAATGGCGACAATTTACAGATCGCACCCTGTGTAAATATATTAAGAAAAATTAGAACAAACCGGAAAATTTTATCCTTACAGAGCATATTGAAGGCAAGAGAGACAGAGTGTAATGAACTTGTGTTAACGAACAGTGAAAACAGCGAGTGCGAATGATAGTCAAGTGAAACATATTGGTTAGTACTATAACTGAAAAGAAGTTGTGGAGAGCCATGATCTCTCAGATTTTTAAGGAAAACGCACATATCCTGAAGGGGCACACACGTCTCGATTCGAATGATTTCCTATAAAGGAGAGCAGAGGGAAAGCGCGTTTTATATGACTTTAGTAAATAAATAAATAAATAAATAAATAATATTTAGTTGGGCTGGTAAACTAATACAGAACGACGCCTGGTGGCCTTGACATTGGAAACAAGAAAAGGGTTTGGTAACAATTGAGAAACGTAGAAAAGAATTAAATAAATAAATTTGGTTGACTTGAGAAATTATTGTTCAGCTTTTATATACACTTTCCGCGTTAGAAATCTCTTATTTAAACAAAATGGCGTTCATTGTTTGTACAATATCTCCTCTCGAGTAATCATTTAAAATCCGTCAAGAAGAAAAGTAAATTAAACAATATATATATGTGTGTGTGTGTGTGCGCGCGCGCGTGTGTGTGTCCTTTTCAATTTCAAAGCGCGTAGAAAAATCGATCACTCAAGGATCTATAAAGTGTAAGGCTCTAATTGCCAGTGCCACGTTCGATACGGCTAATCGAATAAGCTTACCTCGGCAAATTTGAATTTTGGCAGTTACCATTCAATCAACTGTTAGAATTAAATCAGGCCCTTCTTGATGGGTTTTAAAAAAGACTTCAATTATGTTCACACCGATGAGAAGAGTTTTTTTTATTATTATTTTCTTCATAAACTTTGTCTTGTTAGATAGATATGTTTCATTAGCAGCTACTTCAAAATACTTTTTAATCTTACGACCAAAATCAGCTAAAAGAAAATTAATAACTTCTCTTTATTATCTGGTTATTTCTGAGATGAGATATTGTAATTATTTACACTATTTGTTCGGACTGTTCTCTACATCTTTCTTACCATATTCATGCCATTTCGGCCGTTGTACGCTCTGGTCTTTTTTCAGGAGATTGGAATTTCGAACAGAACCCTTTATTTCGACCACCGGGATAGATTGTTCTATTTCTACGTGCCATTCCTCTTCCTGGTGTCTCAGTATCAGTTATTTCCGTTTAACTCAATTCTCCAGGTTTCTGATCACCTCTGCTGTAGCTAGTTTTTGAACTCACAGCATTTTGCGTCAGGTCACTGGATGTGAGAACATGTGGTCCAGTAGATAAAAGCGTTGGCTGAAGTTTTACTGTCGAACTAGCTAGATGCAACTGTCATTTCTGCTCTAACAGTTTTTCTCGCAATTCCAACTCGTGGAACTCCTTCCTGCTGTTTTGCTTCCTTGCTACTTACAACCTTCAAAAATTTGAATACAATGCCAGTCGCCGACTTCTTTTCTTTTATTGTCTTTTCCTCACTGCTCCCCACTAAAGTTTTCTCTTCGACTTTCACCCCCTGAGTTCTAATGGCATTGTCGCCTTTCTTGGCGCGAAATGGTTAAAAAAAAACTTTTCTTACAAAAATGATAGCTTCGTGACTTGATTGCCTATTAGGTCTTGAACTTAACCCAGACCGCGAGCGCAAATCCATCTATATATATATATATATATATATATATATATTAAGACAGTTTTATGTTTATACATTCTTTTTATAGATACAAATATTTAAGTAAATGCTCTGTTTATAATAAACAGTATTAAACATTTACCGGCCTGAATGTCTGAGAATTTTCACCTAAAATATTCGTCCTCTGGCAGGATTAGAACTTGTATCCTATAGGCAACCGTCATTTAGCTTGACGTGCCTTTAACCGATTTGGACACAGAGGAGCGTTCGGTTAACAAGGTCGAATTTACTGTACTTGAAAATCATCTATGATTCTCTCACGTACATTCATATCAGCTCAAAGCGTATCCAAATGTAAACAAATGACGTCACACATTATGAAATGGACAATGCCCAACAATTATTTTAAGACATTTTTATGTTTATACATTCTTTTTATAGATACAAATATTTAAGTAAATGCCCTGTTTATAATAAATATATATTATATCTATATCTATATCAGGCAATACTGCTTGACTATGAGAGAATAGACGATTAGGCGAAGCCAATATCATTTTTCAATCGAAAATTCTCCCGTCATATATATCTCGATTTTTTTTTATATATGCTCATAGTCTCGTATCCAATCGCAAACAAAGAGAATTTTTCGAATGGATTTTTATTAATCCGACATATTTGTATCACTTTAAATGTTATTTTTACTTGGTACTCGTATTTGAGTTGGCTCTCCATTTATTTGTTAAACAGTATATTTATTTATTTTTGTCTACTAGCATGAATAAAAAAAAAAAATTCAAAATTTAACACACCCTTTATTACCAGCCGTGTAGTCCAGAAAGCTGTAATCGAACGCATCCCATAACTGGCAGCTGAGGTTGAACTGGACTTGACACCTACCCCCACAGGAAATTGCGAACGAAATCTAGAAACTAAAATGTGTCAGGAATGAAGTTATCAATGGCTTCCATGTTGACACATGGAAGTACAGAGGCCCATCTCAGCAATAAAAGCCATACGTACTCCTTTTTCGCTGTTGGGAGCTGAATAAGCTACGTCGTGACTTCAAAGACGCTGACTTCATAACACTTGGCAAAGAACAAGAGAAAATCCGAGCCTTAGAACTTAGAGAGTATCAGGCTGTTGGTAGCGAAAATTCTCTCGGGAATTCAATTGGATAGACTCATATTAAAGGTTTCTTTGGATTAGCTCGTTTAAATCCAGTGAGGAATTAAAAGAAAACATTGTAGAAATGACACTGGCATTGTTCTAGAATAAATGCAGATTAAGAACGGGAAGTCAATCAAAGGTCTATAATCTCACTTATGTGTGATATAAACTTACAATGTCAGAGATAGTGAACGTAAGAAGATGAAGAGAGGCGAATAAACAGAGTGAGAAGGAAACATATGAGTGAGATAGAGAGTAGACAATGAGAGTGAAATAACGGGAACCAGAAAGAGTAAGAGGGAGATACAGAGAATCGGAAAAAAGCGGGAAAAATATAGAGAGATACAGTGTTTGAAGAGAAGTAGTTAGTCATACTGAGATTGATTGATTTTTACGGCTTTTCAAGCATTTGTGGTTTATTAAAACCGAAACATGTTTTGGAATATATGGGATCGCTAACAATACTCCTTGGGTGCTTTTATCTAAATATAAGGTTCATGAGTCATTCTAGGTAGTAGGTTACAGAATAAAAGCCACAGTTTATGTGGATAATAATTGTAGTGATCGGGGAAACATCCTATTTGGAGGCGGTTTGACGAAGCAACGGTTCGTAGGAAGAAGCTTCTCGAGTGGATGTACAAATCACTACTCGAATGTGGCTTGGTTTGCTATAATGTGCGCGGCATGGTGGGTCTTAGCCGTGAAGGTAAGAAGTGGTGGAATTAAGCAAGGTGGTTTGAACATTTTTCCTGGAAGTAGCCATAGAGTGGCCTGCGACGATTCGTCTGTGAGAAACATGTTTTAGGATGGAAAATAATTTTCTTGTACAAGTAGACGAAGTCGCTTTTTAACCCAAGACCGGAAAGTAAAAAGTAGAACTCCATTTTCGCCTCGTTCTGGCTCTTGTAAAGAATGAGTTAGCTAATGAACGGAGCGATAAAGGGAACAGACCATTTTCGAAATCCCGTACTTCCAAAATATGTTTCGGTTTTAAATAAACCACAAATGCTTGAAAAGCCGTAAAAATCAATCAATCTTAGTATGACTAACTACTTCTCTTCAAACACTGTATCTCTCTATATTTTTCCCGCTTTTTTCCGATTCTCTGTATCTCCCTCTTACTCTTTCTGGTTCCCGTTATTTCCCCCTCATTGTCTACTCTCTATCTCACTCATATGTTTCCTTCTCACTCTGTTTATTCGACTCTCTTCGTCTTCTTACGTTCACTATCTCTGACATTGTAAGGTTCTATCACACATAAGTGAGATTATAGACCTTTGATTGACTTCCCGTTCTTAATCTGCATTTATTCTAGAACAATGCCAGTGTCATTTCTACAATGTTTTCTTTTAATTCCTCACTGGATTTAAACGAGCTAATCCAAAGAAACCTTTAATATGAGTCTATCCAATTAAATTCCCGAGAGAATTTTCGCTACCAACAGCCTGATACTCTCTAAGTTCTAAGGCTCGGATTTTCTCTTGTTCTTTGCCAAGTGTTATGAAGTCAGCGTCTTTGAAGTCACGACGTAGCTTATTCAGCTCCCAACAGCGAAAAAGGAGTACGTATGGCTTTTATTGCTGAGATGGGCCTCTGTACTTCCATATGTCAACATGGAAGCCATTGATGACTTCATTCCTGACACATTTTAGTTTCTAGATTTCGTTCGCAATTTCCTGTGGGGGTAGATGTCAAGTCCAGTTCAACCTCAGCTGCCAGTTATGGGATGCGTTCGATTACAGCTTTCTGGACTACACGGCTGGTAATAAAGGGTGTGTTAAATTTTGAATTTTTTTTTTTTTTTATTCATGCTAGTAGACAAAAATAAATAAATATACTGTTTAACAAATAAATGGAGAGCCAACTTAAATACGAGTACCAAGTAAAAATAACATTTAAAGTGATACAAATATGTCGGATTAATAAAAATCCATTCGAAAAATTCTCTTTGTTTGCGATTGATACGAGACTATGAGCATATATAAAAAAAAAAAAATCGAGATATATATGACGGGAGAATTTTCGATTGAAAAAATGAAATTGGCTTCGCCTAACGGTCTATTCCTTCGTGGTCAAACAGTATTGCGTGATGATTATATATATATATATATATATATATATATATATATATATATATATATATATATATATATATATATATATATATATACACACACACATATATGTATGTATGTATGTATGTATATATATACAGATAGATAGATAGATAGATAGATAGATCTGAACATACATACACAGGTCGATAGATACATATGTAAAAAACTGACATGAAATGTTCTCTGCATTATGTTTCGATATATCTTAATGATATGAACCACCAAACTGTTTTTCAAAGAAAACAGTATCTATTAAAAATAAGTATCTGCTTCGTAAAATAAATTCTTTTATAATGATTAAAGAATATATAATAAGAATATGATATAACGATATGTAATTTTGTATAATTTTATATATCGACAAACAGTATTTAGAAAAATATGACAAACTTTTCATATTTGTCATATTTTTTCTCAAAGTATATATATATATATATATATATTTGTGTGTGTGTGTGTGTGTGAAGTGGGTTGGTGCATAATTATCAGACGTTTTTAATCAATATTTATTATGAAAAAAGAAACAATTTAACAAAGATATTTTTAAATGATTATTCCGGAGCGTAAGATTATTGACACTCAATTTTATAACCTGAAAATAAAATAACATTTTTATTAAAGAAAGTAAACAAGACAGCAATTTTTATTAAAAGGATAACTCGCCAACAAAAACGCATAATGATTATGCAGCAAACCATATATATATATATATATATATATATATATATATATATATATATATATATAGTTTCATTAAAGACCTCTGACAAGCTACTGTAATTACGCTTTGTACGTAATTTTTCTTGATTTCGTATAAGTAATTTCTCTTCTGGATATAAAGTGTGTAGAAATTGTCAGAATGTTCCCTATGTACGAGCGCTTTCGGTTATTCTGTTAGCCACTATCAAGGATGTTTTTAGTTTTAACTGAATGTATAGAATTTCATACTAGTTTTTAGAGAGGGAAAAATATATTTTTATTTTTTAAACACGGTCAGCACATTGTGGCCGTGTTCTTATTTGATGTTATCGAGTGTTTTTTTTATTATTGGGTTGGTGTAGAATTTTCAAGTGTTTTTTAAACAATATTTATTATTGTTGTGGTGTGCTCCCTCTAATGAGTACATTGTAGACACTTCCACTTACTATATAGTAGTAAGAACCTAAGCCTCGGCAAAAAAAGTGATATAGACTGTTCAACTGTCAAACTCTCTTCCTTGGAAGTGAGGAACCCGGACGAGGCTTTGCCGAAGGACAAAGTTTCGTTCGGAAAGGTAGACAGGCCCTGAATCCGTTTATACGGGTTCAAATGGAATATTTTTGGACGAGCCTACGGTCTCGGTAAACCCGGTCTTGTGCCAAATACATCCCTCGTGGGGGGGGGGGGCTGATAAATATTAACAGTGATATAGACTGAACTCTGGTCAACCGACACACTCTCCCAAGTTATGTAACACACTTCTGTTGTATTTACTGTTCTATACACAATTTATCTGCAACCTCTTGTGTTGTTATTTCTTAACTATTACTTGGTCACAACAATTATAAAAAAAAGAAACATGGCAATTCAACAAAAACATTTTTAAATGATTATTCCGGCGCGTATGATTGTCAACACGCATTTTTAAAAGCTGAAAATAAAATGATATTTTTTATTAAAAAAATGTAAACAAAACAGCAATTTTTATTAACAAATATTTCGCCCTCAAAAACACCTGATAATTATTCACCAACCCAATATAAGGGCTTCCATTATTTTTGTTCTTTTGTGAGGCTATAAGACTAGTATTTTCTACAAGTACGTTGAGGACTGATAGGTGTCGTGGACATACGTGTAGAAAAGGATTGGTTGACCCTTGATTTGAAGGGGTCAATATTGAAGTGTTCAAAATGCATCCATGGATCTTTCTCCGTGCATTTTGAATACGGGGGAAATGTGGGGGATTCGACTCCGTGGATATAGCTAAGGGAGATAACGAACGGAGATTATCTCAATATTTGCCAGGATAATAGCGACCGAATTACTTGCAGCATTTGGCTTGTGGAGAACAAGTTTGCTTCGTGAAAAAAGCAGAAAAGAATTCGACATCTATAAAATCTGGTAAAATAAATACTGAACACCTCTAGTCTACATATAGCAGTACTGCTGGAATTTTAGTTTAATCTGACTAATCCAGTTCTGGGTATGACGATGAACTACATCCAGCAGCAAGGCCTCTGATCGGAAGATTGGAAGTTTAGAGAAGCATATCACCACTTCTTAATTGATGTTGTACCCAGGTAAAAATACATTTTTATAGTAAAAATACCAGCAATATATCTTATATACTAAAATTATCAACAATACCTATTTATAGTAAAATTACTAACAGTATTTTTATGCATGTCATTGAAGGCATACAGCTGCGATCAAAAGATATTTAGTTGAAGTCAGAAAATTGTGTTAAAATCATATATTTCGGCATTAAATGACTCAAAGAGATGTTGATATGCCAGCTAGACATAATAAACCAATTATAAAAATCCAACATGGGAGGTGTTATATCTCTCCTAAAGTTATGATATAAACCGGCCAATTTTCTAGCATCTTTAGCGCTGGATCGTATATATAATATACACTTGAGATCTGCGGTGAACCTGAGCCCAGTTGATGTTCAAAGCAAGGAGACTCAATACCGCTGACTCAACACCGTTACAAGTCCCCACCACCCTACTCAGCGCGAGGACATCTCAATGCATAGGGATTTTGAAAGTTTCGCTATTTGTCTTAGTGATTTATTACTTACAACAACCTATTTCGCTGGCTAGTGTTTCATTTTCAAAATTTCATCCCACCGTAAATGGAAATTCTTAGTCAAAGAGGAAAAGAAAAAAATTCATATTTATTTGAAATTTGATAAGTTTAGTAAAAGAGACGGCAAAGTTCTAAGTGCAGTGCACGGATTCATACAAAGTTTGGGGCGTTTATCAAGGGAGTAAACGAGCATTCTCACAATTTGTCAGCGGCCAATATAGAAGTGGCTAAAGTGCACATAGCCTTGAGACGTCTTGCCGAAGACATCGTTGAAAAGCCAAGTGCAGTAGTAAGTGAAGTATTAGAAAATTTCTTTCATGTTGCACTGGAATCATTGCCAGATGCATCAGCACTGAGGAAAAGATTTAAACACAAAAGGAAAGATGTAAGCACTCCGCTGAGTATGCTGGTGGTGAGTTGTCCTGGAGTTGAGTTGTCATGAAGATGAGTCGGCAATGTTGAGACGGTGGTGTCGAGTCGGCAGTGTTGAATCGGCGGCGTTGAGTCGTTCTGCATCTACAGTGAGAGGGGACCTGTTCATTGTGACTGGAGAAAACCTAATTTCTTAACGGTAATGAAACGATATTTGCTTCCGTTTTGTCTCAGAGGTTGAAGTTACAGGCTAGTTATTCCTCCATTAGGCTTTGGGAGCCAAGTGGGTGAAGAGATAAGCTGCAAGTTTCCGATCGTCATTGATTTTGGAAGTGCGTCTATAAACAGTGGTATCATCTGCATAGATGTTTACTACTGACCTGAAAATATTCCCAGGTAGATAGTTAATAAAAAACAAAGGGTAAGACCGAGAAGAAAGACTTGGGATGAAGTCTGCTTTGAACTACTGTGATTATTTCGAGAAAATGCATAGGTTGTTGCAAATAAGTATATCTTTAATCGTATTTATAGTAAATCTATCCTTAGCGTTTGGGATACTTTGAAAATACCAGTAAATTTCGACTTGTAAAATTGTATTTTCTTTGCCCAAGGGAGATCATGTAGATAATTCTAGTTAAGATGTTGAATGTCTTTTATTCTTGCTGATAAAGAGATATCTATTTTGCTGTAAATAATCAGATGAAATTATATTTAGTAATATTTCAATAAGAATCCTAGAGTATACTGACTAAGTCATCGAAACTTCAGAGGTTAAACATTTATCTCGGAGTATGATAAAGGTTTCTTTTAAAAATAAGAATAAAATATTAATTTTTTTGATCAGATTTATTTCCAAATTTCATTTCACCAATTTTGTCTTTCGTTTTTATTTAGCACTAGTCGAATTTCGAACGTCAACATTATTCTAGACAGTTCAAAGCAAATAAATCAATTAAATGTATCACGTGATCAGAGCCACGCTCCAGACAAAATCTCGCTGGCAAGCTCTCGCGGTAACGTGAGATGCATTTGGTTATTTAAATGGATTGCTGTCTCCAGTGGCGTCTTTGCGCAATAATATCTCAAATAAACAAAGAAAATAAATAGTTCGTTTTGAATTTCGCTTGATCATCGGCTGAATGGTGACAGATCTTGCATTTTATGGCTGCGAATTTAATTGAGATTCCAGAGATGTTAAGTCTTGGAAAAGAAATATAAATTGAATTGGATTTTTTTTTTCACGAATACCTCATCGGATAACGTTGAACTAAATCCTTTTCCATCAAAATGAGAATATATATATATATATATATATATATATATATATATATATATATATATATATAAATATATATATATATATAGAGAGAGAGAGAGAGAGAGAGCTGTTCAATAAAAGTGACTCACCAGATTTTTTTACTTAAAATTTTTTTCGCCTATAGTTTTTGGGGTCAAACTAATTTTTAATCTTACTAATATAAATACCCCTTCCCGACCACCTAGTAAAAAAGTTTACTCACCCTAAGGTATTCTACTGATAATTATAATTTTGGATATAAATGAGATTTAGGGAAAAACTCTATGCAAAAAAAAAGTGACACGCTTATTTCCTGCAACTAGTAATCAATAGAAACATAACCGAACAGCTTTAAATAAAGAATAATAGAGGTATAATTTATTTATAATAGGTAATATAGTTCGAAATATTTAATAATAATAATTTGGGCCCTCCTTTATTTTGAATAACCTTTTCAACCCTTTTTGGCATTAACTTGATTAGGTTCTGGTAAATCTCTTCTCCAAGCATTGAATTTCATATCCGAATGGATATGAAATTCACAATCAAATCCTCTTTGTTGCTCAACTACTTTCTTGAGAGCCTGTACTTTATAATGCCCCATAAGTTTTCTATGAGGTTGAGGTCAGGAGATTGGGGCGGCCATGTCATAACACTCAGCTGCTTCTCATCAAAGTATCCCTTCATCAATTTTGATTTGTGACAGATGGTATTATTGTGCATAAAAATGAGCTTCGTAGGGTCGATTTGCACCCTTTCAGCAGAAGGGAGCAGACGACTCTAAAATTCTCTTGTACTTCTCGCTCTTGAGGGTCTTTTCAATAGGTTTTAAGAAACCAGTTCCATGAAAAGAAAAGCATCCCCAGAACATTATATTGAACCGATGCTTGACAGTACTTACTGGTAAATTCAAAGAGCTTTCAAAGCTTCTTCTACGGATTTTAGATCTTATATAATATTTAGATCGGATTTAGATTATATATATATATATAGTGGCGTTCAATTTTTTTTAAATTATGGATGTGAATATTACATAGATAATATCCTTTGGTGATGGTTTTTACTCATGAAAGCCGTAATGTCGTTTTTCGGTATTCAGATTTAACAAACTTAATATCGTTTAACCTACAAAAGACCTTAACCTTAGTACCTAAAGATAACTACAATCTTCCATTCCTAAGTGAATAAGAAGGACCTGGTCAACTTTTATTCCCACCACTCTAACAATTTCACTCACAAGGCCTGGGTCAACTCGTGGTATGGTTTTTTTCAGGCACTTTCCAAAATTGTCGCACGATGGGATCGACCTCGATCAATTCCTAAAACATCAAAAATCGACCATCCCGGGTATCATGGTCAGAAAGCGAAATCTAACCACTCAGTCACGCGCATATATATATATATATATATATATATATATATATATATATATATATATATAATGTGTGTGTGTGTGTGTGTTATGTTAATTTAGGAATAACCAGTCTTGAAGATTGGTTATTCCTAAATTTTCGCTTGAGGATGAAACACGGCTTGACACTTTAATTCAATTTAATTTTAATAATTATATTGAGGTTTTTGGCTCTTGCTTTTGAAACATGAGAAATCTTATGTAGCGAAGGAATCATATTTTTTAAGCTCTACTTCTGTATGGAGCACTGTTTTTTAAAAATAAAAATAAAAATACTAAAGAATTCCGATGTGACGTCCCCCGGGTGTCGATGCGCCAGATGTGACGTCTGCCTGGCCACGCCCGTCGTGCTATCCTGTCCTGTGACGACCAACTGGCTTGGTATTGGTCGCGGTACTAAATGTGACGTTCTAACCTTTTGGTGATTCGGGTGGGAATCTGGTTAGATTCGGTATCAGCCTTGTCTGGTTACCGAAGTAACTGTTTTGATTTCCAGTCTAACCTACCCACGTTGTGATTTGATCTTAGGCAGACAAAATCAATCAGTCGCCGGGCCGTAATGCAAGCCGAGTTCGATCAAGGGTAACACCGCACAAGTATATGTAAAATAAAATAAAATAAAATAATAACTCGAATGGTTCAAATGTGTTAAAAAAAGATAATATTTTATATCTGGTTGCTGAATACAGGACTGCGTCTTTCTGCCAAACCCGCTATATGGATTCATGACACTTTGTGTTAGGCGAGTCTTAACATCTTCAGTTGTTTGTTCTTTAAGAAACTGGTTCTTGGTGTATCTTCAGGCGATATTCGTAAAACTTGTTTTGGTGATATGAGTTTAAGTCGTTCTTCAAAAATAAATTGTTCTTGGCTAGAAGTTGAGGTCGTGATGCCTGGAATCTTTCAGTCAGCTTTTTGCGAGGCTGGCCCAACTCAATTCAACTCAGCTGTGAACTTCACTGCGAACTTAACTGGAACTCGAACTGGTACTTAACTCGTTGCGACTCTGCTTATATGGACGCCGACCAAAACCGGGGTGGGATTGTCGGGGTTTGAGGTTCCTTGATAATTCTAAATCCACAATCCACTTCTTTGTTTTCGGTCAGGAAAATTTTATTATTTTCCATTTTTGGAAGTCTTTCGTCTTCTCACCTTCTGTTCTCATATTTGTATCTCACCGTGCCCTCAGAGGGTGTCAACGGGTTTCCCCTCTCTCTCACAGTGGCATATCACACCTATCCCTTCCGGGGGACGCAACAGGCCTCCCCTCCTTCTTCACATGATTACCTCCGCCTAACGCTCATGCCACCATTCAGCCAATGGGCGTTCAGCAGCGTGGGTGTGGCCAGACTAGCCTCGGTTTAAAAAATCTTGCTCAAAGAAAAAAAATTATCTTCCTTTTTCTTTTTCTTTTTTTTCTCTTTCTTTCCTTCTGCCCGATTACAAACCCTTGGACTTTTATCTTAGCCAAATGTCACTTAGACTTTATCACCCGGGGCCTTCGCCAAACAAGTGGGTGGGCAATTGGACGTATTTGCAATCTTGCTAATTAACTGTTCTGATAAAATAATTTCGCTATCATAGCCAGCCCTGACAATAAACAGGTGTTTTTCCCAAATGACTTGGAGGTGGTTCCACGGACATTTTGGTTCGGTCAAGCTTGACCTAATTAATTTTATCTCCCAGCACCCTGCGGGAGGTCGCACGAGCATTTTGTTTTTTCGGTCAGTGCGTGCTTAATTAATTTTTATCTCTTTAGAATTCTGTCTCGCAGGCCATTTGACCAGCCTGGAATTTTAACCATTGCCATGGGCAGATTGGCTATATCTTATTCTTCGCCCCATAACATAAATCTGATTAAATCCAGTATCTAACTTTCTCGGCAATTAAATTTTACCACTTTTCTTTGTTAGAAAAATAACATCGCTTAGTGTCCTGTTCGTGATGACTTCTTATCACCTAAATTTAATTCTCGCCTTTTCTTTTTCTCCTTTCTTTCTAGCAACCCTAAATGGTGTCACACCGAATTATTTACCTAACGTGTTCTTTCCTAGAGTTCCTACATATATCCACACACGCAAACACACACACACACACATATATATATATATATATATATATATATATATATTGTTTATACGTTATTTTTATAGATACAAATATTTAAGTACATGCTCTGTCTATAATAAACGGTATTAACGAAATTTACCTGCCTATATATATATATATATATATATATATATATATATATATATAGAGAGAGAGAGAGAGAGAGAGAGAGAGAGAGAGAATTAATAGCCCGGTTAATGAAGTTTGAAGAATAAAAATACAACAAAATAACAATATTAGCAATGAGATTGTTGATATTTATTACATATTAGCCTTTTGACTAAAGTAAAGCACGAAGAGAAAGATTTTCAAGTCGGAATTTTCAGACACCCTGTGACCTTTCTCAACGAGACGAGAAATAAACAAAGAAGTGGGACTTCCTCTTTCGATGAATGTTCTTGTTGTAGGTTAGAGGAGTCCCCGTGGATACTATATCATCTGAGTAAACCCAAAGACCTGTTTAATCCATTAATGCGTGATTTTATTTTTTTTTGTTTTAATCATATTATATATATATATATATATATATATATATATATATATATATATATATATATATATATACACACGGATATATACATACACACATATATACACACACATATATATACACACATATACACACACGCACATATATAGACACACACGCATATATATATATATATATATATATATATATATATATATATATATATATATACACACGCATACACACATGAATGTTATTGTATGTTAGAGGAGTCCCTGTGGATACTATATCATCTGAGTAAACCCAAATCCTGTTTAATCCGTTAATATATGATTTTATTTTTTGTTTTAATCATATTATATATATATATATATATATATATACACACACACGCATATATATAGAGAGACACACACATATATACACAAGCACACATATATATATATATATACACACACATATATACAGACATATATATATATATATATATATACACATATATACACTCACACATATACACATACACACAGAGACATATATATGGCCACGATCGTAAATTAATTACTTATATTAATTTTAACCCAAAATCGAGAGTGATTAGTAGTATGCTTTTCTCAGTACATCTGAAGACCTTTCGGGACCAGAACACAAATAGCTGGACTTCCTCTGTATGATGAATGATAATAATGCGGAGAAAGTGTCATACAGAACTATTGGGTCACAAGCGAATATTCCACTTTTTAAATCTTTTCTATAAAAAAAAAAAAAACAAGGCATTTCTTCTTTCTATCTATTTTTTTTTTTTGCAAAATATGGTCGTCATTAATTCGAAACTTACAAGACGTCGACCCATAGAGCTAGTAATTAGCGTTTCTGCCTTTGGCTCCGATAATTGCCTCAGTTCGATGAGACATTGAATCGAAC
>OZ010574.1:22750308-22759945 GCA_963932145.1 Acanthosepion lycidas | reverse complement strand
AGACATTGAATCGAACAAGGGCCGGATTTATTTCCTTGGGAATTTTTCCCATTCTTCTTGGCAGTAATTTCAAAGCTATGCGAGATTGCATGGTTTTGGTTGTAGCATTTTTTTTCTTCTTCTTTTACTACTATACTGGTTCAGTTATATTGTGCTCAGCACTTTATTTTTCTGGAGTCTAACAAATGATTAGACCGCAGTAAGCTAATATACAAGGGGGACTGAAAAGTAAGTCCCCATTTTAAAATACCCTATTTGTCGACATATAAGGCGCACTTTTTTTGTTTTTTCTTTTTTTAACTAAAAATATCTTTTAAAATTCCCCTGCGTCTTATATGCCACATGTAGGTTTAAAATTCGCGATAGTCAGCCGAAATTAATGAGCTGGCAACTCCTATTTGCTTAGACTTTAGAATAACTTTCATACACCTTTTATCATTATTTAAAAGGTTATTATGCAGATTAAAAGTGTTATCATTGATAATATTCCTTATATTAATTTCATCACGTTTAATATTAGTAATTTGTTTCACTAAAACTATATGCAATAAATTCAAATTATATATTTGTAAAATATATTTGTTTCATTAATATTTTTTTGCGATAATTTTCGGTTGCATTGCTATAAATACAATCAGAATTTTTATTTCCTAATTATTCCAATAAGATGTTTACAAGACGCAGGTAATACAGATAATATAAAGGATATAATAATGATTTTATATGTTTGTGTTCTTTTTTTAATTATGTTTCATTGTAATCATGACTTGTTTACCCAAAATAATTCACCATAAATATAGCCTAAGCTGTATCATTTACTAATAATTTTACTAATTTTACTAATTACTAATTTTTTCTTGGTTTGCCCTGATGAAATTGGGGTGCGTCTTATACACCCGTACGTCTTATATACTGTCAAATGCGTTATTTATTTATTAACTATAATATTTAAAGAAATGAAAGGAAAGCGTTTAGCTTGACGTTTTATTTAAAATTTGATATGGCCACCCAAGAATCGCATCAACCGATTTCACCAGGATCTCTTGTGGTATGGAAGACATGACTTCTTGTATTTGCCCTTCAATTTATTCCAAATTCTTGGTTTCGTATAGTAGACTTACTCTTTTAAATAACACTAAAAACAAAAGTGACAGGATATTACGATCAATGACTGAGTAGTAAATTCGATCCTCACAGGGTATTCCAAAATTTTCGGCCTTATGTCACAACTAAGCCACGCTTTGAAAATTATTTACACCATTTCAGCATGGTGTAATGGTTAGCAAGCTTGTCTCGCTAGAACACTTACAACTGATTAATGAGTTCTGTCCTCACATGGTGCCCCATACTTCGGCCTTATGTCACAACTAAGCCACGCTTTGAAAATTATTTACACCATCTCAGCATGGTGTTATGGTTAGCAAGCTTGTCTCACTAGCACCGTTACAACTGATTAAGGAGTTCTGTCCTCACTCGGTGCCCCATACTTCGGCCTTGTGCCACATCCTAGCTACGCTTAGAAGATCACTATAAGTTTTTTTTTTCCTAATTTATGAACAACTATATAATATGTGAACATATTTTACTATTATTTTTCTATAAATCATTTGTTTATCTATTTTTCAGGTAAGTTCCGGCTTCACAAATTTTGGAACCATTTGACGAAACTTATAACTGGTATTCTTTTATTTTTTTATATTCTATTCTATGTAATAGTAAAGCTACATTGTCCCTAATATTCATTAATGACCTTCCTGATGTCATCATTTGTCAATGTGGTATGCTGATCACACAACTATTTACTCTCGTAAGTCTGCTCAGTTCGATGTCTAATTGATAGCTGATATAAAAATGACCTATAATATGTTGTTAATTGGGGCAAGGAATAACTTGTTACTGTTAACGCCTCTAAAACGAAACTTATCTCTTTTAACTGTCTGAGAGAATATTATTTTTACATTTCATCTGTATGGCTGATGCTAAACCCCAGAACAGTGGCTATCTGCATCTTCTTGGAAAATCGTTCTCCGCTGACATGAAGGGAAAAGACTATATTGACTCTATTGATAGGTCTGTTGCTTGACCATATTTCTTGCTAGAGTCTCTCTTACGTATTTATAAGTCCTTGCTTTGAATATTGCTGCCACATGTGGACAAAAAGGGAAGTGGAGGAGCATCGAGCAACCTACCAAACAAGCTTCAGTAAATGGATGGTAGAACATGGACAGAAGCTATAATAAGAGAATAAACATTGTTTAGAGCGACAAAGTGTATGAATTTGTAGAGAGCCATGATCGTTATTGTTCTGACACAGCACATACCGGGTGTAACAGCAAAATTGTCCAAATCGTGAAACAGCATGGGATAATTGCCCAACCCACAAAATGCTTAATATCTAAAAAAAAAAAAAAAAAACACTAGACTAATTGAGTTTATTTTTTCGTGGTTTTCAGATAATACGTTTAGCCATCTTGACACCATTTGTCGTAAGAATCACTAAAAAACGCTTTGTGTTATTCAGTTAGAAAGAGAAGAGGTTAAAATCGCTTTGTGTTAGCCCGACCATGTCTTCCCAACTCAGAAATGGTGAGAGGAAAAAGATCTTCCAGGCCTTAAGTAACCAACATTCATATCCTGGCTCCTATCTTCAAGGTCCATTCTTGACCCATCAAAGGAACGGTGATTAAGTTTAAAAAAGAGAAAACAGCAGAAAGGAAAACTGGATCAAGAGGTCGCAACAGCAAGAAGGATCATTATATCAACTTTGTGCTAAAATACATTCTTATTGTTCAAAGTAGAGCCCAATAATATTGTAATACCCTCGGAGAATTCCAGTAATATATCTTTAATCATTTTTTAAGATACAACGGTACAAAGATTAATTTAATAATTGGACAATTTTGCTGTTACAGGCTTTCGGATAATTTTGCTGTTACAGGATTTGGACAATTTTGCTGTTACAGCCGTTAAAAGAAAAAGTTTATCATTGCTACTGGTTTTCTCAGTATATTTTGACGCAGGCATACCATGGCTTTTCTCCAGTGCCTACATTTTTTTACATTTTTGGTATTTTATTGTCGGAATTAAGATGAAGACTTTTGAAGAAAGCGTTAACGTAGATGTTTAAAAAAAAAAAAGAAAGAAAGAATTATTGGTTTTTACTTTCTTGAATCTAAGACCACTTCATATCATTCTTGTAAACGATATGATTCCCCATACTTTATGTTCTCGCTTTAATTAGGTTCTGTGATTTCTATGCGTGTCCTACATATACTTAGTGACAAGGCAAGATCGATTAAGACAAATTGTGATTTAATCAAGGAAGTTTTTACTCTTCATGAATGTTCTGGCTACATTAGAAAGTTTAATATAAAACATTTTGCTATTCTGCTTTATTTGGAAGTACTTAAGGGCGCGTGATAAGAACTATAAAACGATGTCTTTACATGAAATTTGTCTTTGAAAGATTAACTTCAACTTTGAATACTCTTCAAAATTTCATTCTTTTTCTCTGTTAATTTTCTGATGAATTTTAATTCTAAATTTAATGATTGAATTAGCTCATGACATGTTCTTCGACAATAAAATATTAGAAATTCTCATCTCACATCATTAAATATTTGAGTTTAACAACGTTAACAAAAATATTGCAATGGCAATCATAAATATTAATGCTTGTTATTTTAACAAAGGGATAAAAATGTCAGAATGAAAAAGGGGATGGTACTTTGATAGTTAATTACCTAAAAATATTTATATCGATTGGAATTGTCTATTCATGATGCACAATATCCAAAGATCACAGGTACTCGTAGAGGCATTGAATTTACGGGACAACTCCGGGAAATTGGAATCGGGGCGATAAACTAAATCCTCTTTTGTTAAATCTGTTGTCATGTTACATAAAATTTATATTTTCTTAGCATATGTGTTTGGAAAATTAATGAGATAAAAAATTATACGGGGCGTTTCGTCCTTTAGGATTTCATGGGATTAAAATGATGTTTCCATTGATGAAAATGAACATGAGCACGAAAATGAGACACCAATAAAATTTAAATCTAACTTTTTTTTTATACATGTGTCTAAAATGCGGCATGAGATATCTGGTACTCTGGCTATATATCTAGAGATTCTTACCAAAATCTAAAGAAGTGTCTGTAATATTATCAATCTTGACCTAACATCTCGACATCAGTCAATTTCCAACCGTACTGGCGGGCTATCCTTTGCCTTTTCTATAAATATTTTCATGGCTTTTGTTCTAATGAGGACGGTGGGGGTTACTACTAATATTATTTTATTTGGTTTCTTGCAGATAGTTTTGTTTTCATATTGTAAATACTCATTGTGGCTAGTTTTTAAATTGTTGTTATATTCCCACCACCACCACCACAGACAGTGAATTGTACATATAGGAACTAGTTAGAGACAATGAGGCATTATGGTGAATGTTGTAAGAAAGTTAAGTAAGAATTCGTTGTTTTGGTGTAAGGAATATTATGGTATGTTTGGGTCAGTGTTTGTGGCTAGTAAAGTTTAAAGATAAGACAGATAAAAACCGTTCTTTTCCCTATTTCCCTTTTTGGCAATGTGCCACATTTTGTAAATATTACAAATAAATGTTGCTCTCCTCCTTGGTACATTAACTGCATGAATTTAAACGTTCTGCTAGATTTGCTATTAGGTCTCACCGTCTTACTGTTGAAGCAGCTAGATGTAACCGTAGATTCTATTTTAATATTTTCTTTTCTCCCACTTCTCACCTGTGGAAATCTCTTCCGATTCCTTTCTTTTCATGCCCCCAACAATCTTTAAAGATTTAAATGCAATGTCAAGCGCCATCGTCTGTCTTCCTGGACCCTGATTTTTCAATGTCCTTCAATTGTCTTCTCATTCTCTTCCACTTCCAGTAATGTCTTGCGTCTTACTGGCAGGAACGCCTTGTTTGGGGTGAAATGATTAAAAATATATGTCAAATATACACGTTTTCCTTTACTCTTTTTTCAGACATCATGCTGCATGACTGATTATCTAATTCAACAGGGAGGTGCTGTCTCAGGAACAGACCCCCGGGCACTAGTAGGGCTCGTTAGTAGACCGTCTGTTAAAAGACGAGCAGTCTAGGTAGTAGTGTGAATAGAGTATACCTAATAGAGAATACCTAATGTAATCCACCTATCTAATAAGCGAATCACTGATAAATAAAAAATCAAGCTTGATTAAAGAAACAACACAGGAAAGATAGTAAATAAAGCGATATATTGGAAGCACGTTGAAGTAAGAGGAAGAATAATGGATATGGGCTCGGATTGAAGAATCGGAGATCCGAGTTCGAATTCCAGTCGGATTCATGACATTTCACTTACGATCTTTGGAAAGGTATGAATCCTCAATCCGAGCCGCAATCTATTACTCCACCGTACCTCTTAGATTTCAATTACTAATCTTTAAAACTTACAGACTCATCACGCTATCTCTTCCCCTTCATTTGAGATTGACATCGGTTATCGCCTGCCCTAATATGGGAATTTAAAGGGGCTTGAGAAAGGATGTCTTCTCACCAGATTAATTCAACCTCTACAGCGATGCTTCACCAAAGTGAACTGGAAACCCTGCCAGTTTTTATTATCGGTTGGCGCAATCTTAGCAATACAAGATACGCAGTTCATACTGTGTTGCTGGCTGACTTGGAAAGGAAACTACAGGACCTCCTAGACAGGTAGTAGAAGAAAGCGAGAAAAAAAGACTATCAACTGCAAGAAGACAAAGTATGGTTGTCAGCAAGAGAAAAAGCCCAAGAAGCGATTTAAGAATTGGAGAGATAAGCATCAAGAAAGTGCAGAAGTTCAAATATCTGGGGAATTGTTTTAACAGAGAATGAAAAATGCGGACACCGAGATGCGAAGCATGCATTGGATTAACGAAAGATACTTCCAGAAGCTAAACTAAGGTAATAAGAAATTGAAAATCTCCTTAGAACCAAGAAAAAGAATTTTAGCTTGTTATGTAATAAGCATTCTCTTATATGGCAGTTAATTCCGTGAAAACTCCCCAAGAATGGGGGGAAAATAGCGGGAATAGAAATATGGTTCTACAGAAGGATACTGAAAATTCTATTGATGGAACGCGCACGCAATAAGGTAGTCTTAAAGTTAATAGCTGAAGAAAGAATACTTCTATTCAAAATCAGGAAAAGATCACTGAAATTGCCCGGACATATAATGAGAAAGAATAGCTAGGAAAACATGACGGCAAGATAGATAGGGGAAGGCAACAAGCGACTTACCTGACGAGCTTGTGTGAATCGCTGGCGGAACGGGAGTAGGAGGCTTAGCAAAGAGAGAAAGCTGCTAAGGACTGTACGAAACAGGAAGTTGTGGAGAACCGTGGTTCCATTAAAAAAAATAGACCGTCGCGATATTCAAAATCGCTGTACATTTTATGGACAGACATCGTTGGCATCTGCCTCGAATATCGACGATAATCCCGGATAAGGGCAGATAAAAAGCCAATATTCAAACATGGCGTTTTGCTATTACTTTACCGCCAACATATGCGCCTACTCGTAATCACGTGACTCGCGGCAGTCGATCGCATAAAATCATTGGCAATAAAAATGAACTAATTAACTGAAGCCTCTGTGAATGACCTGTGCACAACACGAGATTTTCGAGATGTTTGCACCGTCTCGCCGCCGTTGGCGATGCCACTTCACCTCGTCTTCAGTGGCGACCTGCGGTGGAGGTTGGACCATGCCAGTAGTGTAAAAATCTGCCCGGCGGCAATATGGCTTTCAGGCAGAGGAACAAGTCTTTGCGAAGTGAACGAACAGCAATACCAAGAAAGATAATGAGACAACGCCGAATATTAGTTTTAAAAAATCAATAATGAACGAATGATTAAATAAATGAATGATCAACGTAAGGGCGGCTCAAATGCAAGCGAAAGAAATGAATGGGAAAATCGACCAGGTATCAGCATTAATAAAATCGTATATACAACAGTCCTGATAGCGAAAATGAATATTTTTTACATCTACATGTTTCTTGTGAAACTGAACGTATTTGCAAATGAGCTCGTGCTCTTTGTGTTTTTTTTTTTTGTGTGTGTGTGTTTTTTTAAGTGAACTCTGCATGTCAATCGAGCTGTACCCAAACCTAAATATTGGCTTCGTTGGGGGAGATTTCGATAGTGAATTCATCAGTAAAGAAACCTGAATAATACAGCAGCAGTAGCATTTTTTCCAAGCAATGGAGTTAATGACACTAAGATACAACGGGTTACTAAGAGTGAAAGAAAATAAGAAGACGTTAATGAGACAATAGAAAAATAAAAGCAGTGGATGCAGGAAGAGAGAAGATAGTAATTTAACATAAATTTAAATTTTTAGGGAAGCAAGAAACCGGAAGAGTGTTCTCCAGGCGACAAATGAAACTAATTAGCATAGGACTTAGGGTTACATCTAGTTAAAAAAGGTGAGACCTAACAGCCAGTAGTACGCTTAAATTCATACGGTCTATGTACCAAGGATGAAAATGTTTGAAGAAAACGTAAAGGAAACCCAAGTCCCATCTTTTGAAAAGTGATTGAAATTGAGATGCCAGGTGAGGACCGATGATATTACAGATCATTCTTTGGATTTTGTAGAGAATCTCGATATATATATATATATATATATATATATAACTGGAGTACCATATACCATACATACATATATATATATATATATATATATATATATATATATATATATAAATTATGGTAGTCGTTTGGAAAAAACTCGGATAGCTCAACTTGCAGTAGAACAAATCGGTATCCGAGCAAAAATGGGGAATGAAAAAAAAAGAATCAAGAATATTAAACCAAGGCGAAAACAATCGATAAGTGTTTAAGCTCCAAGTTCAACCCCCACCCCAAAACGAGTAAAAAGACAAGCAGAGCAAAAGCTAAGATGATCCTAAGGAGCCAGACAAACCTACCTAGGTTTCACTTAAACAGATCTTCAGGATTTGTGGGCATATTCCAATCAACCTTTTTTTTTCTTTTACGTAAAAAGAGGTTGTATTTTGCTTTTAAATAAAAAAAAATCGTTCACTCGCCAGTAATTTACAATCGTCTGATGATATGCATTGATACACATCGAAATCCAACTGCAATTGTGTAGCGATTTTTACATATTTTCAGTGAAATATGCTAAAATAAATAATATTGCTCTACTTTTTATTGAGCCTTCATTTAAATTAATTGTTAAGAACATAGGAATTCTTTGTCATCTTACCAGGACATATATATACACATACATACACACTCATTTACATATATATATATATATATATATGTGTGTGTGTGTGTGTGTGTGTGTGTATGTGTGTGTGTAAAATGTGTATTCATATAAATATAAATATATATATATATATATGTATCAGTGTTCATATCTATCTATCTATCTATCTATCTAGGTAACTATATATATATAAATATATTCCAGTCTGTTCATTACCTGTCTAATCCAGTCTGTTCATATCTATCTTAGTCTGTTTATATCTATCTATTCTAATCTATTCATATCTATCTATCTATCTATCTATTGGGTTGGTGCAAAAATAATTACGTAATAATGTCGTTTTTTGACGTATTTTTAACGTCAAAAAACGACATTATTACCTCATTATTTTTGCACCTACCTAATATCTATCTCAGTTCATATCTATCTGTATATCCTCCTATCTATATAACTCTCTAACTCAGTCTTTTCATATATCTATCTAAGACTATGCACACGCACACCCCATATATATATATATATATATATATATATAATTTCAATTAAAAGGTGCAATTATGATTTATAAATTCATGAATCATTCATACAAAAAACAAATATAGAGGTTAATGATTTAAATGGTAAGAATGGTTTGCGATGATGTATTCTCGCCATTTAAATCATTAACCTCTCTATTTTTTTTGTGTGAATGATTCATGAATTTATATATATATATATATATATATATATATATATATATATATATATATATATATATATATATCCGAGTTCCATTTCCTGTTGAATTCATTACATTCACTTACGTGCTAATACACTCGGGAAAGTTATTTATCCATCTTTTCCTCCCCTAGCTCTGAGTTAATAATGGAACAGTCTGGATAGATAGATAACCTTCCAAATTTCAAAACCTGGAAAGTGTCGCTTGCGGACCTTGTGGCATACTGTTCACCAGTTCTCTGTTTTCGGCTCTTTCCTAAAGTGTAGTTTGTTCGGCACAAACATTCATCACTATAATCAAATGATATGTACGTGTAATCTGGCTGATAGCGATTGCTGTATGAGTCGTACGATTTTTGAATCAAGGACGGGCAACGCCCGGCCATGCTGCTAGATAAGGTTAAATGATGGCATTTTTATATACAATAATTCGAAATCTGACTTCGTAATATAACCGAAACGTATACTCCTCTATCACTATTTTCATGTAAAGGGTTCAGAGGAACTATATTCCTTAGTTCCACCAGTTCTAACGTTTACCGCCAAGACCTTCCATGCCACATAGATTGCAGCGAACCACCTTCATTCCCTTCGGATTGCATCGGTGTAAGTTCCACCCAAGCAGCTTCTTCC
>OZ010574.1:22700308-22747808 GCA_963932145.1 Acanthosepion lycidas | reverse complement strand
TTCGGTGGATTGTAAGGGAATACCTAATTCTTTGGCCAACTCGTTCACCATATATCATTCCCCTGAACTTCATTCTGTGGGTTTATGTTAAAGATATCTCATAACGAACAAAGGTACTAGACATCACTGATCTAAATCAATAGATAACTGATGCCATTACCATCATTGATGAGGCTATGCTACTGCGAACATAGCATGGAATCGAGTACCGTCTTGATGTGCTTCCTGCAACTAATGGTGCCCATATAGAGGTCCATTAGATTAGTTAAACAACTTCAATATCTCCCCCTCATTTTTTAACAATTTACACATATTTTTCTGTTCATTGGCTTTTGTAATATTTTTTTTTTAAATTTTGAGGAGACTTTATGAACACGCTGTATAATAAAAATGTCCAGGAAGAAAGAAAAAAATGAAAAAAAAAAGGTATGTTTAATAGGGCGGTGTAAATTAAGATACAAATAAAAGATAGAATTTATAGTAAGAAAGAGATATGCATATTTATTTATTTATTTATTATTTAGAAAGAAAGAAATAAGTAGATGTGAGGCTCGAAGGAAAGAAGAAAATAGAAAACGCCACGAAAGAAAGACAGACAAGAAAGAAAGAAAGAAAGAAAGAAAGAAAGAAAGAAAGAAAGAAAGAAAGAAAGAAAGAAAGAAGAGGATAGGATAAGGGAGACGATAAAAAGAGAAAAGAAAAACCAGACGAAAAACGTGAAGAGAGCGTGAATAAGAAAGAAAGAAAGGAAGGAAGAAAGAAAGAAAGAAACAAGAGGACGCGAGAGACAAGAAAAAGAAGGGAAAAGAAGAAACAGATGAAAAACGTAAAAAGCGTGTGAATAAGAAAGAAAGAAAGAAAGAAAAAGGAAAGAAAAAAAGACAGAAAGAAAGAAAGAAGACGATAAGAGAGACAAGAAAAAGAAAGGAAAAAGAAAAAACAGACGAAAAACGTAAAGAGAGTGTGAATAAGAAAAAAAGAAAAGAAAGAAAGAAAGATGACGATAAGAGAGACAAGAAAAAGAAGGAAAAAAACAGACGAAAAACGTAAAGAGAGTGTGAATAAGAAAGAAAGAAAGAAAGAAAGAAAGAAAGATAGAAAGAAAGAAAAGGAAGGGAAAAGAAGAAACAGATGAAAAACGTAAAAAGCGTGTGAATAAGAAAGAAAGAAAGAAAGAAAGAAAGAAAAAGGAAAGAAAAAAAGACAGAAAGACAGAAAGAAAGAAAGAAGACGATAAGAGAGACAAGAAAAAGAAAGGAAAAAGAAAAAACAGACGAAAAACGTAAAGAGAGTGTGAATAAGAAAAAAAGAAAAGAAAGATGGCGATAACAGAGACAAGAAAAAGAAGGGAAAAAACAGAGGAAAAACGTAAAGAGAGTGTGAATAAGAAAGAAAGAAAGAAAGAAAGAAAGAAAGATAGAAAGAAAGAAGAGGATGAGTGAGACGAGAAAAAGAAAGGAAAATACAGGCGTAAAACGTAAAGAGAATGTGAATAAGAAAGAAAGAAAAAAGAAAGAAAGAAAGAAAAATATGTAAAATTAATGAGCGATGCAACATAAATAGGAAACTGATGGTTGGTAAAGAAAGCCACAATCAATAGGCGAAAATTAATAAAGTGGAAAAAGCAAAAAAAAAAAATGAAATAAACAACAAAATTAATGTCGATCTTGTGTATTCAAATATTTGACAAAATGGCGTTACGAAACCATGAAACTAATAAAGCATTCTCTAGATATGAAAAGAATTCCTGAATGACGATATTGCAGAGGACATTTTTTTAGTTTCAAATTAGTTCCTGAACTAAAAATTTCAGCTACAATATTTGTTACATTTTTTTATAAGTTTTCAAATTCGGCTTCATATTTTCGACTTAATATATATTTGATTATTTGTCCAATATGTCTGTCTACCTCTGGAGTCTCCTAATAATTTCGATCGTCTCTCGTAATATATATATGGCCTGCATGATCGCCATTTTCGCTGAGTTTCCCTCCATGATTAATATTCAGGTTTTAAGTGGATTTATAAGAAATGATTTCTTAAGTTGAAAAATATTGTGGATCAAATAAAATAGACATGGGTTCGCACTGAAAAAATCTGGAAAATGTATGACAAAGTGTAAAAAGTTTATGTGTGTGTCAAGAATACATTCTTAAGGTATGCTACAATTATGGCTAAAATGCTCAACATCAGGACAGAGCGTTTGTAACCACTATAAAATAGCTACAAATAACAGTACTCACATCCACAAATATTTCTATTAAATAGCTTCTATAATAAATTGAAATATAACCGTTAACGCCTGGCAATTAACCGTTCATATAATACAGTAGATTTTATTACTCATAATGCACCATTAACCAACATATATAAATCATTGAGGCAATGTGCAACACACATGGCCTGAAGATTGCGTCCACGCATGAAACAGTCTGTCAGCATTTACATATCCATATATATATATATATATATATATATATATATATATATATATATATAATAAAAAGGCTAAAACACTAATATTCCATGGTCATAATTTATACCATTGGAATCGTAAATACGATCCAATTCATCAGACCTACAAATTCAAAAAGAATTTACGATTCCAATGGTATAAATTATGACCATGGAATATTAGTGTTTAAGCCTTTTTATTATATCCTTACTCTGTCCTGGACATTGAGTTCTACCTGGATTTTATCCTCTCGGAAAATTTTTTATTCTAAAATATACATGTGTATATATGCACCTGTGGATTTTGCATATATATGTATATTTACCACTAATATTATCTATATATATATATATATATATATATATATATGTATATATATATATATTTATGGATATGTAAATACATGTATATATATATATATATATATATGTGTGTGTGTGTGTGTGTGTGTGTGTGTGTGTGTGTGTGTGTGTGTAAAAATATATAGAAAAGAGGAAAGAAGCTGTAAGGTAAATAATCCAAAGTTCTTTAGTATTTTTGTTATTTTTTAAAAATAGTGCTCGATACAAAAGTACAGCATAAATATAATTATTTATTTAAAAATATGATTCCAACACGCTACATAAGAGTTCTCATGTTTCAAAACAAGAGCCGAAAACTTCAATATAATTATTTGAATTAAATTGAATTAAAATAAGCTCTGTTCCATCTTCAAGCAAATTTTTTTTTTTTTTTTTTTTTTTTTGAATAACTTATTTCTGAAATTTACGTGTTTTAATAGCAGATTCATTATTGAAATCAAAATTTTCATGGTAACGGCCAGCGCGATTGTTCATATAAAGAGGGGCGCAGGATGTTAATAATTTGTATCGGTATAGAGTTACATTCATAGGTGTCAAGTCAGGGTAAGGTTGGGGTGTCTAAATTTAAAACGGAAGATGATTTCGTCTAGTCTGGTTTACGTGTCTATGGAGATTTATTTATTTTATTATTTTATTTTTTTCTGAAAGGGTTTTTTGTGTGTGTATATATATATATATATATATATATATATATATATATATATATATATATATATATATATGCCGTAACATTTGTTTTTTGACGACTTCATAAAGGGTTATCTTTTTTGTAGGGCATTTAAGCTATTTATTAGGATTACGGATTTAAAAAAATTATATGCTAATTATTCAATGCAAAGATTTGATGATGTCGCCAGAAAAACCGTTAACTCATGTTTAATAGAGTTTTATTATTTAGAAACTTAATAATGTGCAGTTTCTCATGTAAGCAAATAAAAATGATATAATAATAATAATATATAATAATATTTTTTTTTTATTTTTTTTATATATACTCAAAACCCTTTCAGAAAAAATAAAATAAAAAAATAAATAAATCTCCATGCATCGCACTCGACTTTATATATATATATATATATATATATATATATATATATATATATATATATATATAGTATAGTATAATATAGTATAGTATAGAAAATTAAGAAATCTGCCGATTCCGCTATATTCAAACCTTTATCTATTGACTATTTCACTCCGTTGACTGATTTCCTAATTTTCTATATTTGAAAGCTCGATTTTTTTTGTCTTTTGATATGTGTATTGAGTACTTTTTAATACACGCCTTTCCTGGTCTAATTCAACTCTGACCATTAACTTTAAATTAGGTACTTCCACGAAAATGTAAACAAACAGAGATAGCATGATGAAAAAGACGCCGAACTTGACGAAAACAAGTTTTTATCGTCTAATGTTCATATTACTATTAAAGAGGAAAGATCAAAGTATTTGGGGGGTATTTTCTTTTACATTTTTTAATCGTTCCTAGCACGTCCGAAATTTTCGTTAAAAATCTTGTTTTTTTTGTCAAAAAAAAGGACAAATAATCAATCATTTTCAGTCATTATCAATCATTTGATAAAAAAGATGAAAATCTGACTTTAATATTCTTTTAAAAATCAATTATCATTTTTTTAAAACTGATTTTAATAAAATCAGAAATTATAATGTTTATTTAAAATATTTTGAACCAAGCTTAACTTAGCTTCTGCGCCGAAGAAATGTAATTTCAAAATAAAACAAAGCAGGTCATAACCTTTCGCGTCTTTGACAAGTGACGAAAGACAGATTCATGACATTTAGATAACTTACGGGAGGATAATTCTTTCTACGGGTAGAAGGAAGTGAAATTATTTAGATTTAAGTGAACAAATCATTTACCTCGTTACTTTTAAGGAAAACTTTCAGCGCTTTAATTTTTCATTTTTTTTTTTTTTTTTGTACTTAGCTTTCATCTTTACGTTTACGATGCTTTATGGAAAATATAAAGAAATTAAAAAATAAGACTGTTAAGAGTGAGATTAAATTTCATAAGAAAAAGGTATCTAATTAATTTATAGGTACCTTTCTTATGAAATTTTATCAGAAGTGTACATAAAATACTATAATTTTATGTACATTTATTACATTTTACTGTGTTATTTGTATTTCTATTCATTTTATCATTAATTTTGATATTTCATTTATGGAAAAATATCATAACTGAGATTAATATAAAAATAAGATCATATAAATTAAAGTTTAGCAGTAGTTAAATTTCATAAGATGATACTGATACTTATAGGTACCCTTCTCAGTTGAAATTGAAAAATCAAATTAACTTCTCCATTCGTGTTTCGCAAAAGTAAAGGCCTTAACAGCGGAGAACAATGCTGAACTCAAATAATGGAAATAAATTGTATTCTGGTTGGTCTTCCATACTTTATAATTACCGCCCGATTATAAGCACAAAAATTACATTTTTTAATTACCATGGCTCTTCTGATTGGTCTAAACGATACAATTTTCAAAGCGCTAGACAATGACGATCTCATCTGCACACTTTGAAAGGTTGATGTTGCTTTTAACTAATGTTATAATATTTTTTAAAACTTAATGTAAAAATCTATTATAATTAAAGAAATAACAAATAATTGTATTAAAAATTCAATTTTCATTGAAAAAATTTTTGCTTTCAGAAAATATTGTCCATATTCATAAAAACAACTAAAAACAAATAAAAGCATTTGAAATTAAATAATATATTTGTTTTATTGAGTTTTGTATGTTACAATTCAGAGCTGATTTTCAGGTACGTTGGCTCCAATTAAAAAAAAACAAAACATGATTTGCATTCTTCAAAGCATTGTGCTTTTAACTATTGTAATCACTAAGGTTGGTGATAGACTTTAATAAAAAACATATTTATAATAATTTCCATATTCTGTGAATAGTTCCGTGAATAGTTTCTGAAAGTTTCATTAACATCTGACAATTATTTTTATTTTTGCAAGATTTTCCAAATTAATGTGTGTAATACCAAAAAAACGTGCTAAAAATTATCTATGTTATTTACTAGCCCATGTTGGTACAAAGAGAAACAAGGTTTTTTTAATCAAAATTTAGAATGTTCTAAAAAGAAGCAAAAATTTATATATATAATAAATCCTAAAGTGCCAGGAAAACCTAAACGGATCTTCAGGGTTAGCTGGCATACACTGAAGACCCGTTTAGGTGAAACCTAGATAGGTTTTCCTAGCACTTTAGAATTTATTTCATTAATTCCCGCTCTACTTAGTGTATTGGCACTCTACGTTTTAGCTTTACTATTCTAATATTTTTGTTCATTTTTTCCATATTTTTTTCGGGTACCGATTTGTTTTGACATATCTACAAGTTGTGCTATCCGAGTTTTTTTTTTCAACCGAGTATTACTATATATATATATATATATATATATATATATATATATATATATATATATATATTAGGTTGGTGCAAAAATAATTTCGTTTTCTCACATAGTAACATATGTTATAAAACGAAATCATTTTTGCACCAACCTAATATATATATATTTCAGATTCTAAGTTTACGAAATATACCTATATTTAGATTGGATCATTTGCAGAAAGCAGGGGTTGAACCAGATTAGCAGAGCAGGTTTTCCTTCTGATGAGATGAACATCTCGGTGTTCACGAAATGAAAATTATAAACGAAATTGATAATTAAAGTCTTCGTCTTTTTATTATCATTATAATGCTCTGTAATTTACATTGAGCTCTCCCTTGATTTATATCCTCCTCAGAATTATTCCTCCCAGTATATGTATATATATATATATATATATATATATATATATATATATATATATATATATACAGATATAAAATCTTAATCTCTATCTATAAAAAGCAGGTTGTCTGTGTGTGTGTGGGGGTGGGTGTGTAACGAATGCACGGCCGAAATTTTCGACGGATTTGCACTAAAATTTACATGCACATGCTCCAAGTTAGTGGAAAGACCAAGACCGACTTTGAATTTCTCAACTCCCATCCTTAGTGGAAATAATCGATTTTTCCATCCTTCTACGGCAGTTTTCATGTAGTTTGCGGCCATTTTCTACTGGCCAGAGTGAGAGCCTTTAGCTGGCTGCCGCGAATAGGCAGGAAGATTCTATTGGCCAACGTGAGAGCCAACAGCTGACTGACACGAATGTTAACTAGCATGCTAGCATGCAAAAAAAAATCGATAGCTGCATTCGTCACAAGTGGGAAAAATTTAAATTTGCATGGCACTTTACTCCAATTGGCTCATTCGCTTGCTTAAACTCAACGTTGGATCAGATTCCGCAGAACTGGGTTGCGTGTGAGAAAGTATTTTTTGTTAACATTCTTTTTTCATTCGGTTTTTCCAGTTACGAGTCCTTTTTTAAAGCTGATCGTTTTGTGTTCATTTTGTTTAGTTCTTTTTTCGTAACAGATTTAATGTTTAGTATAGAGCTTAGAAAAAATTCGCAGTGTGAAATAGGCAAGATGTAAGGCATGTAGCAACATCAGCATGGAAAAGGGCACTCCTTTAAAGGCAAGGAAGGGCAAAAATATTTTAAGTCAAGTGATAGGGATTCCTGTATGAGTCGTACGATTTTTGAATCAAGCACTGGGAACGCCGGGCCATGCTGCTAGTCTATTATATACCTTCCAACATTTGTTTATGTCCGCAGTACAACCCCGAAAACTGTCCGTCCATCCATCCTCGGGTCTTGTGTGTGTGTTCGTGAACCTGTAAATAATGCGTAAAACTGTGATGATAAATAACCATCTTACGGCATGTGTGCCAACGTCATCACTTTTTGTTTTTCTTTCTTTTTTTCATGTCCTTTCTTTTGTATTAATTTTTATTTCCATCATACGGCTTTCATTTTTTCATTCCTCTTTTTTTCCATGATAGATTTTTTTCTTTCTTTCTCCTTTATTTTGTTTTATTTCCGTTTTTCTTTCTTTCTTTTCATTGTATTTAATTCTTAGTACTTTTTCTTTCTTTCTTACGACTTTCATTTTCTCCTTCCACTTTTTCAATGATAGATTCCTTTCTTTCTTTCTTTCTTTCTTTCTTTCTTCTCTCTCTTTCTTTCTTCTCTCTCTTTCTTTTCTTTCATTTTCTTTATTTACATTTCCTTTCTTTCATGTTACATTTTCTTTACTTTGTACTACTAGATTTCTTTCTTTCTTTCTTTCTTTCTTTCTTTCTTTCTTGCCCGCTCTTTTTCTTTCATTATTTCTTTCTTTTCATTTCCTGTCTTACGTATGACATTTTCTTTCTTTCTTTCTTTCTTTCTTTCTGTCTTTCTTCTCTCTTTCTTTCATTCTTTCTTTCTTTACATTTCCTTTCTTTCATGTTACATTTACTTTCCTTCGTACTACTAGATTTCTTTCTTTCTTTCTTTCTTTCTTTCTTTCTTTCTTTCTTTCTTTCTTTATTTATTTATTTATTTTCATTTCCAGCATTTAGTACGCCATTTTTCTTTCTTTCTTTCTCTCTTTCGTTCTTTCTTTTCCTCTATTCGTATTATTTCTCTCTTTCTTCCGTTTCTTTTCGAATTATTTTTTCCCGGATTTTCCCTAATTCTAATAAGCTTTTCTTTTTCGTTGGAACTTTTCCCAGAGAAAGCGAAATCTGTTTTCCTTTTACGCTTACGCAACTAACTGCTTAATGAACTTACTGTGGGTCTAGCCTCTGCAAATGAACGTTACTGCATTTGAATAATTCAATAACTATTTTTAACTGACAAAAATGATAACAGATTAGACAACGCTTAGTTATAAACCGAATTTCTTTCCCTCTGATATCAGAAGTTAAAGCAATCGAATTTGAAATAGATAAATCACTGCCTAAATAAATCACTCAGTTTCAAATGACTTGACCCTGCTCGAAACAACAAACTGAAGCCCCGATCAGTAAATAAGTAATCTTAATGTCATTATAACCAGCTTCGTTTTATGCATTGATAATTTTCCCCTCACTCTAGAGGTACATCAGCTAGTATTCGTTATATTTGTTCATAATCTAAATAAACTACGGCCATGTTGTTTTTAGAAAAATTGTCTACACAGCACCTATATCTGCGTTTTAGTGATTTTCCAAACGTAGTTTAGGTGTGGCACAAGACCGAAATTATTTGGGCACTCAGTGAGGATTCAGTTGTAATTTATCTAGCAAGACAATCTTGCTAACCATAACATCACGTCGAAGTGCCCTGGATGTGGCACAAGGTCGAAAGTATGGGGCACCCAGTGAGGATCGGACTCACTACTCAGTTGTAATTGTTCTAACGAGACAAGCGTGCTAACAATTAGACCACGTCGAGGTGCCCAAATATCTTTCTATGCAAGGCTTAGATGTGGCCCAAGACCGAAAGGGCACCCAGTGAGGCTCGAACTCACTACTCAGTCGTAATTGTTTCAACGAGACAAGCGTGCTAATAATTAAACCACGTAGATGTGTCCAAGTGTCTTCCTATGCCAGGCTTAGATGTGGCCCAAGGCCAAAAGTGTGAAGCACTCGGTGAAAATCGAACTCACTGTTAAGTCGTAATTGATTTAACGAGAAAAGCTTGTTAAACATGACACCGCCTCGAGGTGCCCCGACCAGGGGTTATATGTCGCTAGCGCATTGATATACGTCTTTTTTATGTAAGTGAAAAACATTGTAGTCAAATTTTATTTGTAATTATCCGATGTTCTAATGATGCTTCCCTTCGATCGCCGTCATCATCAGGTTAGCCGTGGCTAGTTTCTGCTTTTGGTAATAGGTCAGAGTGTCGAATTACAAAGGGTCGAAAGGTAAAATGATCAATGACTAAAACGTCGAATAGACAAAGTGTCAAATGGAAAATGTGTCGAAAGGACTAAGTGTCAAACGAATAACGTGTCATATGGACAATGTAAGTCTTTACTGTAGTTTAAATGCAGATCCTTGATCCAAAATGTTAAAAACTATGTAGAAAGTACTTTTTTCATCGGGGGAGGGGGTTATATTAGTTTAAAATTTAAAAAATAATTATTTATCAGCAGGATTCTTGCATGCAAAATAAAAGGTATTCTATTGTAGACACATTTCTGGCCTTTTGTTATTTAATCAGTTCAACTCTTTTTTTCCGTTTGCCACTTTCTTCATTCGTCACTTTATCCTTTGACACTGTCTTTGCATTAAAATAAAAAGTGCTGATTGACATATCCACTATGCTTGCTTTCACGGACACAGTATATATTTATGTATTTTAAAATATATTTATTTATTTAAAAATATATTTATGTATTTAAAAATTCACTTGAAAAACTAATAATATTAAGGATTTAATGATGTCAACCGGATACAAGTTAAAAAGTCCATTTCAGATCGTTTTTTTTTTACTGTTTGTTTCGTTATAATTTAAGTCTTGTATAATCATCTTAAGGTAGCATGCATATAAAATAATAATTTTATTGTAACCTAATTATATACAATAATGGATCATATGCAATATAAGTGAATAATTCAGCTAGGAAAATTGAAAATAAATGCAATGTACCTAAATACAAAATAGAGACATGTCATAATAGAGCATTCCATATTAAAATAGTGAACGTTTTGCAACAATTTTTAACATCTACTTGAGACATGTTAAAATGTTGAATAATTTTAACATATTCAACATTATGGGTAAAAAGTAGTAAATGTTATTTAGTGTGTTTTTGTTTTTTTTTAAACTTAGCATGAGTAAAACAAATTCGCGGATTTGGACAAAAAAAGACCCTAGAATGACATCAAAATCCACAAAACAATTGAATTGATTAAATGACGAATGGAAAAAAAGTTGAACTGATTAAATGACGAATGGACAAAGAGTTGAACTGATTAAATGACGAATGGACAAAGAGTTCAACTGATTAAATGACGAATGGACAAAGAGTTCAACTGATTAAATGACGAATGGAAAAAGAGTTCAACTGATTAAATGACGAATGGACATAATGTTTGGAAAGACAAAGTTTCAAAAGGACAAAATGTTGAATAAAGTAAAAAACAAACATGTCGTCATGATTTTAAAAACTAGGTTTAAATAATCAGTTAAGTTATTCTAAAATTTTTATTGCTTAGCTTTGGCATCATTTAATAAATAATAACCTTATTAATAATTATTTTTACCACATTTGTAATTTCTCATAAATAAAAAAGAATTCTTTACTGTAATTTAAATGCAGATCCTTGTTCAAAAAAGTTAGCAATTATGTAGAAAGTTGTTTTTACATCGGGTTTTTTTATATTAATTTAAAATTTAAAAATAATTATATACCAGCAGGATAAGTTAAAGGTTATTCGATTGTAGGCATATTTCTGGCCTTTCATCACTTAATTAGTTTGACTCTTTATCTGTTTGGCACTTTATCCATTCGCCACTTTGTCTTTTGACACTCTGTCTTTGCATTAAAATAAGAAGTAATGAGTGACATATCCATTATGCCAGCTTTCATGGGCATAGCATATATCTATGTATTTAAAAATATATTTATTTATTTAAAAATATATTTATGTATTTAAACATTCATGTGAAAACCTAATAATATTAAGGATTTAATGAGGGAAACTGGATACGAGTTAGAAAATGTATTATTTATATATATATATATATTTATATTTTATTGTTTGTTTCGTTATAATTTAAGTCTTGTATAATCATCTTAAGGTAGCATTTATATAAAATAATAATTTTATTGTAACCTAATTATATACAATAATGGACCATATGCAATATAAATGAACAATTCAACTAGAAAATTGAAAATAAATACAATGTATTTAAATACAACTAAGAGACACGTCATAATAGATCATTCCATTTTAAATAAATCAATGTTTTGCAGCAATTTTTGACATCATCTTGAAACTTGTTAAAAAGTTGAATAATTTTAACACATTCAACATTATGGGTAAAAAATAGTAAATTTTATATAGTATATGTAGAAAGTTGTTTTTTCATCGATTTTGGTTTTTTTTATCTTAGTTTAAAATTTAAAGATATATATATATATATTTTTCCGTTCGGCATTTTGTCCATCCGACACATCGTTCGTTTGACACTTTGTCTGTTCGTTATTTTTTTTTCTATACTCTGTTAGCAGCTGCCAATTGTCCATCTGTAGAAAATTTTTCCACGGGGCCCTGTTAACTCTCGGATCTTTTACAACTGTCAGCCAAGAAAATGGGTTTTTTACTTACTCACGCCAATCAAGCAACTCTCTACTCATCGACATCGACGATAGGACGAATAATCTCGTGACACTTCCTTGAAGCCATTAAGGGAGTACATCGCTGTCTCCCCTTTTGATCCCCCTTACCCGGCTCATATTAGGAATTCTCTTAGCGTCCGTAGAAAATTAACACACCCGTACGAATATCCCTCGAGAGAAAAGTCTATCGAATGCATAAGGCTCTCCAAAAATTCACAGCTTAACACTATTTGTATTTTTTTGCTTGTCTGCTTTGTTTTATCCTTTCCCCCCCCCCCAAGCAAGGGTTTCAAGGGGTGAAATTTAGAGAAACGATTCAGTATATGGAGGATTGAAGAAAGGACAAAAAAATGAACGAGATTCAAGAAAATAGAAGATGGTGATTGGCGTTGCATTTAAATTTTTGAAGGTTTTATTTATCAGGGAAGAAAGTAAACGAAAGGGAATTCCACAGGCGGGAAGTGTGAGAAAAGAAACTACCAGAGTAGAAGTGGCGGTTGCATTTGGTTATTTCAACAGTAAACGGGTGGGACCTAGATATCAATATAGTGTCATGTTTAAATTCATGTAGTAATCGGGACATCAGGAAAAGGGAGCTCGTCAGAGCAGCGGCCACGAAAATATTTCTAAAAAAGGCAGAGGGAAGTCACTTCTCGTCTGTGAGAAAGTGACCGAAGTCGAGATGCTAAGTCAGGATCGATTACATTGTAGATCCTTCTTTGGATTTTGTCTTTGAAGAACCTCGAGATAAGTAGCAGGATGACCTGACCAAATATGGCAACAGTATTCAATGCATGGACGAATGGTAGATTTGTAAATGTGTTAGATGGACTATGACAAGAAAAATGTTTTGGCACGACAAAGTTACGCAACTTTCCTTGCAGTAGATGCAGCTACTGATTCAATGTAGTCGCTCCACGTCAAGTCAGTTGAAAATACGAAGCCAAGTTAGTGCAAAGTATTACTCTCCAGGACTCTAGCTGAGCCACGCTGATGGCAGACAGGATTTTTTTTTTTTAGTGGTTAAATGGGAGCAGTATTGTTTTGGAGGCGTTAAAATTTATAAGCCATTCCCTGCCCCAGTTAACCACCGATTGAAGAACTTTGTCAAGTGCCGCAGCCAGATGTACTTACAAATATGTTTACGTGATTCCTTAAATGCTCTTACTGCTATTTCGATATTAATTTTTTTGATTTTGTGACTATATTGTAGCTAATATATATAGTTGGATTGATGTTTTGAACAATAAAAATATTGAGAAATCAAAATTTTCAGACACACTGCCCTGTATATTAATATGTTTTTGTTATTATTTCAATTAGGTTCCTCCATTAGTTTCGGCCAGCATCAGGAGAAATAAATCTGCTTGTTAGTAGCATTGAACTACAGAAATCAAATAGTTTTCATTTTATCGTTAATTTTGCTTAATCCTTGTGTTGGTCAAATGGCCTCTTTTAAATTGTTTTTTTTAGATAGAAGCTGGATATATTCATGCTATTCAACACACACGCACATACATACATACATACATACATACATACATATATATATATATATATATATATATATATATATATATATATATATATATACTATTTACATTATTCGGACTATTGTCCTCAACTTTGTCGCCATTGCACGCTCCGACCATCTTGGTTGGAATGAGCTCTTTATTTCGCTCACTGGGGTAGACTGTTCTAGTTATACGTGCCATGTTTAATTGGCATGTTAATTCCCCTCTCCAAGTTCTCCACTCCCTTAACCGTGTACTCTTTGGGTCCTGTCACAGGATCTAACCAACGCCTTTATCCACTGTGTAATGCATCCTTGAGGATATCTGTGTATGAAATTCTGGGTATTATAAACCATTTTTACCCGTGCTCATATAGCAACTATGCTGTTACTATTACATGTTTTTACCAGAGCTCATATTGCCGAAATATTGTGATAAATATGGCGACAAGGATGAGTACAATAGTCCGAATAATGTAAATAATGTACATAATACCTCATCTCAGAAATATATATATATATATATATATATATATATATATATATATATATATATATATATATATGTATGTATGTATTAGGTTGGTGCAAAAATAATGTCGTTTTTCATATAATGAATAATATAATGTGAGAAAACGACATTATTTTTGCACCAACCTAATATATATATATATATATATATATTTATATATATATATATATATATATATATATATATATCTTGTCATTGAATATTGCTGCCACATTTGGACTTGAGCTTCTACTATGTATTTAGATATTTATGATAGAAACCAATGAAATTATCTGCAATGTTATTGGTGTTGACCTGGCGTCTCGGTATCTGTCACTCTTCCATCGCCGTAACGTAGCTTCCTTATATCTTTTCTATAATTATTTTCATGCCAATTTTTTTTTCTGATAAAATTCCCTCTGTCGTACCTAGAAATTATAAATTTAATCAAATACGAGATTGGGTGCAATATCACATCATTTTACAGTTGACATGACTACATGCAACCGTAAGTTCTATGCTAACAGTTTCTTCTCTCGCACTACTCGCTTGTTGAAAGCTCTTTCGGATTCTTGCTTTCCAGTCAACATTCATCTTCAAAAGTGGTAATGTAATTTCAATCGTTATCTTGTGTCCCCTCAATTCATGTTCTCTTATTTATTTTTTCCTCTGTTTAATAATGATTTTTCTCGTGATCTCTTACACTCAATAACTCTTTCTGTTCTATTGTTTTTATTACCTTACTTGGGGTGAAATAAAAGAAAAATAGTTCAAAAGAATTTACAAAATATGCCAGGTTCTTGATAGATCAACTACTGTGCCTTTCACATAACCATTGCAAGCCATTTGCTCGCTTTAAGAGCCAATTGTCGTTCTCACGAAAACTAAAACCGTGCAACAAACTAATCAGCGATGGTCATACTCATTTAACTAGTCGATACCAATTCTGTGTGTATTGGAATGGACTAAAAAACATATTGACAGTCGGAGATGGAAATGGACGGATATCTAATAAGAAGTAGATTTGAACGTCAACCGTGATTCACACTACTCTCGCATGTCTCATTTCAATGTAGATCCCCTCTGATCTTGGGATAAAGAAAACACAGCGAAATCAAATTACGTCGTATCGCAAAAACAAACTTTCTTTACAATTCCTTTCTTTTTTTTTTTTTTTTTTTTTTTTTTAGACTTTGTATTTTCTTCCTTTATTTCTAAACACGGTCTTTCCCCTCCTGCCCTTACTTTTCTTCTCTTTTTTTTTATCTTATCATCAACGTGGATAGAAAGAGAATTGTATCGACTTACCAGAAGATCATCACTTCTGGACAATCTAATCGTGTCAGTAGTTGATATCCTCTTTCATGTCGACTAATTAGATAAGAAGCTATTTAGATTTTGGAAGGCTAAGTAATAACTGACAAAAGTACGGTTCTAATACATCCTTTCGTAGAACGTATTCCGTTTCATGCGTTATATCTTTATAGCCAACCAATGGGGATACGTACTGGGTTGGCTCAAAAATTCGTTCAATTTATTAAGTAGAAAACGGAACGAAATTTTTTAGCCAACCCAATACGAACAAACCGAGGATAATTTCCTATATATTAGGTTGGTGCAAAAATAATGACGTAATAATGTCGTTTTTTACGTATTTTTAACGTCAAAAAAACGACATTGTTACGTCATTATTTTTGCACCAACCTAATACTTTTATATTAATTACTTTCAATAATTTTCGCTATGTACAAGACCCAAGAGCCACTCGATGTAGAGGGTTATGAAAGGAGTTTACTGTTACTCAAGCATAAGAAGTAATAGGCTCTGTTTATAAGGGAACTGGGATAGTTAATAAACGCAATACTTGAATTGGTTAAGATTGTAGAGGTCTGAAAGAAATTACTATCATGCCTATGAAGTGGATGTATCTATACTGAGAATATGTGAGGGTTTGGCATTTAATGAAATATTTAGAAAATAAAATAAAAATATGGATGCGGAAAAGGAGAACAAATGTAAATATTTTTAAAAAATTCTACTCACAGTGCAACAGAAGAGAAGCGTTACAGTTAGATCTATGACTATACATAAGGCAAAAGAGAAAAAGAGTGTGTTTATTTTTTAAACTATAGGTTATTAAGGTTTCAACATGCACTTGCTACTACGTATATACTCTACAGCCGATTCCGCTTCTATCATGACATAAACTCACTACAGCTCATTCTCACTGCCTTTTCGAAGTAATCTCATTCTGTATTCATACAGGAGCTGTTGAGAAATGGATAAACTATATTCAGTTTGTGTGTGCTATGTTCAAATCCCTTAAAACTTTGAAGGTGTGAGCGATGTGGTGTAATGGATATCAGAAATAGAAGAGCCGATTCAGATTCAATACATTCACTTACGGTCAAATACGCTTGGGAAGGTTACAGATCGAACTCTTCTCCCCCTGATATGAGTTGAATAGGAGGGTCCTATAGCCTTAGTTAACAACCAGTCTACTGCAGAAAGAAACAGCAACCTACTGCGTGAAATTCGTCTACCTAGACAGACACGAATCGAACGACATGTGATCACCCGAGAGTGTGTATCAAAAGCAGATTTATTTATTTACATTATTTACAATCGGACTATGTTCCACTAAGACAAAGTTAGCACGATGATTTTCTCAGATCACTGCTGCGGCAATTCTTAATAAGCCTAACATATGGAAAGATGAGCATTAAGAAAATATGTTCACCTATATTCTCGCGAGAGTGTGTTTAGCGACAAATCAACTCCCATGGGTTATTTAATGCCAAAATCTAAATATTTTGATTAGTTTGGTTGGCTGTATTTATTTAGCAGCATATTAAACCCTACGGGTTATTTAATGGGGAAATCTAAATATTTTGATTGGTTTGTTTGGTTGACTTTGTTTAGCGGCATATCAGCTCCCATGGATTATTTAATGGGGAAATCTAAATATTTTGATTCGTTTGGTTGCCTGTATTTATTTAGCATCATGTTAACCTCTATGGGTTATTTAATGGCGAAATCTAAATATTTTAATTCGTTTGGTTGGCTGTATTTATTTGAAAGCATATCAATCTCTATGGGTTATTTAATGGGGAAATCTAAATATTTTGATTAGTTTGGTTGGCTGTATTTATTTAGCAGCATATCCAAATCTATAGGTTATTTAATGCGGAAATCTAAATATTAGGTTGGTGCAAAAATAATGACGTAATAATCTCGTTTTTGACGTTAAATAATAGGTCAAAAAACGACATTATTTTTGCACAAACCTAATATTTTGATTGGTGTGGTTGGCTGTATTTATTTCGCATCATATCAAACTCTATGGGTTATTTAATGGCGAAATCTAAACATTTTGATTGGTTTGGTTTGTTGTCTTTGTTTAGCGGCATATCAAACTCTAAGGGTTATTTAATGCCGAAATCTAAACGTTTTGATTGGTTTGGTTGGTTGTCTTTGTTTAGCAGTATATCAAACTCTAAGGGTTATTTAATGGCTAAATCTAAACATTTTGATTGGTTTGGTTGGTTGTCTTTGTTTAGCGGCATATCAACCTCTAAGGGTTATTTAATGACGAAATCTAAGTATTTTTGTTTATTTATCCTCAAACTCTCCTAACTGCTCATAGACTCCATCCATGGCATTCTCAGCATCATCCTGTAGAACCACGTTTTCGTTGCCTCAAGTCGCTTCTTCATCCGTGAGGCAACTGTCCAGGGTTCACGTGCGTATTGATATTCCCTAGCAGTTCTTTTGTTTCTAACGATATTTTCCTGGATCTTAATACTTTGTGTAGTTTTTTGAAGGCGTATTTTTCTATTCCATTCCGTCTTCAGTTTTCGGTTTTCTTATTTTCCTTCAACTGTTAAAACCCTTCACAGATGTTTAAACTTTTGCATATTATTGTTATTATTAGTATTATTATTATCGAAATTCTACCACTGAATGAGAAATTTCAAACTCACAGTCAATTTCCTGATGTTTATTTAATTTGCTTCATTTGACGTACGGCTATTTTATTTGGATCGTCTCAGAGAATTGTCATGCAACAGTCAATATTTCTACCTCTGCAGCCGGCTTACAGTAATTTCGTTGCACGCAAAGACAATATTGACAAATTTCTCAATGAATAACAAACTCATATTGAATTGATATCCTACTGAAACTTTGGCCAGTTTACTTGGTGTAATGGTTAGCCATCTGTGCTATTAGGTAGGTGCAAAAATAATGACGTAATATTGTCGTTTTTTGACGTATTTTTAACGTCAAAAAACGACATTACTACGTCATTATTTTTGCACCAACCTAATAGTTAGATTAATGACGACTGAGTAGTGAGTTCGATCCTGAGTATATGCTCTGCACTTTCGACCATGTACCACATCTTCGCTTAGAATCTCACTGGGCACTTTGACGTGTTGTAATGGTCATGAGCGAACTGGTCTAGCTAGATTTACCGTTGAGTAGTTAGTTCGATCCTAACTGTCTGCTCCACACTTGTGCTGCATCTAAGCTTAGCAAAGCCGCGGGACAATAATGACGCACATGTTTCTGAAGCTTTCCTTAATTTTTGTTTTTGTTAGCCGGGTTCGGCTGAGATAGTTTAAAAACAATATTAACTCAATCCCCAGGCGGCAACTCTTGTTCGGGATGAGGCTGAATTTATTGCCCGGCGCCTGAGGCGGTCCCCAAATTGGTAAGTACCGAGGGAGCTTCAGCAATTTTGCCACGGTATTACCGTCAAAACCATTTTAACTCGGCCTCATGTCACATTCGGTGCGACGGGGTCGTAATGGAAAAAAAATCATTATTCAAATAAACATTTTTTCCTGCAGTCTTTCAGATGGACAAGGCGGCTACCCATGATTCAAATCCTGTAAATTATGTTTTATTTAACCAAATCGCTATTGTTCGCGAACACCTGACCTACTGGCTACACTTGATTTCTTGCGACCTCTGATTTATTCGAAAAGATTAAGTCAGAGCTGACACGAAGCCATTTTATTCAAGAGATGCGAAGACAAAAACAATGGCGTTCCTTAAAAGTCTACGACCGCTGGAGCGACGGAGGGGTGCATCAGTATTGCCGTTTGTCGATTCAAGAGAGAACAATAACAGAGGCGTGTAGAGTTTATTTTTCTCTATTATTTAACGAAAGACGCCACATGAATCGTCTCCCTTGGGGCGATTCATGCTGTGCGCAGATCTTATTTATACTCTTATATAAAGTGTATGCAAAAAGCCTAATCAATATCGATGTATTATTTTGACCAACTTTCAACTGTATTCGGACACTCTCACGATATGATTTAAGATAATATTGGTCTGACGTCTTAAAAGAGACGTCAGACCAATATTATCTTGGCTAAAATCACAATGACAATATTTTAATAAAGATATTCAAGTATATACCGTATAAGTCCATTTCTTTAGATTGAATATCTCTACCTATCTATCCCAATATGTTCATTATATATATATATATATATATATATATATATATATATATAAGGCAGGATGTGTGTGTTTGTGTGTGTGTGTGTGTGTGTGTGTGTGTGTAACGAATGCACGGCCGCAATTTTCGAGTCATTTGCACCAAAATTCACATACACATGCTCCAAGTTAGCGAAAAGGCCAAGACCGACTTTGCATTTCCCAACTCCCATCCATAGTGGAAATAATCGATTTTTTCATGCTTCTACGGCAGTTTTCATGGAGTTTGCGGCCATTTTCTTCTGGCCAGAGTGAGAGCCTATAGCTGGGTGCCACGAATAGGCAGGAAGATTCCATTGGCCAGCGTGAGAGCCAACAGCTGACTGACACGAATGTTAACTAGCATGCAAAAAAAAATCGATAGCTGCATTCGTCACAAGTGGGAAAAATTTAAATCTGCATGGCACTTTACTCCAATTGGCTCATTCGCTTGCTTAAACTCAACGTTGATTCTTGATTCCGCAAAACTTGGTTGGGTGCGAAAAAGTATTTTTGTTAACATTCTTTTTTTCATTCGGTTTTTCCAGTTACGAGTCGTTTTTTAAAGCTGATCGTTTTGTGTTCATTTTGTTTAGTTCTTTTTTCGTAACAGATTTAATGTTTAGTATAGAGCTTAGAAAAAATTCGCAGTGTGAGATAGGCAAGAAGTAAGGCATGTAACAACATCAGCACGGCAAAGGACACTCCTTTAAAGGCATTGAAGGGCAAAAATATTTTAAGTCAAATGATAGCGATTACTATGAGTAGTACAATTTTTGAATCAAGCAAGGTCAACGCCGGGCCATGATGCTAGTTATGGTATATTAGAGTAAAACTTACTGCTAATAAATAAAACGAATACAAGGCCCAAGAGTCACTTAAGGTAGCGGGTCCAGGTGCTGTGATGTACGAGCGTAAGAAAGGGAAAGAAATGAAGTTCATGGAGCTATTCAGGGAATATAACGGTTTAAACCAGTTTTAACTAGTAGGGGTAAGGTTGTAGATATTGGGAAAACTTCCTGTTGGGAGTCTGTTCCACGAAGCAGCAGTTCTTGTGAAAGATGGTGTCACAATGGAATTTACTTCTTACTAAAGGGTGTTTCATTATGACGGATCAAAATCAGCAGTAAATAAATCATTATTATTTATTGGTGAAAATTTATTCATTTGTCTATTGGATCATATTACTTAAGTCTTGGCAATTATGTGTGAAAAATAATATTGCCCAAATGTCCGTCAAATCTGAAAGAAAAAGAAAAATATTATTAGACGCTTAAACTTAATTCACATCTAAAATCGGTCCAAGTTATTGGAACGCCCTTTATACATATATATATATATATATATATATATATATATATATATATATATATATATATATATATATATATATATATATGATGCATTGACACTAATAATAATACATTTACTACCTCCACATATAAAAAAGCAAATAGCCTAAGCACATGCACTTTCAACTATAAAAGTGAATGCCCTAATTATTGCAAAATAGCTTTTATACGAAACTTAATAAACCGTGAAAAACAAATTCTTCAAGAAATATTTTTCTATACTGAATTAAAAACTCTTAAACAAAACCTCATTAATAATCACTTTCCTAATTACATCATTGATGAACAAATTAGAAGAGCTATTGGGAATATTATTAACTTAAATAAAAATCAACATAATACGTCTTCAAATAACTCTACACATATTAAACAACTATACCGTAATCAAATGCATTCTGACTATAAACAGGGGAAAAACTAATATATCCCCTACTGATCCAAGTAAAAAATAAAATTAATTATATACTGTACTAAATCTATCTATATATTTTTATATAAACCAGGCTGTCCTTAATAGATATCTGTATACGGAAGGTTTCTACTCAGTGTCATGTGGTTGCAAATCTCATAGGACGCATGTAACACACAATACTGCTACAAAATTAAACCGTTTTTAAAACCTGCAAATAAGAGCTAACATTACGCAGAATTTTGTCTTTGATTAAAGACCAACTTCAGGAATTTGATTCTAACGAATTCATTTAAAAGGGTTTTGTATTTTGAATTTTTGTGTGCATTTGTCCGTTGGTTTCGTCTGTTTCATAGCAGACCATAAACCATAGCATTCTTTTTTTCTTTATCTTTTTTTTTTTTTTTTTTTTTTTTTTGTTCTTGCTAATGATCATTTACTGATCGGATTCCCTTGTGTCGTTTAGGGCTTTCAATGTACTTGTTAAAGTTCATAAATGCGTACTGCGTTGGGGTGAACGCGTTTGATAAGCAAATCGGCCTACATTACTGAAGACCAGAAGCGTTGAGATTTCTGCATTAAAGGTATGGGCGGTTTGACCAGAGAAAACTAAAGAAGCATTGAAGAGAAAACAAAATAACAATCAGAAGAATGAAAAGCCGAAAGAGAATTCTAATTGGTCAATTTGGGAATCGAGAAAAACGAGTGAAAGGAACATCCCAGAGAAGAATTTCAAGAGCGTCCTCTACAAGCTATAACCTTTCTCAATATCTAACAATGTCAGTCTGATATATGTATCTATCTGTCTATTTATCTACCTATGCCTATCTGTTGATATCTACATATATCTATCTTTCGATCAATCTATCCATATACCTGACTATCATTTTGTCACACTATTTAATGTGATAGCTATCTATCTATCCAGCTGTTGATATATAGCTATCTAGCTAAATTTATAGCTATCTAGTTCAGTGTGTTAATAACTATCTATCTATCTATCTATCTATCTATCTATCTATCTATCTATCTATCTATCTATCTATGTCAATATATCTATCTATCTATCTATCTATCTATATATATATATATATATATATATCATTCTGTTCATATCTATCTGTCTATCTCAGTCTTTTTATATATTTCTATCGGTCCATTTATCGATGTTTGTCTGTTGATATTTAGCTTTCTACCAAAATGTGTAGCTATATAGTTCAATGCGTTCATATCTATCTATCTATCTATCTATCTATATATATATATATATATATATATATATATATATATCCATCTCTCCATATATACATATATATATATATATATATATATATATATATATATATATATATATAGAGAGAGAGAGAGAGAGAGAGAGATGGATATATATATATATATATATATATATATATATATATATAGATATATATATATATATATATATATATATATATATATATATATATATATATATATATATATATATGCCTATCAGTTTTGTGTCTCTATCTGTTCATATAAATTATGAAACCCTTTTAAAGGAGAAGCCGCACCTAAAAAGGATGCGTTCACAGACAGACGCACACACACTCACACACACATATATATACTGTTTTGTGCATGTGTGTGTGAGTGTTTGTGTATATATTGAGGTATATATATATATATATATATATATATATATATATATATATATATATATATATATATGTATATATTGTTTTGTGTATGTGTGTGTGTGTATGTGTATATATGGAGGTATATATATATATCTTTATATATGTGTGTATATATGTATGTGTATATTTTTATGTTTTTTACATGTATAAACCACACGCACGCACACACACGCACACACACACACGGTCACATCTGCACGCACACATATATGTATGTATACGGAGTATTTTATAATTACGGAGATAAATTAGATATAATGTATTTTTTATATATTATAATATTTATTTTTTCACTCTTTTGTATATATATGATGATGTTTGTTATTATATTGACGTAGATTAATATGATGATGTTGATATGAATTTTGATCTAATTTCAATGTATTTAACTGTTACTTGGCGTAGTAACCAACGCCTTTAATGCCTTCGTTAGATCCAGCGACACAGGACCCAAAGACTGTGGGTTCAATACCCTGTTAAAACAGTGGAGAACTTTCAGAAGAAAAATTAACAGGAGATAACTGACATCCATTAACAATGGCACGTGGAATTAGAACAGTCTACCCCAGTAAGCGAAATAAAGGGTTATGTTCAACATTTCAACCAGCTGAAGAAGGCCGGAACGTACAACGGCCGAAACATTGTTATAAATATGGCGACAAAGATGAGGACAATATTCGAAATAATATATATATATATATATATATATATATATATATATATATATATATATATATATATATATATATATATCCTTTACAATTGATTGGAATTAAGGTACCTTTAGTAAATGACCATTTTCACCTAAGAATTTTAATTTTAAAATTCGAAGGATTTTTCCAACTGTTTTCTGGTATTTGTAGTGTACTATTTATTTGGGGAAGAAAGTATTTGCTCTGTTTATTGAAATACCAGCAACAGTTTGAAAAATTCTGCGAATTTTAAAATTAAAATTCGTAGATGAAAATGGTCATTTACTAACGGTATCTTAATTCCAATTGTAAAGAAAATTTTCTCTGCTTATTGAAAATAAACATGGAGCGCTCTTTTGTGAGTTAGTTTTATTTTTTATTTCAAATTCTATGTTGTGTTAATAGGACTCGCCTGGATTATACCAACGGATTACTACCTATATATATATATATATGAATAAAGACAAAAGATGGTTTATGTTAGTCGACGCGCTTGATAAAGTCCCTGTGGACGAAACGTGTCGGCTAAGATAAGTTTACCTTTTGTCATTTTTCATATTTTATTTTCCTTTTACAAATATACCCTTCCTTATATATATATATATATATATATATATATATATATATATATATATATATATATATATATGGTTGGATTGATGTGAGTTTGTGACCCTGGGTTTCACGCTTTTGTGATCGTCAGACAAACTGATTAATTTTTTAAATTTTCGATTAATGTAGATTGCGTGTCTTGGTGTTATTATGGACGTGGGGGTGAAATCTTCGTCGTGATGTCACTCATGCTAACGCAAACGTACATGCTTGTCCGTACACTTATTGAGGTATACACATACACACGAGCTCGCCCACCGGAGCTCACACAAACATAAACATATGTGGGCAGTATGGAGACTTGACATATGTATGTATATGTGTGCTGTTGTCTACATACATACGCACTGTTGAATTACAATGATGAGATGTATATCCATTTTTCTCTTGAATGTCGCCATGTCAACAATTAGACCATTTCTCTATTTTTCCCATGAATAATGTTTCCTCGCATTCACGTATATACGTGTGGTGGGGTCTGTGTAAAAATATGATAGGTAAAAATTGCTATTATATTTTAATTTTTAAGTTTGTTTGTTGTTATTTTAAAGCTGGTTATTTCCTTATATATATTTCCAAGAGGATAGAATCCAGGTAGAGCTGAATGTCCAGGACAGAGCAAGAATATAATATAAAAGGCTCAAGCATTAATATTCCATTCGAATTCGACGTATGAGGATCAAGCATATCAGTTCCTTGTAACTGACAGCCCGACAACAGCACATGAGATTTGATTATAGTGGTGAAGGTTTCGTGCAAGGACCATCCACACTTTTTGAAGGGCCGAATACAGAGACCTGGTGCACTACGTGCCATAGGGCCCCCAAACGACCCTTTTTGAATTCAGAGTTGTCCTTCTCCTAGACCAGTTGCTGCCCAAGGCTATAGAACCCAGTCTATCCTGCTATTTACCTATAGCTGGAGGGAGAAGAAGAGGATTCACACTTTTTTCTAAGTGAATATAATGAATTCGACTGGAATTCGAACTCGACTCTCCGATTCCTCAATATATATATATATATATATATATATATATATATATATATATATATATATATAATGCGCCTATGTGTTTGTGTGGGCAGTCATGCCTGAACCAGCAAAGATATTAGAGTAATATTTGTTTGGTTTTATCCGAACGCTTCGACTTTTCATGTAGTGTAATAAGCATTGGAAGAGGCCTTCGGATTTACACATGGTAAATCGATTCTGAACAACTATCAGCTTTAGATAAACTCGTAGACGAAAAAAATGTAGTCTTAATTACAGTTTTATCTCCCTCCAATGCAAGTATTTTTGTTTCATGTCAACGTTAAGCAGCGACGGACGAACGATTGCTCTCATAACCCTACTTCTCATCGATCGACACGTCTGACTGATTTCTTTTTTTTTTTTTTTGCTCGCAAGCAATCGATATATTAACAAGGAATAAATGATAAAAAAAGGAAGGAAGAATGACAGAGAGTGAAAAAGGGAAAAAGGATGTGGAGCAGAGATGTAGTATAATCGACTGAGATAAGCAGATTTTGAGAAAGAGAGAGGGAGAGTTGTGGAAAGTTAGAGAGAATGAAAGATAGAGAGAGAGAAAGAGAGAGTAAAAAAGAGAGAAATTGCGCACCTGTAATTAGATGAAGTCTTCTAATCGAAGCGTCTGATCAGACTGGTGTGTGAACGTACTTCTTTCAGTCGACAGGTCTAAAGGTTTTCTGGTACGCCACTTAGCGTAAATACGCCTGAGGTTTGAAAGTAAATTGGAACAACAACAACAACACCACCAACACCACCACCACCACCAACAACAACAACAACAACAACAACAGCAACAACAACAACAACAGCAACAGCAACAACAGCAACAACAACAACAACAATAATAATAATAATAATAATATGTAATGTATAATTTCGTTCCATTCTGGCCTTCGACCTTAGGCTCAGTCAAAATCAAAGATCCCGAACACTGATTTTATAGGTAAGTAGGCCCAGTCCATTTAAATGATTGACTCGATAAAAATCTTCATAACCAACCTATACGGCTCCTGTTCCATATTAAGCCGTTCCTAGCCAATATCTTGATATCCCGTTAAGGAATTCATGACACAGGCAATCATGTCTCTCCACAGCTGCCTGTCATTTATTGGTTTGAGTAACCTTTGCTCTTTTACCATCACATTTGTTCTTATTTCTTCATCCATTCACACAGAATCTTCAAGCAGATTACTCGCAGTTATTGCCCCCCCCGATTCTCTTGCCTTCAGTACGTCCTTCGATTGTTAAACTCTCCAGGCCTTATTTCCTCGTAATGTATTCCATAAATTCCCAAACTATTAGGTTGGTGCATAATGACGTAATAATGTCGTTCTTTGACGTTAAAAATACGTCAAAAAACGACATTATTACGTCATTATTTTTGCACCAACCTAATATATTTCTAAATGTATGTATCAGTTCGTTTCTCTCACCATATTTCCCCTTTAGAACTTCCTGGTTCCTCGTGTTTTATTTCGATTATATATTTACCATTATTCGGAATTCTGTGTCTCATTTACCATCATTTGTTAGGAAACCGGCCAGCGAGACACACTTCCGCGCGTATTTGCTTTTCCCGTTCCTAATACGAAGGTCGTTCGCTATATATATACATACATACATATATATATATATATATGGAGTGTTGCCTTTTGCTGAAATGTGACACGTTGCGCCTTCTCGGGCTCACGTTCTCTGCTAAAGACTATATTGAATCCAATTCTAGTTCAGCTGCTATTTATCTTGAGCTTCTTGATAAGACCCAAAGAAGAATCAGCAATATTATTGGTCCTGATCTGGCATCTTGGATTCAGTCACTTTCTCACCGCCGTAAGGGTGCTTCTCTGTGTCCTTTCTATAAACACTTTCGTGGTAATTGTTCGGATGAGATCTGGTGGGTGGATTTTATTACTAAAATTATTTTGTTTAGTTTCTTATAAATAGTTTTGTCTTCATACTGTAAATACACATTGGGGCTAGTTTTTGAAATTTTTTTGTACATGACAGAAATAAATATCACTCTAGACTTTTTGAATCTCAGTGCAGTAATAGATTGGAGTCGAGATTTCATCAATTTACAGTTAAGTTGCCTCAATGTAGCCGTAAATACTAGGCTAACCGTTGCATTTGTAGTTTGTGAAACACCTTTCCGGCTCCATGCCTTCCAACAAACTTTAATCTACAAGAATTTAAGTGAAATGTCAATCGCTATCTACTGTCCTCCTGATTACTCTCTTCTCTTTCTGCTCGCCATTATTGTTTTTGTTCCTAATTCTTCCACACCCAGTAACCCCTTGTGTTTTAGTGGCAGTACTGTCTTGGGATGATATCAATTAAAAAAATAATTTCAAAAATTATGCATTTTCTTTAGGTCAGGTTTTCCCCATTCCTGATTATTTCAAGCTGCAAAAACTCTCTTTCTATCTCTCTCACACACACGTATACACACACACACACACACATATATATATATATACACGCATACACACACACACACACATATATATATATATATATAAATATAAAAGTGAACATAGAAGTCAACAGGCCAGACCTGACGATTGCATCTAGCATGAAACAGACTGTCGCCTCTAAGTGTTGACTTCTATGTTCACTTTTATATTTACACACGCTCTATCTCTGATATTGAGCACTTTATCCCATAAATATAGCACACCTTAAGACTATATTTCTTCACACACACACACACACACACACACACACACACACACACACATATATATATATATATATATATATATATATATATGCACGGTGTCCGTAAAGTCTGGTCAAATAAGAAATCACATTAACTATATTTTTTTTTTTTACTTCCACAGATTAAAGATGGTTTTGTCGAAAAAGAAAGAAAGAAATGACTTCTTTTTCTGGGGCTTGCTAAAAAAATAATGTGTACTCAATGAAAATCACAGATGCAACACACTTGATTGAACGTCTAAAGAGTGAATGTGTTAAAATTGACGGCAATGTGGAGTTTATTGCATCGAGGTGAATCTTGTAAAATGCATTAAACTTCACATTACAAATGATGGAAATCATAGTAAAGATGATATGTTTTAATTTTCTATTTTTGGTATAAGGAATATGGTGGTATGTTTGGATCAGTCTTTGTGTTAAGTTACTGTTGAAATGCGACCGTAAGTTCTATGCTAACAGCATCTTCTGTCGTAGTTCCCGCCTGTTTCTCTTCCGGCTTCTTGCTTCCCAATCAGCTTTGATCTTTAAAAATTTGACTGCTACATCAATCGTTATCTTCTGTCTTTTTACTTCCCGTTCTCTCCCCATAATAGTATTTTTCCTCGCATTTTCCCTAATACTCAGTAACCCCTTGCGTTTTAGTCGTGTTATTGCCTTGCTTGGGGTGAAATGATTAAAAATATAGAGAGAATCCGGGTTTCTCTTCATATTTGACAACAAAACATTTTTTTTTGTTACTTTTTAAGAATAAGCAATTTTCTTTCGGAATAAAAAGCAAACGAATGAAATATAATATTTCGTGTTTTTCTGAATGGTTTTTACCCGTTATTCCTTCGGTATAAACAGAACATTGCTCCATACCCCCGGCGATGACCCATTAGATTTCACTGGGTGTAGTATAATGTTACCAGGCCACTGAAAGGCCAACAGGTGGACTTTTCTTTTTTTGAACCAAAACTTTTAATCTAAACTTCTTAGTATTTTCAATCACGTATTAACAATTACTACTTCTCCATTCTAGAAACATTGGTTCACTCTGTAGTGTTAGACATTATTAGATTAACTGCAAGGTCTCATCATTTTACAGTTGAAATGGCTAGATGTGCCCGTAAGTTCTATGCTAACAGTTTCTTCTCTCGCACTTCTCGCATGTGGAGCATTCTTTCGGCTTCTTGCTTCCCAGTCAAAATTGATATTCAAAAAATCTAAAAAGAAATTCCAATCGTTATCTGCTGTCTTCTCAATTTCCGTTCTTTGAACGATCTCTCTCCTTAATAATGTTTTCTTTTTCTCATCTTCTCTAACATTCTGTAACTCCCTTGCATCTTAGGACATTTTTTGTGGGTGCTGTAAAGTGCTGTCCTGAAAAGAGAGCTTAATTCATATCGTTATTGCTGTCGAGGATGGCGGGAGAAGGCTGTTGGAGCTGGTGGCCTATTTGATTTTCTTGCTTGGGGTGAAATTATTTTTGAAAATTCTGAAACTAGATGCTAATGATTGTGATCACTGTCAAAACTGAAATGCGGCGATGTTCTCTTTAAGTATTGTGTTTTTGACGAGTTTCCAGAAGTTTGGTAGAGAATGGTACACCAATGCCATCGGTTGGCAGCAGATTCCTATGGCTCCTTTTAGTCTGATCTTGCACCAGTTGAGGTGAAATTTGAATTTTTCTACCGTTTCTTTCTGACCTCGATGTCGTAGCCATATAAGAGTTATTCGTACAACAGACGTCTGGGAATATGAATTTGCTCTATGCGTAAGTCTTTGCCAGACTATTGAACTTTGCTCTGATGAGCATTGATTCGATTCTAGTCAAGTCTGTACGCTCTAAAATTTCGAGTTTGATGACAACGATCCCGTAACGTGATTCCTAATATGGAACATAAAGACCTCACGTTGAACTTGTTTTCTTTGTTGAATTTTCTGGGTGTGCTTTCGGTACAATGTTCATGATTCACTTTTGTAGGAGAGAGAAATTTAACTGCTCATTGATTTATTAATGGTTATCGAGATATCTATGAAAATTAGAGTTTAACGGAAATCCCTATGAAATTTATATATAGGTTGAAAACATAAATAAATATGCCAACATTTTTCATGCAAGATGTATTCTGGTAGATACGGGTGAGGGTGGACATTAATGTGGTGGCTGATTTTTTTTTTTTTTCTGGTTGGATATCATAAACATCGGGTAGTTACGAAAGTGTTTATTCATCCACCCCGTTGATTTCAAGTTTCTTTTGTGAAGGCTGAGGTTATTTTACAGCTAGACATCTCTCAGGAGTAGAAATATAATTGTCCAACAATATTACAGGTGTCGCTTAATTGCTTTGGGGTCTGAAGGAAATTAATGTTTGCACTGAGGGGAATTTGAAGTTACAGACACGCTCACACACTCACACACACACAGATAGAGTGAGAGTGAGACACACAGGCACACATACACAGAGAGACAGATAGACAAATAGATAGATATGAAGAGACCAAGATATATATATATATATATATATATATATATATATATATATATATATATATATATATAGAGAGAGAGAGAGAGAGAGAGATAGATAGATAGATAGATAGATAGATAGATACATGCATATATATATATATATATATATATATATATATATATATATATATATATATTACATGCTAGACGTTAATGGGATTTTTCTGTTTCCAACATTTAATTCGTCAAAATTTAATAAAAGTTTTCTTGCGTCGAATTTTTGTGGGTCCACTTTTGGTATGTGTGTGTATCAGTTTTACAAGTGCGACTGCGAGGTGTGTCCATTAAATGGAATACATCTACACAGTCTTAAATGCACACAAACACGCACATGTACATACACAACCAAACACACTGTTAAAGTGCGTTTGTGGTCATTTTTTTTTTAACGATCTTATGTTTTCTATTTCTCACTAATTGAATTTAAAATTGTTTTCAAATTGTATTCGTTTTTTATAGATGAAATTTCCTTTCTACAACTGCCTATTGGTTGATGAAATGACATATACATATATATATATATATATATATATATATATATATATATATATATATATATATATATATATATATATATATATTTGTGTGTGTGTGTGTCTGTTCATTTTCTGTCGGTTTCTTTTGATATCACGGCTAAATCATGTTTCTATCTATTCGTCTCGATACTATCCATATATCATGGCGGCAGGAATTGTTCAACTATAATTCGAAAACATTTTGAATCTCGAAACAAAAAAATTTTGGTCCCGAATAAAATTATTTTAAACAAGACGAGAGTACTGATCCAAAATACTTTCTCCTCTCTGGTTCTCTCGCTTTCCCTCACTCTCTCTTTCTCTCTATATATATATCTCTCTCTCGTTCTCTCACTCCCTCTCTTTCTTTCTCCCCCTCTCTCTCTCTCTCTCTCTCTGTATACGATATGGTTATCTGTATGGAATTTCCAAGAGGATATATATCCAATCCAAAGAGATTTCTATCTCAAAAGACATATTCCAAATATATATATATATATATATATATATATATATATATATATATATATATATATATATATATATATATATATATAAGAACAGTAAGATATATAATCCGGTGCTCTTATAGATATTTTTATTTTTACAAAATAGTGCTCAATGTAAATTTACAGAGCATTAATATTATAAATTAACTGATTTAAAATATGGTTAGTTAGTTCCATTTCATCCTCAAGCGAATTTTGGAGTAACTTAATTTTTATTATTATTTTTTTTGCCTTTAAAACCCAGTAATTTTAAAAATAAGTTACTCCAAAATTCGCTTGAGGATGAAATGAAACTAATGTCTTTAATTTAATTACAAAATTAAATTCGAAGCTTTTAGCTTCCATTTTTGAAACATGATTAGAAATGTGTAGCGAAAAAAACATATTTTAAATCAGTTATAATATATATATATACATATATATATATATATATATATATATTTATTCCGAAAAAAAGTGGGGGTATTCTTGCATTTGAATTTAAAGATAATCATTTACTCACCAGTTAGTTACCATCGCCTGAAGAAGTCCAACTTCGTGCTGAAACATGTAAGCTATTGTGTAGCGAGATTTTCAAAATGTTTTTGCTTCAATATATATATATATATATATATATATATATATATATATATATATATATATATATATATATATATATATATATATATATATATATATAATGAAATATATATATGATATCATTTGTTTATGTTAAGATACGCATCGAGCACATAAGATCTTTCGAGAGAAATTATGTGAATTTCTTGTTTAAAAACAGTAATTTAACTTTGCAAAGCAGACACATACTTTATAGGTAAATGGTATAGCACGTCAGGTTATATGGCGGTTCCGTGTAGGATACAGGTTCGATTCCTGTCGGAGGACACATATATGCCAGAAAATTTCTCGGACATTAAAGCTGGAAAATATAATTAATGCTGTTTATTATAAACACAGTATTTACTTAAATATCTCTAAAAATAACGTATAAACAGAATATATATATATTCAAAAGATTTTTACGAGGCAATTTTAAACATAGGCACATGCTTACTAAATAGAGCAATAAATTCACTAAAGAAGAAAGAATTTAAACTAACATTGACACGGGGTTTCATTCATTAGTTTTCAGTTCAGTATAGGTTAATAATAATGTCGTCCCACCAAACACATACATATCCACACACACACATATATATATATACAGAGAGAGAGAGATAGTAATGATACAATATCGTCATCAGTATTGAATTTCCAGAAGATTCAGATAATGATCCAGGGAGAGCTCTATAAAGACAGCTCTCAATCCTCAAGACTACAAACAAATCACCTATGTCATGTATATATATATATATATGTGTGTGTGTGTGTTTGTGTAGAAATATGGTTTCAAGGTGTGCTATATTTATGGGATAAAGTGCTCAGTTTCAGAGATAGACCGTATGTAAATATAAAAGTGAACATTGAAAGGCGACATACCGTTTCACGCTAAACGCAAGTGTATATATATATATATATATGTATATGTATTATAATTATGCATATATATATGCATGTATGTATACTCCACACATTTATTTGCATTATTATATTATATGAATTAGTCTCATTGACAAAGTAGCAAAAATAAATTGTGTAATAAAGTTGTTACAAACATGAATATGGCAAAATAAATGTTCTTTCTCATAATTATAGCACAGATTTATTGATCTGCCTACATCAATCTCTCTATCAGCTCAGTGACAGATTTTATTTGTATTAATACATTATATATATATATATATATATATATATATATGCTTGCTTACTTCCCTTCCACGAGGTTGTCTTCCTGAAAGTCATTATCGCCGCCTGCCTGTTCGTCATCGCTAACGTTGTACAGAGCATGTGTGGCAAGTCTGTGAGTCTTTCTTCATTGCTAAGTACTACTACCTCGCGTTGTATTCTCACCAAACGTTGCTGACGCACAGTGGAAGTGATGCTAAAATGGCCTCCAGTCCCCTTGTCTCTTCTCCAATAATTTCCTTCTCGACTCCATCTTCATTTGTATGGCGTTTGCGATGGTAGGGCGATTTGTTGTTGCTGTTCGCTTCCCTTTTGCCTGGAGGGAGATTTTGAGCGAACCAATGTAAAAACAAAAGTCGATATATTTGTATCATGACGACGAGATGCTGTGTGTTAATAGGCGGGTAACTTTTCCAGCAAAGAGGTGTTAGCAGTGAACGAAGTAGGTTAATGAAATTGACAAGCTATTATTATTATTATTATTATTATTATTATTATTATTATTATTGCTTTTGGTATAACGTGTGAGAAGAAGAAATTGAATTGGTAGCTTTATATCAGGTCCATACGAAGTTTTAATGACAACAGAAATGGGAGCGAGCAAGATGATTTAGAAAGATTGATAAATAGATAGATAAGAACTTTACTAGATATATCGATATGAAAGGACTAACATAGATAATGACAGCTGAAATAGATAGATAGATAGATAGATAGATAGATAGATAGATAGATAATGAAACCACAGAAATAGATATATGGATAAATATGAAATGACTTAAATAACAGATAAAGAGATAGATATGAAATTACTAAAATAGCTAGCTCGCTAGATAGATAGATAGATAGACAGATAGATAATGAAACAACTGAGATACATATGAAACGACTGAGATTCTTTGATAGATATGAAACGACTGAAATGGTATATGAAACGACTTAGACAGATACTATTTCAAGCATTTGTCTATTCACATCAGATACGTGTTGATAACCCATCCGACCTGAGATTAAGCAAGCCTTCTCAGATCTGAGCATCTTTTTAAATCTCTAGTACCACACTGATTTAAAATGTCTGAAGTAAAATTAATGTCAGTTTTTTACTATTGAAAGAGAACACTATACGCAAATAAATAATACGCAAATACACGGATAAAATTTGGCGAAACCCTCATGAGGCCCCAATCTGATGAAACGACACGAGATACATGCGTCGCAGCCAAACTTTGAAGCGATATGGTGTGGGGTATTCATAAAAGTTGCGCATAATTTTGCAGATGGGGCCCAGTTATAAATACCGTCAGGTCGTGTAACCACTCAGTTGGTCTCCGATTGATTTGTTTGTTTGTTTGTTTGGGTTTTATGACATATCAAACACTGTGGGTTATTTAATGCCAAATCCAGTTTATATGAATTTTAAATGCCTATTTTGTATGGAATAAAAAACGTATAGCTGGCAACATTATTGTTTAAAAAAAAACGTATAGCTGGCAATATTATTCCTTTTCTACAAAAAAAACAAACTTAGAGCTGGGAACATTATTGTTTCAAAAACTTAGAGCTGGCAACATTATTGTTTCAAAAACTTAGAGCTGGCAACATTATTTTTCTGAAAACATTATCTGAGACCTTGCTTTTGGATGCAGTTTATCGCCATACCCAGGACGCGGATGTAGTTTAGCGCCATACCCAGGACGCGGATGTAGTTTACCGTTATACCCAGGACGTTCTCCGATTGAAGATTTTCCCAATTTTTTAGATGTGTCTTCAAAATGGCTTTGGTTCCTGCTTCCCTCAAACTTAAAATAATAAAGAACTTAAACCTTCTCGTCCATGATGTTCCTTTACTGCATCTTGATCCTGAGCAAGGTTTAAGATCCACTCGAGGTAGATTGTTGTAGAGCAAAAAATACCCCCCCCAAAAAAAAAAAAATAATGTCACTAAGCCGTAAGAAGCTACTGATAGTGAAATAGGATGATAAAAAAAAATTGGTAGAACCGGAAACTTAAACCTAAACATTAATCAAGTGATAAACATCAATCCCTGTTCAAAAGATAGGAGAGGAGTATAAACCGGGAAATTGGCAAACGTAACGGTGGAGTAATGATACGGCTCGGAGTGAAGGAATCGGATGAGCCGAGTTCGAATTCCAATCGAATCCATTACATTCACTTATGTGAAAGGTGCGAATCTTCTTTTCCCCCTCTTTAGCTATGGGTAAATAGCAGGACAGGCCGGGTTCTATAGCCTTGGATGTCAACTGGTCTACCGCAGAAAGAAATGGCAAACTACTGCGGAGCAAAAATCTGTCTCGTCAGTCATGTATCGAATGATCGCCTAAGCGTGTATCACGCATAGTACATAATATATCTACTCCCATGTATGAACAATATTAGCTGTAATCAACATTCTCAATTGATTAAGATCAAGAAATTAACAATTAAATTTGTGTTACTGGGCTGGGTGTTTACATCACCACCGTCTTTTTTGGGAGCGGGTGATATAGAATCAAAAACTTTTGGGGTTCTTGTGGGTGATTAACTATTTTCTATCTTGCAATCCCTTCCTCCCTACCTCGCTACAAAACTTTGCAAACCACTCTCTATTCTACCGCTATTTTCATTGAAATATGTTCAAACTATCTACATTCCTTAGTTCCCGCAACTCTAATCCACCCAGCTAAAACCCGCCGTGCCGCGTATATTGAGGCAATCCGCCCCCATTCCCTTTGTATTCCGTAAGTAAGAAATAAATTCCACGAGGATAGCTTCCATCCCCCACCCCCACCCAATAATAAAACTTTTGATTTGTGGAATAGAATCCCAGGAGGATTTTTTTTTCGACTACTACAATCTTGACCACTTCAAACCTAGGGTTAACTGTTATCTTTCCCCACGTATATGCATAAGCTGTGCCCATTCCTCTTATCGTTTACGCAATATCCGACTTCCGTAACGCTCTACCTTGAGTGCCGATTGGGTATTGTATAGGTTGGACATTAGTAAAAGAAAAAAAAAATCAAAACAAAATAATTTTGAAATATATTCAAAATAAAATGAAAACGCAAAAAGACTCACAAACAAAATAAAACTATTCTTAAAATAAAATATATTTTTGTATTTTAATATTTCTGTTCAATATGCAGTATGTTAGTTCTTTAAAAAAAGTACTTTAAAAACTTTTAAAAAACGTCAAAATTAAATTATATTTACAGGTAGTATGTGGAATCGTCAAGCAGGTTTCAAATCTCAGCCTACCCCTTTGTTTTCACTGTTAACACTAATGCCCTTTGGGAAATATATAAATCTGTTTCTTTTCCTCGCCTACAATTATGGGTTAAATAGCAGTGTAGACTAGGATTTCTAGTCTTGCTTGGCCACCAGTCTAAAAGAAGGAAAAATTCTAAATCCAAACCCGTGGAGAAAGCAATGAAAAACCACACCACTATCTTTTTTAGGAATGCATGCCAATTAGCAGATCAGAACTGCGTGCCATCAGTACGGCTGATGCTAATCTCCAGGAGAGAACACGACCCGCCTTCTTGGGCTCATAATTTCCTTTGACATGAATCTGAGTGAGTATATGAAATCAATTGCTAGGTCTACTGCAAGGAAAGTGGGTTTATTGTGGCGGGACGGAATTTTTTTTTCTTGTCAGAATCCATCTTGCACATTTATAAATCTACAATTCGTGGATGCATTAAATACTGTTGCTATATATGGCCTGGTGCCCCTGATGTACATCTTGAGATAATGATAAAAAAACTCGACAAAATTCAAAGAATTATCTGCAATGTAATAGATCCTAATCAGGCATCTCGATTTCAGTCACTTTCTCACCGTCGAGGTTTCCGCATGTAATTTCTAGATATTTCCATGGCAAGTGTTATGAAGTGCTTCTTTTTTTCTTTTTTCTTTTTCTTTTTTGTTTCTGGCACCTCGACTACATGAATTGAGGCAATCCACCCTCATTTCCTTGGTATTCCGTAAGAAAGAAGTAAATTCCACTCGGATAGATTCCAACAAAACAAAACTTTTGATTTGTGGAATAGAATCCCAGGAGGATGTTTTTATTTTTGTTTTTTTTTTATTTTTGTTTTTTGTTGTTTTTTTTTTCATGGCAACCGTCGAGGTTTCCGTGTGTAATTTCTACAGATATTTCCATGGCAACTGTTCTGAAGAGCTTCTTTTTTTCTTTTCTTTTTTTTTCTTTTTTCTTCCTGGCACGTCGACTACATAAATTTAAGCGTACTACTAGATTAGCAAATAGGTATCACCGTTTTACTGTTAACTAGCTAGATGCAACCGCATGTTCTATTCGAAGAGTTTCTTTCCCCACACGTCTCACCTGTGTTACACCCTTCTGATTTCTTGCCCCCTACAAAAATCTCAATCGCCTGTATTCTTTAACTCTGTTCCTTTACCGTCCTTTCCCCACCCACCGCCATATTTTTTTTTCTCTTTCACTCCCTGTCTTCTATCAGTATCGCTGATGCTAAATTCCAGGAAAGTGACTCGTTGCGCCTCCTCCGGCTGACGTTCTTAGCTAAAATGAAATTGAAACATCTGTAAAGAATCCATTGCTAGGTCAGCTAAGTAAGTTCGTTTACTGTGTCGAACGAGATCATTTTTATCTCTAGAATCTGTCTTACATAGCTATAAGTCTACCATTCGTCCATGCTTAAAATATGGCTGCCACATATGATCCGGTGTTCCTTCTATTTACTTCGGGGTATTTGATAAAATCCAATGAATAATCAGCAATATTATTGGTCCTGATCTGGCGGCTCAAGTTTATTCACTTTGCCACCGCCATAAGGTTGCCTTTCTGTGTCTTTTATATAAATACATTCTAGGTAATTGTTCAGGTGAGATCTTCAATATGTTACCTAGTCTTTTTTTTAAATTTAAGCGTCATACTAGACTTGAGTCGAAGTCTCATCAATTTACAGTTGAACTGGCTTAATGTAGCCGTATAATCTATGGTAACAGTTTACTTCTCTCGAAACTTATGGAACTCCCTTCCGGCTGCTTGCTTTCCAGCCAACTTTAATCTGCAAAAATTTAAATGCAATGTCAATCGCTATCTGCTGTCCACCTGATTACTCTCTTCTCTTTCTTCTCGTCATTAATGTTTCTGTTCCTTATTCTTCCACATCCTTTATTCCCTTGTGGCTTAGTGGCTTAGTACCTTTGCATGGGGTGATACCGATTTAAAATCAAAGAAGACCGCAGCATACAACAGCCGAAACGTGGCGATTGTAAGAACAAAATGAAGACAACAGCCCGAACAAAGTAAATAGTGTAAATATATATATTTCTCGTCTTTTTTTTTTACCTTTACTCATATTTCTAGTATGGGACACCTCGACGTGGTGTAATGGTTAGCAAGCTTGTCTAGCTAGAACAATTTGTGACTTCTATCCACACTGGGTGCCCGATACCATACATCTAGTCTGGTGGCAGCGGCGTCTGTGGCGGACATGGCAGTGAAGGCCCAGCCTACTCCTGAAGAGTCGTAAGCAGGCGTCATAGAGGAGTGTGGGTGGTAGGCGTGGCTGGGCAAGGCGTGGCCTCCTGACAGCATGTCGCAGATCCTCTTCATGCTGAAGGTTGAACTGGAAAGTTTCGCCAGCCTCTTGGATGGTCCTATGCCAGGAAGACCGATTTGCAGCAAAGTTTTCCCAGGTCTCAGGGTCGATGTTGGCCTGTATCAGGTACGTCTTCAGCTGATCCTTGAAGCGTCATTTTTGGCCACCGTGTAAACTTTTGCCGCTGGCGAGTTCTCCAAACATTCTCCAAATGCCGAGCTGGACGCATTCTGGACATGGAGACGATGTCGACGCATGGTAAATTTTAAGGAAATTAGAAATAGTAATTCTCAATGCAGGGAAGACTGAAAAGATCAGTCTCCGATGCCTGAGGCGTTACAAAATGGAAAGCACTTGGAGAACTGAGTGATTTCTTGTGACATTAGTACGCGTATAGGGCTCTACATTAATTGCTAACTTACATGAAACTTACTGTTATTGAGGGTGGCTAGAAAACTAGCCATTACGTGGGGAAGCCTCCGCCTTGTCTTGAAGATTTGCATTCGAAATGGTATTTAAAACTGGTCTTAAAACGCCATTAATTCCAATGGTAAATTCACAGTAATATCAACCTCCAAATAGGCCACAATTAAATTACTACTATTATATTCAATTAAAGCTTACGGCCACGTCACGTTGAAACACCTATTCCCGGACTATTACTGAAGTTCAGCATCGAGCCTGGTCAGTACTTAGATGGGTCACCGCTTGGGAATACCAAGTGCTGTACTCTTGGATGAGTAGTTGGGCTAATGGATAATGACTCGGAATTGTTAATCGGAGAGACGAGTTCCAATTTCAGTTGGGTTCGTTATATTCACTTACGCGCAAATACCTATGGAAAAGGCTTGAATATACCTCTACTCCCCCAGGTATGGGTTAATTATTAATAGTTGTATCAGTAAAACATTATTATCCCCCACAAAGTTTCACAATCTATAACTGTTTTCTGGATTTAAATAACGCGCAAAGGGTTGATAAGCCGTAGAAAACAATTCACTCAATCAATATATTTAATTAACATAGTACCCTTTAAAGATACATGAATTCGAAAATATTTCAAGGATCACATTGTTACTCACTTATCAGAGCCATATCAGTCCACTGAAATGTTACCATTTACAAGCGGCACAACAGTAGCCAAATAGATATATCGCTTATTTGCTTACAGTTAGGTGGATGGCTCGAATTAACTCAGGAGTCACTTGTTAATGTCTGGTTTACGTTAGCATATGAAAAGTTTTGTTTTGTTTTATGGCGTATCAACCCATGGGGTCATTTAATACCGAAATTTAATGTTTTTAATTAAATAGAGCCTTGTGTTCAAACAGTCATTTAGTCTGTTTTATGGGGCTTTTTTTTCTGAGATGAAGTATTGTCATTACTTACATTGTTCGGATTGTTGTCCTCATCTTTGTTGCCATATTCACAACGTTGCGGCCGTTATACGCTCCGGCCTTCTTCAGGTGATTGGGATTTCCAACTGGACCCTTCATTTCGTCCACTGAAGCAGATTGTTCTAATTCCACGTGCCACGCCTCTTCCGGATGTCTCAGCTATCTCCCTTTAAGTCAATTCTTCAAGTTTTTTGTTCACCACTGCAGTATCCAGGTATTGAACTCCTAATCCGTTGGGCCAAGTCACTGGATCCAACCAACGCTTTTATCCACTGGGCCGAAATGTCGTAAATATGGTAACAGAGATGAAGACAACAGTCCGAATAATGTAAATAGTTTAAACATTTTATTTTATTTTAAGTAGTAAGACTAACCTTAGTTATGCTTGTATATATATATATATATATATATATATATATATATATATATATTCATACATGTTTCATTAAATAATATAGACTAGTATTGTCTATTTATTTTATGTAAATTCTTTTCATGACGTCTGATAAGCTTCATAACATTATCATTAAACGAAGAAAGAAAATCACAATATTGATACGTATTTTTAATCCAATCTAAATTTTCCGGCTTACATAAGCCATTATCAAAGATGACAATTACAGTACAATATATTAAGCAATACACGGACAACAATTTCTATATTTTTTAATGAAACATATATGAATGAAAAAATGTTGCCTAAATACACACAATATATATATATATATATATATATATATATATATATATATATATATATATATATTTAATTATATTTATATATATTTAATTTTTTTTTTTTAATTTTAGAAAGTGGAATATGTAAAGTGAATCAGTATTTTGGAAAAGGGTTTTTAAGTCTGCTGGCTGATCGTATTTTAAGCGGACGGGATTAAAATTGCTTCAGTTTGTCAGTATTTGTTTTATGGGAAACGGATCCTGCCATTGCCACACAAGAGCTTCTTCCTATTTTTAGGATATATAATTGGTTATGGTAGGTCATCCAATATGGCGCCTGGACCTAATGACTTTTTCTATTCTAGTTTGGTGTTTCTCCTATACAGTGAAACCTCGGTTCGCAAACGTCTCACCTGTCGAACAATTCGGTTTTCGAACAGAAAATTCCAGATGAAAATGCCTCGGTTATCGAACAAAATTTTGATTCTCGAACAACATTGCCGAATCGAGTTAACCTGAACGGAATAAATTTTGAGTCGACAGTCGTGTTGTATATATTCGTGTGTTGTGGTGTGCTTTCCTTTGACAATTTTATTGTACTATGACTTTTTTTTCTCTACATTGATTTCTGATGGGAAAATAGTTTCTGTTTTACAAACATTACGCGTTACAAACGTCCTTCAGGAACGACTTAAATTGAAGAATCGAGCTTCCACTGTAGTTGGTTTAATTTTGTATAGTTTATTGTTTTAGCAGGAGTATATCAAAAGTTACGGACAGAGAAACAGAAAAAATATTATTATAATAGTGTTCATCTTTACCGTCAAAAAATGACAGTATGTAAGTTTGTTTTTTTTAATTACATTGGTTATTTTTTTTATTTTTTTTATTTTTCAGTTTGAATAATCTCGAATTCTTATCTCCACAATTAACGCTATTGTTCCTTGGAAGAAAGATTTTGGATTTAAAATCATTAAAAGTAAAATTATCCAAAGAAAGCTAATGTAAAACTTTTACATATGACATATATATGTTATATGAAAAGAGCGGGATGTGTAGTGGATAGCGATGCTGAATGTGGAATGGGCATGCCGGGTTCTAAATTGATGCTGTCCAGTTGCGTTCACTCTCGCGGAAATGCCCTTGGGAAAGGCATGAGTCCGTTGTCTACTCTTTCCAGTAATGGATTAATTGTCAGGATATCAGATTAAGAGAACAAAATCTAAATTACCAACTGCGATAAATGTAAAGAAGAAAAAATTCACAATTTTTCTCAATAACCCATAATAATTGATAAATAATAAAAAGTACAAAGTCTTTATACAAAAGTATAAATGGAGATAGATAGAGTAAAAATACAATATATATATACAAAAGTGTGTATACACGCACATATATATATATATATATATATAGAGAGAGAGAGAGAGAGACAGAGACAGAGAGAGAGAGAAAGAGAGAGATAACAAAAAGTACAAAATATATATGCAAACACACACACATATATATATACATATATATACATATGTATAGACAGAGAGAGAGAGAGATAACAAAAAGTAAAAAATATATATGCAAACATATAAATATATATATATATATATATATATATATACATATATTTATATATATATATATATATAATATATATATATATATATATATATAGAGAGAGAGAGAGAGAGATAATATAAAGTACAAAATATATACATATATATCTATATATTTGTATATATAAATATACAATATATTATATATTTAAACATATATATACAATATATTGTATATATATGTATATATAATATATATAAACATATATATATATATATACATATATATATATATATATATATATATATATATATATATTTTTTGATCAATAAAAATATTAAAAAATTAAAATCTTCAGACACACTGGGTTGTATATTAATATTCTTTCGTTTTTATTATTTCAGTTATATATATATATATATATATATATATATATATATATATATATATATATATATATATATATATATATGTATGTATGTATGTGTATATATATATATATACATATATATATATATATATATATATATATATATATATATATATATATAGAGAGAGAGAGAGAGAGAGAGAGAGAGATAATAAAAAGTAGAAACTAGGAATCTTTGAATCAGCATGATCACTTACGCACTGAAAGCACATAACATATTATTATTAGTAGTATTAGTATTACCAAAAATACGGAAGAATTAACAAAACCCCCCGCCCAGCCACCGTGTAAATATAACATTGTCTCTCAATTATTTTGCTTCTCGCTGTGGGAGATTTCACCTCCAAACTTAATAATAAAACAAAAATCGAGCATTAAATTCTTACATCGGGAACACATGCACCTCATAATGGAGGAAAATTTAGGACTAACCAACGTAAAAACAAAAGTCGATATATTTGTATCATGACGACGAAATGCTGTGTGTTAATAGACGCGTAACTTTTCCAGCTAAAAGGTGTTAGCAGTGAACGAAGTAGGTTAATGAAATTGACAATCTATTATTATTTTTATTGCAATTGGTATAACGTGTGAGAAGAAGAAATTAAATTGGTAGCTTTATGATATAAGGCGCATACGCAGTTGTAATGACAACAGAAATGTCAGCCAGCAAGATGATCTAGTCAAATAAATAGATACGAACAGACTGTACTAGATAGATAGATAGATAGATAGTACGATTTGAAATAGATAGATAGATAGATAGATAGAACGGTCTGAGATAGATAGATAGATAGATAGATAGTACGATTTGAAATAGATAGATAGATAGATAGATAGATAGTACGATTTGAAATAGATAGATAGATAGATAGATAGATAGATAGATAGATAGATAGATAGTACGATTTGAAATAGATAGATAGATAGATAGATAGATAGATAGATAGAACGGTCTGAGATAGATAGATAGATAGATAGATAGATAGACAGATAGATAGTACGATTTGAAATAGATAGATAGATAGATAGATAGATAGAACGGTCTGTGATATATAGATAGATAGATAGATAGATAGATAGATAGATAGAACGGTCTGAGATAGATAGATAGATAGATAGATAGATAGATAGATAGATAGATAGATAGATACTACCGTCACTTTCATATTTCAATTTACCACTCCTCCATGTATCACGTATCGCTCTTAACTGACTGAGTTGACAGGAAGGCGACACCTGCGGGAGAAGAAACTATTAGCATAGAACTTACGTTTTCAACTAGCTATTTCAATTGTAAACATCATACTTTACCGTCAATCTAGTACTCAGCCTAAATTCATAAAGTCTAGATACCATAGAGGAAAGTTCTTTAGAATAATTACTATGAAAATACACAGGTAAGCTATATTACAGTTGTTGGGAAGTGACTGTAGCCGAAATCCCTATGTGAGGACAAATTACATTGCAGAATATTCTTTGGATTTCATCAAGGATCTCTACATATTTAGCTGAAGCATCAGACTATATGTGGCAGCAATATTCAAAATCTGGTCGAATGTTAATCCCTAGAAATATCAACACTGATATTATCGGACATAACTGCCTATCTAGTATTGCGCTTAAATTCGTGAAGTTCAGCAAAAAGCTCACGAAAACAATTATTTTGAAATCATTTACAGAAAACGTGCAGCGAAGTTATATTGAAGCAATAAGAAAGTGACTGAAGCCGAGATGCCAGAACCGATCACATTGCAGATTTCTCTTTGGATTTTATCAAGAATCACTAGATATATAGAAAAAGCGTCAGACCCGATTTGGCAGCAATATTCGATGCACGGACGAATGATAGATATATATCCTAGTTCACAGACCAATGATAGACATATATCCTAGTTCACAGACGAATGATAGACATATATCCTAGTTCACAGACCAATGATAGACATATATCCTAGTTCGCAGACGAATGATAGACATATATCCTAGTTCACAGACCAATGATAGACAACACAGATCTTATTTACACTATCTTGATCGAACGGTTGTCCTCATCTTTGTTATCATGTTCACGACGTTTCGGCTATTATATCAATTGGCCTTCTTCAGATGATATACGTTGGGATTTCGTCGAACCCTTTATATAGTGCACGGTAAATTCGTAAATTACAATTTTTGTTATTGTTATTTTTCTCTAAAAATTGTAATATGAGCTCTGTTAAAAAGAACGGTTACTGAGACATTAGGTTTATAAGTCCCAAAAATTATTTCACTGACGTCCCCAAGGACACATCACCCAGTGGATAAAATCCTTGGTTGAAGTGATCCACTGACTTGATCCAAAGAGATGTGAGTTCAATGACAAAAGCTTGGAGAGTTGAGTTACTAATAGGAAATAACTTAAATTTAGATATCCAGAAAAGGCATGGCATGTGGAATTAGAACAATCTACCCCCGTGGACTAAATAAAACTTTCGGAAATTTCCACAGAATTTAAAATCAAACTCTTTGTTTAGTCCAAGATGACAGTTCTCGTTCCGCTGGCCATATACGAAATATTTCCGAACAGCTATAACGGAATTAAATTATCTTGGAACAGAATGACGGAATACGAATGAATAAAGCGTTTGGTTTTAAATTCCGATGAGTTTAATGGCTGGCGTGTTGACAAGGACTGAGTTTATAACTTCCTAGCAGATAACAATAAAGATGAGAGCAACTAGTCCGAATCATTTAAGATCTTTGGGGTCAGTTTGAAAATACTTTTGTGGCACTCACGACACACAGCTAATATTTTACGTGAAGCGTTATTTAATCCTACACTCACACGAGCTGAATGAGGCACAAAGCGGATTTTATGTGTGAGCTCTTAGTGCACATAAAACCAAAAGCTAAAATTAGTCCAGCTCCCTTCTCCCAGTCATCAGGAATTAAGCCTTAAGTTGCCCCGGGGGAGATGAATAACCTGAAGAGACAGTTCGCTGAAACTAGGTTATAGTGCACCCGCTCGAAAATAATATGTCTCAAAGACGAATGTAAAGTGGGATTTCCAAGCGTAGATTAACCAGACCCCTAAGTGGAGAAGGCCTGCCTGTCTTGAGAAGTTATCACCTAAACTTCCGACTCTATAGCTGGGATAAAAAACGACGCTAGTGAAGGTCTATGCATCCACCTCAGCAACCAAGTAGTTATTGATATTTACTATATTTTACATTGTCGCGTGTGTACCTACCAGATGGGAGGCAATCGAGTTTGATTGCGCTGTGCTAATCTCGCAAGTGTGAAGAACCTGTGTGCCTTGAAAAAAAAAACAATTATGGATTTTAACTGTTATCGAGAACGAACACTGATGATGTCTGGAAAAACAGAACTATTCAATCCACCAATCAGAGATTCACATTAACCATATCGAAATCCTCTAAGTTTTCCCAGAAATAAGAGGCCTGGTCAAAAAGTATCGGGACTGGTGCTATAAACATAAAACTCCATCACATATCAGTTCCCCATTTAACCTCCTTCGAAGTAGTCCCGTTCTGAAAATACACACTTTATCCACCCTCGTTCCTTGGAACACGTATTTTGGGGATAGAGGGCACTGCCTCGTCGTATTCTCTTATATTCCTCAGCGTCTTGAAATCCAGCTTCTTTCAAGTAGGATTTGCTTTTTGGAAAGAGCAGAAAAAACTGCTGCAAAAGCCATGGTCACTAATGGAACCTCTGCGGTGTGCTGAGACGACCACACTTTCCTTCCAAGCACTGCGATAAACAACGGCTTAGTTTTGACTGATAAAAAGCAATATTAGGTGAGCATCTCGTAAGGATCCTACTCACAAACGAACTGGTTTGAGAAACGTCCCAAATAAATCACCTCGGTATCAACAAATGATCATATGCGGATATATGGACGATTGAATGGGCCGGTTGGGTTTGAATTCCGGTTAAAGTAGTTGCTCTCACATCTCAATAATGGAATTGGAAAAGGGAGACATGCTAAACAACCTGTCTACGAAAGGATAACTCAGAATTCAAATAGCTTGAAAAGGGGATAAGGTCCACTATTCCTCATGACTCAGAGAATAAGATAGATAGATAGATAGATAGATAGATAGATAGATAGATAGATAGAAACTTAGAAAGTGACAGATAGAAAGATAGAAAGTGACTTAGAAAGCAACTTAGATAGATAGATAGATAGATAGATAGATAGATAGATAGATAGATAGTGACTTAGAAAGTGACTTAGATAGTTACTTAGAAAGTGACTTAGATAGAAACTTACAAAGTGATCGATCGATAGATAGATAGATAGATAGATAGATAGATAGATACAGAAGTGACTAAGATAGATATTTATGAAGATACTGAGAAAGAAAGAAAGAAAGAAAGATGTAAAGAAAAGAAGAGAGTTCGAGAAAACGAATAAGATTTACTTATGATTAGCATAAATTGCATTGT
>OZ010574.1:22622808-22695308 GCA_963932145.1 Acanthosepion lycidas | reverse complement strand
TGTTTAATTAACTCGACTTCCCATAGACTCGAATTATACTGTCATTTTATTTGTTAATATGTGCTTATAGTAGGGTGTACGGCCACATCACGTTGAAACAACGGTTAAGCAATGTTGAGCATGATCATTACCTACATGAGTGACCGCTTTGTAATATCAGGTGCTGTAATCTTGGTTTGCCGGTAGTTTAATGACAATGACTCTGGATTGTTAATCGGCGAACCGATTTGAATTTCTATTTACGATGAGATCGTTATATTCAAATACTCGCAAATAACCCTTGGAAAGGCATGAATCCATCTATTCCCGCCTAGCTATGGGTTAAGTAGTAAGACATGTATCACTAACGTACTACCTCTCAAAAAGATTATTACAATCTAAATGTATTTCTTGGTTTTAAATAACCTGCAGAAGTTTGGTAATTCGTAGATACGAATCAATAAATCAACATCATTTTGCTTTATAATTCTATCAGATATTTTTTTAAACTTTGCCATCGTAGACACTTAAGCAATACTGACTGTAAATGTTACTGCTTTCCAAAATGCTTTTGTTTTTGAATTAACATTGATTTTGATTCTCATATTTTTTTAATCGGTAAAAGAAGGCAGTAAAGTCACTAAGACGCAAGGGTTTACAGGATGTGTAATCATTAGGAACAGAAACATTAATAATGACAGGAAGAGAAAGATAGCGATTTACATTGTATTTAAGTTTTTGCAGATTAAAGTTGGCTTGAAAAGAAGTTCCACAAGCGAGAAGTCAGCATAGTATTTACGTTTACATCATCTAGCCAGCTCAGCTGTAAATTGATGAGATCTCGACGCCAGTCTAGTATACAAAAAGTCTAGCGAAGAGCTCATCCGACAAATTACCACGAAAATATTTATAGAAAAGACACAGAGAGAGACAACCTATCGGCGGTGAGAATGTGACTGAAGCCGAGCCGCCAGATCAGGACCAATAATATTGCTGATTCTTCTTTCGATCTTATCAAGGAGCTAAAGTTAAATAGTAAGGGCACCGGACCATATGTGGCAGCAATATTCTAAGCATTAACGAATGGTAGATAGATTCTGGAGATAAAATTGTCTCGAAAGATACAGCTAACCGACATTCTTAACAGCTGACCTAACAATGTATTCAATAAAGTCAGTTGATAACGTTAGCCTGAAAAGGCCCAAGGAGTCACCTTTCTGGCATAAATCTCATTTAATGTATTGTATGGTGTAATCGTCCTTGTGGACTCGGTTATTTGACCTGAATGATTTTTACCTTGTGCTTTTATCGAAATTTGTCATCACATCGCGTATATTTGACTGTGATACGTCGTATATCATAATCGTGTCCTGGTGGGTATCTTAGGCTTCGTACCCCAGCATCACTGTCTTGACTTGATGCTCTCTCAGTCAGTAAGTTATGTACCATGCGTGATAGAAGAGGTAGATTTTTTTTCCGCAGTAGTTGGCCATTTCAGTCTGCGATTACCATCCTATTTGCTTATAGGGGAGAAGTAGAGGATCCATACCTTTCACAAGGTAAGTGAATGTAATGGATTCGATTAGAATTCGAACTCGGCTCTCCGATTCCTCAATCCGAGCCGCTAACGATTAATCCACCATAGATAATAATGTATCAATAATATAGATAATAACCTATATATAATATGTATCAATAATGATAGATAATAATATACCAATAATAATTATAATAAAATTGCAGGTCACTTTTTCATTATTATTGCCACAAATTTAGTCCGGTTGGGTCTTTTTCTCCCTTTTTATGAACTATCACAAGAAAAACATAATACAAATAATATAAAATTACATACTGTGGTTAAGGCAACCATAGCTGTCTGCCCTTCGAAATTTTTATGTACATGTCCTTTCAGGACGTAGGCGATCATGGCTCTCAACCTCCCTCTATCCCTTGCAGCTCTCAACAAGTTCCTTCTCTCTGCTTCCTCCCACAGACAACGTTCTGTCATCGACTTGCTTAAGGCCGCTAGGTATGTCACGCGTTGTTTTCCCTTGTCTATCTTTCTTTCTATTCGACCCGTGAGTATCAGATTCTCCAGGCCCTCCTTTCTCATTATGTGTCCCAGAAACTTCAGCTGCCTCTTCCTGATGTTAAGTATAAGGCTCCTCTTTGTTCGCAACCTCTCTAAGACCTCATCGTTGCTCACACATTCGGTTCATGAGATCGTCAGCATCCTTCTGTAGAACCAGATCTCCGTCGCCTCGAGTCTCTTCTTCATCTTTTTGGAAATCGTCCAACATTCGCTGCTGTAAAGAAGCTCAGATGTCACGTAACAGTTCAGTATGCTTTTCTTTGTTACCAAAGAAATTCTCCTGTTTCGCAATACTTTTCGCGGCTTTTGAAATGTGTCTTTGGCCATCAAAATACGTCTACGGATCTCTGTGTCGCACTTACCGTCCTCTGTCAAAACGTTTCCCAGATATTCACACTTCCGCGTCTGCTTGATTCTAGTGTTCCTGGCCTTCAAATTGGATTTCGGGCTCATCCTCTTACTGATGACCATTCATTTTGTCTTCTTGTAGTTTATGCTTAGTCCTTTCTTCTCACACTCCGTCGCTACCTTCTGTAGGAGATTTTGTAATTCGAACTACTGAATGTTAAAAGAAATGGTCAAATGGCATGGATAGCAGTTAAATTGCGTCGAATTAAAAAAAAATTTCCAATTGATTTGAATAAAGCTTCACTAGAAACTTAAACGTTCGTATGTTTTTTTTTCTTTAAACATAGTAATCTCTATTGCTATGACGATTACTGAGCTAATGTCTCTGCTTTCAGATCGTCTGTAAGCTCGTGTAGTAGTAATTTAGTCTATGCCTTTTCCTTTATTTACTTTTAAAATGACAACATCAATAAATTGTAGATATATCAACAGCAGTGCTAAAAGCTTTCTCCATTCCGGTATTGATACAATGGCAACGTTCAGAAACGTACATAATTTTATTTATTTACATACTTTCTAATATGAGAGAATGTGCCGCGCCCATAATCCTAAGTTTACTATGAATGGAGGATAAAACTTGCTTGGGAAAATTTTTTTAAAAATAAAAAAATCGTGGATCAAAACAGGACTGGCAGAAGACAGATAGTGGATCACAGCATAAATAGAGTGAAGTTTGATCATATCGATGATCCATTACTGGATGGATCAACAGGAAGATAAACTAACTATTCGGAAAATAAGGAAGATTTTCTGATGGTCTGCTTCTAGATTCGAAACAAATCCTACTGAATAAGAAAGCCACCACCATAAAATCTTCCGAAACGCACGTATATATATATATATATATATATATATATATATATATATATATATATATATATATATAGATAGATAGATAGATAGATAGATTGATGCATATTTCATTAAATAATATAGACAAGTTTTGTCTATTTATTTTAAGTAAATTCCTTTCATTTCGTCTGATAAGCTTAATAACATTATCATTGAAAGACGAAAGAAAAACACCATATTGATACATGATTTTTTAATCCTATCTAAGCTTTCGGCTTACATAAACCGTTATCAATTACATTTCTATATATTAAACAATACACGGACAAAACAATAATGATAGTCTGTTTTTGTTGCCTGAAACCTTTGCAAGCAACGGCAAACATCGTGTATACGAGACGCGGAAGCGAGAATCGCACTACTGTTTCCTGGCCTAATTCAACTCTGACCATTAACTTCCAGACTACTTGCATGTGATTTAATTATAGTAGCGAACACTTGTGCAGAACCAACTACACTTTTTCTGAAGAAACGAACATAGAGATCTGTCGCAAAAAAAGTCTACCCCACTCAGATTTTGAATCCAGAGTTGTTCTTTTAGACCGGTTGTCACCAAAGACCAAGTTTGTATTGCTACTTATACCTGGTATGTGAGATGGGTTCATAACCTTCTCAGCGGTGTCTGAACGTAAGTGAATATAACCAACTCGACTGGAATTCGAACTTGGCTCTCTGCTGTCCATTATTCCACCGTGCTTACATAATAAGTCTTCATGTAATTTATACTTAGTCCTTTCTTCTCTTTTTCCTTCGCTACCTTCTGTAGGAGTGAACGTTAGAAAGAAATAAAAAAGAAAAGATACACTATTTACATTATTCGGACTATTGTCCTCATCTTTGTCACCATATTTATTACAACGTTTCGGCCATTGTACGCTCCGGCCTTCTTCAGGTGGTTAGAATGTCGAACTGAACCCTTTATTTCGCTCGTAAATAATAAGGTCTCTCTTCATCCTGTAAATAGCAAAGGCTAAGAATTGTAAAGTCGCTTAAAGAAAAATCGATGATTATTCTGGATGTTATTTTGTTTTTAGTACATGAATAAAAGTCGTTTGAGAATATTTTCTTTGTTTCTAACAAAGTTTTTCTGTGTCTTAATACTCTGCTTAGCTTTTGAAACGCAACTTTGGCCATTCCAATACGTCTACGGATCTCAGTATCACACTTTTCCATCCTCCGTTAGAACGAGTACAAGTTCATATTTTGTGGCGCTGTGTGTATGTCTGCATTCTAGTCGACTTTTATTTTTGTGACTGCACGTCTCATAGTGTCTTTGTGGTTCTTATTCCAGAAGAGAATAATTTGGAAATACGTACATCTATGGTGACTTTTTAAGCTAATCTAATAGTGACACGGAGGCACGGTGGAGTAATGGATAGCGGCTTGGATTGAGGAATTGGAGAGACGAGTTCGAATTCCAGTCGAATCCATTACATTCACTTACGTGCGAATACCATTGGGAAAGCTATTACTCCTCTTCTTCCCCCACCAGCTATGGGTAAATAGCAGAACAGACCGGGTTCTATAGCGTTGGATTGCAATTGGTCTACCACAGAATGAAATGGCACACTACTGCGGAAAAAAGTGCCTCGTCAGTGTATCAAAAGATACATGATCGCCTACTCGTGTATCATGCATGGCACATAACTGAATGAATAGTGACACACGGACGTAATTATAGGTATGTGCATATATAAAAGTGTATTCTTCGGCGAATATATATATATATATATTGTCATCCACCAACAGACTGTTTCGCTGTATCACAGCTCATCAGTGTCCAGGTGCCTCTAGCTAGGATCGAAACCCGACTAAATTGGCATCAGTTGGGGATTCTACCACTAAGCCGTTGATGCACGGCACGGATGGTGAATTTAGGCGTATTTATTATTAGATAAACACACAGTGACCGAGAGAACTCGATTCGATTTACCGAATAGTCTTGCATTATTAGCCGTAATAGTCACTGTTTACAAACCCACACTTCCTCCCCAGAGCGCTCAACCGAAATTTTTCAGGAGCATATATACTGTCATCCACAGACATATTGTTTCGCTGTATCACAGCTCATCAGTGTATATAGACACCCGGTTGCCTCTAGCTAGGATATATCTAAGATATAGATATATATATATATATATATATATATATATATATATATATATAGATAGAGAGAGAGAGAGAGAGAGAGAGAGAGAGAAAGAACAGTAAGATATATAATCCGGTGTTCTTATAGATATTCTTATTTTTACAAAAGAGTGATCAATATAAATTTACAGAGCATTAATGTTATCACCCAGACACCCCTTGTCTAGTTGAAGTAGATTTATCTGTAACCTTGGAAACGCGAATTATGATTTTAGCTGTGTCTTTAAAACCCAGTAATTTTAAAAAGTTACTCCAAAATTCGCTTGAGGATGAAATGGAACTAATGTCTTTAATTTAATTACAAAATTTAATTCGTAGCTTTTAGCATCCATTTTTGAAACATGGTTAGAACTGTGTAGCGAAAAAAATATTTTAAATCAATCAATTAATAATATATATATATATATATATATATATATATATATATATATATATATATGCGCAAAAATGAAATAAAATCTTAAGCAGTCAAAACATGACAAGAAATTAACAGCACGTAAAACATAACCCCTTCGAAAGCGATTGGGATTATTAATAATATGGACAATATTTGTACTACCTTACGTGTACCAAACGGAAAAATCTAAGAACGCTGTCTACAGTCGCTTTCTCACAGACGGGACGTAGCTTCACATTGCCTCTTCTATAAGTATTTTCACGGCAACTGTTCCGACGAGTTGCTTTCTCTGGTTCCCAGACTGCATGCATTTATCTGAGTTACTAGGCTGGCATCTCGGTCCCACCCTTTCACTGTCAAAACGGTTAAATGTAACTGTCTCTTCTACTCAAACAGCTTCTTCTTTCGCACTTCCCGTCTGTGAAACTCCCTTCCCCTTACTTGCTTCCCTGATAACTATAACCTTCAAATATTCAAGTGTAATGTCAATCGACATCTTCTGATACCTTGATCTATTCCCCGTCCTTCTCTTTATCTTTTCGTCAAACACGCCTCTTTACTCTTCTTCTCAACCCTTCTGTGACCCCTTGCATACTAGTGACACGCCCGCCTTGCTCTGGGTGAAATGCTTAAAAAGAAAAATTCTTCGTTCATTTTTTTATGGGAAAGACAAGAAATGATTCGGAATTTAAAATTATATGCGTTTATTCTATAAAACCAGAAGTATTTGTGAAATGCGACAGTATGAAAAGTTATTTAGCTGTATACAAATAACAAATCGTAATGTTTTGCATGGGAATATTTTTAGGCGAAAACAAATCGATTTTTATAAATCTACGAAAATCAAATCCATTTTTAATTAAATCTTCGCTTATTAAATAAAAGACGAAAATATTTTTTTTAAATACGTTTCCAAAGAAAATTTAATCTTGGGAAAAACAAATGGTACGCTAAACGTAACACAAAGCGAGCAATGAACAAATATGGCCCGGTCTGAAAGAGCTGATTATCTGTGAAATGGCATAAGACTTTGGTAGACTATGCCTCCATAATCATTCATTCAAGACGTCCAAGGAAAGTACAAGTCTTTTAGACACACCAATCTAAAAAAAACAAATTGGTGTTTGAAATCTACCAAAATCAACGGCTTTTAATGAAATCTTCAAACTTTTAATGAAATCTTCATTTAATGAAGAGTTTAATGAAATATAATGAAAATCTAATGAAATTTAATGTATTTAATGAAATCTAATGAAAATTTAATGAATTTTAATGTATGTAATGATTTTAATGAAAGCTAATGAACATTTAATGATTTTAATGAAATCTAATGAAATTTAATGAAGTTTTTAATGAAATCTTAAATACAAACCACAGAATTAACTACTAACCAATCAATTCGCTATTGTAGACAATTAGGGGTCCAGCACTAGTTGTGGGGTGGGGTACACTACACTAAACCCAATAAATGTTTCCGAAGGATTCACTATGGAGAAGTGTTTAGTAATCTGATCCCCCATACCGCTAAGCGTACCGAGTTAAATCAGAATTAGCTCTCTAACTTTGTGATGGTGTAGCTGTCTAACCTAAACTTAATTAATGTGAAACAGTTTATCCACGTGAAATATAAGTATTTCGCAATCTTAACGTAGTCTAACTGCATGAGATGGGAGGTATAGAAACGAAACAAAAAGATACTTTCTAGAATAGACTCCCGTGTGATTGCTCTCCGGAACACTACAATCTTGACCTCTTCAGAGCTAGGATCAGTCGCTATCCATCCCCAGTATCTTCATGATTTGTACTTCCTACTTCCCCCCTTACATTCCATTGCACACACCTCATTATATTTATCTCTACCTTGAGTGGATCATGACCCTTGTATTGAATTAACATTATTAAAAACAAATATTTAGAGCTACAACAACTAAGAAGTGGGGAAAGCTATTATTACCCACGTCCTGAATGGACACGAAACAAAATACGATTAATAATCGATTTAACAGATCTACATAGTTATCTTATATCGCTCTTCTCAAAAAGAATAAAACTCACTGAAGGTATATAATAAGCTTAGATTAGTACAGATCAAAGTTGGAAGTGTAGATCCCCAAGGAGGATCAACTTCACTATCTCTGCGATACCGTCTGGCTTGTTACTACTTCACGCCCCAGATGTTACTCGTCTGTATGCTCGAGTTGAATCGACGGTGATGAAATATAACGTAATGTAATTTTTATTAGCTTCTAGCGGCAGTTCACTTGCTTAGCGATTAAACAGGCGCCTCTATGGGACGGAGGAATTCGCTGGCTTGACTAAATAACAATGAAGCAAAATAACGACAGCTGAAGTGCACTGTGGGAAGAAAGAACGAACCAGACTCAGAGCGAACGCAGCAGTAACGCAAAGGAAGGCAACGCGCAAACTCCGGGCGCATGCGTAGAGTAGCATCTACTGATGGCTAGCACTCAGGGCATTGGCATTTTTATGGAAACAAAAAAGCAAATATTCACACTCCGATATTTAATTCGTTTCTTGCTGTGTGAGTGCTCCAAGATGACAGCCTTCTACTAGATTTGTTATAGCCAAGCATTTATAGATAAAGATATATTTATATTTAAAGATACTACGGTAGTACATTAACTAACTAATGCACTATATATACTAAATGTGTCGTTATGGCAAAATTAGACTTATAATAAAAATAATAATATACTGCTCTACTTTGTATTGAGGACATTTTTAAAAAGTAAATGCTAAAAAGATTGGATTTTTATTCTATCTCTTCTTTCTCTTATTCGGATAGACATATATATATATATATATATATATATATATATATATATATATATATATATATATATATATTTCTATATCCATCTATCTATCTATCTGTCTATATATATATATATATATATATATAAATTTTTACTAATTTGAAGTCATTCAGATGACGGAACGCGTTGATAAGGAATAATTTCCTTTTGTTTTTATTCATATATATATATATATATATATATATACATATATATATATATATATATATATATATATATAAAACAAATTTTATCTGGAGGTCAATTTGAATTGTCAAACTAACGATTACCATGTAGTGCTGATGCCTATGTCCATTCTTACATTGGGACCGTCATATAGCCTGACGTGTTGTCACCATTTAGTCGCAGAGAAGCGTCTGGTTAGTACGAATTAATGTTTATTAATACATACCTTCAACGATTTTTTCGATCGATCATTTCTGCTCACGAAACATATTTTAATGTAAGCAATGACAACATATTAGGAAATGGATTACGTTCAACAATTATTTAATATATTTTCTGTATATACGTTATTTTTATAGATATAATTTATTTAAATAAATGCTCTGTTTTTTAATTAGACAGTATTAATTACATTTACTGGCCAGTTTTACTTAAATCATATAAAAATAATGTATAAACAGAAGATTGATACACACACACACACACACATATATATATATATATATATATATATATATATATATATATATATAGCCCTGAATTGTATCGAGAGTTGGAATCCTATTGATTTCCAAAAACTCAACTGGTTGACTAGTTGCCACTCCTCAACACCAAAGGAGCAGTAGGGTGTCTCGAATGAGATAAAAGGATCCCTTAAAAGCAACCAACATCTTCTGCGATATCAAATACTATAAATCGTGCTTATTAAAGCAATTCGCCGACTCTGGGCGGGGCAAGGATCTTTTCCTGCCACCTCTTCCGCTGCTTTAAATATTGTAGAAAAACAAGAACCTCTTGCGTGCTTTTGCTAGTTACCGGCGTTGCGTGTGTGTCTCCCACCCTAAATAGAAAGATAGACACATATGGATGTGAATTGACCTGGCATTTTTAGGATTTTTTTTATACAAAGAGGGAGGTAAAATGATCGGCTCCCTGTACCGCTCCAGTTATTACCTGATGCCTCATGCTATCATCTCCCTTTATAAGATCTAGATCATGCCGAAAATTGTGTACTGTTGCCATATTTGTGTGGGAGCTGACCAGTCCTCACTTTCCAGTCTTGATAGAGCTCAAAAGCATCTCCGAGTCCTCGTCGGAGAAGAATTATTTTCCACATTCCAACCTCTCTCTGACAGGTAGGATGAGACGAATCTCTCACTACCCAATCGCTACTTCCGCTGTTCGGACAAACTACATTCCTTGCTTCCACCAATCACTTCACGGCTAGGACCCACCATGCTACTTACAAAGTAGCAAACCACCCACATTTCCTCATTATACCATCGGCGAGAAGTAAGTTCTACTCAAACAGCTTCTACACACGAACCCGTGGAACAAGCACCCAAGTGGATGTTTCCACGATCACTACAATTTTAAAATGTTAAAGTCTAGATCTAACCATTATCTTGTACATAGCAACTACTCCTTAACGTAACCTTTTAGAATCGAGTGGACCTCAGACCTTGTACAGGGGGAAACTTCCTGTAAAAAAAAATAAAATAAAATAAAAATTAATATGTATATATTTGCAAATTAACTCCAACAGTGATACATATTTTAAAAAAATAATATTACTGTTTATTGCCCGAGTAATTTCACGTTTGGATTAAATGTTTTTTTTTTTTTTTTTTTTTTTTTCAATGCCCATTCTGCAAATACTGGTATGGGCAGATGATGCCAATTGCATTGACGATACCGTTTCCGTGATATTTTCCCTGCTTAGCGGATATTCCATATCGGTTAATATTCAATTGACCTATTCATATACGTGTCGCTTTTCCGATTACAAACATCCAGGATAAAGATTTAGCGCATATACAAGGTGTCCCCCAAAAATGTATACACTCTTTATATAGTAATAGTTAATAATACATTACCATGATGTGAGAACTTATATAGATGAAAATATGCAAAACAGATGGATTGGAAGAAGAGGGACAGTTGAATAGCCACCTAGATCACCAGATTTGACACCCTGGCATTTCTTTTTGTGGGGGTTTCTAAAAGACAAAGTTTACAGGAGGAAACCTGAAACAATTGCTGAAATGAGAGTAGCAATTGAAGAAGAATCTGCTCAAATACCAGTAGACCATGCATAGAGATAAATACCATCTGTGATCCTCTGACTGAAAGGGTTAAAGCACACTCACCCAAAATGCAGTTCCATTTGACTATAGACACTAGATTTAAGGCTCCATTTTTGTGAGTTCAGTCTCTTCGACTGGTAGTCCTAACAAGAGGAATGAGTTGACTAGCCGAAAAAGATGGATTGGCACTAACTTATCTGTAACTAACACTAAGCATTAAAAATGAAATGAGAAAAACGAAAATTCCAAGAGAGACCCCAGAAAAAGACGGGAGATTCTTCTTTATGTGACGTGTCCCTTCGGGGCGTAGCCGGTCATGACTCTCCACTATTTCCTGCCCTTTGCATGTCTTAATGAACTTTGTCATTCTGTTATTTCACATGAATCTTGATTCACCATCCATTTACTCAACGTCAATAAGTAAGTTATGCGTTGTTTTCCTTTGTCCTTCTTGCCTTAAATCTGTCTTGTGTGTATCAGATTTTCACATCTTTCTTTCCTCATTATGTGAACTAGAAATTTCAACTGTCTCTTCCTGATGTTAATCATGTGTTTTCCTTTCGTTTTGTTTCCATTTGCATAAAAAACCTTCGTCGTTGCTTACATATTCGGTCCCCGGTATCTTCAGTATGCTTTGTAGAAGCACATTTTTGTTGCTTCAAGTTTCTTCTTCGTAATTGAGGAAAGTACCCAGCATTCACTGTCATGTAGTGAGACAGATATCAAAAATAGTACTCTTTTCAGTACTCTTTTCAGTACTGTTTTCTTTGTTTCAAACGCAGTTATTCTGAATTTTCATACTCTGCTTAGCTTTTGAAATACGTCTTTAGCCATCCCAATATGTCTTCGGATCTCATTGTCTGCTTCGTTTTTGTTGCATCCTAGGCTATCCCAATACGACTTCGGATCTCAATGTCTGCCTAGATTTTTCAATGCATCCTACGCCATGCCAATACGTCTTCGGATCTCATTGTCTGCTTAGCTTTTGGAAAGCATCCTAGGCTATACCAATACGTCATCGGATCTCATTGTCTGCCTAGCTTTTGGAATGCATCCTACGCCAGCCCAATACGTCTTTGGATCTCATTGTCTCACTAGCTTTTGGAATGAATCCTAGGCCATCTCAATACGTCTTCGGATCTCATTGTCTTCCTACTTTTGGAAAGCATCCTAGGTTATACCATTACGACATCGGATCTCATTGTCTGCATAGCTTTTGGAATGCATCTTAGGCGATCTCAATACGACTTCGGATCTCATTGTCTGCATAGCTTTGGAAAGCACCCGAGGCTATCCCAGTACGTCTTCAGACATCATTGTCTGCCTAGCTTTGGAAAGCATCCTAGTCTATCCCAATACGTCGTCGGATCTCATTGTCTGCCTAACTTTCAGAATGCATCCTAAGCCATCCCAATACATCTTCGGATCTCATTGTCTGCTTAGCTTTTGGAATCCTTCTTAAGCCATCACAATACATCTTCGGATCTCATTGTCTGCCTAGCTTTTGGAAAGCATCTTAGGCCATCTCAATCCGTCTCCGGATCTCATTCTCTGCCTAGCTTTTGGGATGCATCCCAGGCCATCCTAATACGTATTCGGATCACATTGTTTGTCTACCTTTTGGATGCATCCCAGGCCATCACAATACGTATTCGGATCTCATTGTCTGCCTAGCATTTTGGATGCATCCTAAGCCATCCCAATACGTCTTCGGATCTCATACTCTGCCTAGCTTTGGGAATGCATCCTAGACCATCCCAATACGTCTTCGGATCGCATTGTCTGTCTAGATGTAAAATGCATCCTAGGTCATCCCAATACGTCTTCGGATCTCATTGTCTGCCTAGCTTTTGGAATGCATCGTAGGCCATCCCATTATGTTTTCAGATCTCATTGTCTGCCTAGCTTTCAGAATGCATCGTAGGCCATCCCAATACGTTTTCGGATATCATTGTCTGCCTAGGTTTCGGAATGCATGCTAGGCCATCCCATACGTCTTCGGATGTCATTGTCTGCCTGGCTTTTGGAATGCATCCTTAGCCATCCAAATACCTCTTCCGAGCTCATACTCTGTCTAGCTTCTTGGATTAAACCTAGCCTATCCCAGTACGTCTTCGGATCTCATTGTCTGTCTAAATTTTCGAAAGGATCCTACGCCATCTCAATACGCCTTCGCATCTCAATGTCTGCCTAGCTTTCGTAATGCATCATAGGCCATCCCAATACGTCTTCGGGTCTCATTGTCTGTCTGTTTTCTGGAATACATCCTAGGTCATCCCAATACATCTTCGGATCTCATTGTCTGCCTAGCTTTTAGAAAGCATTCTAGGCTATCCCAATACGTATTCTGATCTCATTCTCTGCCTAGCTTTTGGAATACACCTAGGCCTTCCCAATACGTCTTCGGATCTCATTGTCTGGCTAGCTTTATGAATGCATCCTAAGCCATCCCAATACTTCTTCGGATCTCATACTCTGCTTAGCTTTTGGAATTAATCCTAGGCCATCCCAATAAGTCTTCGGATCTCATTGTCTGCCTAGCTTTTGGAAAGCATCCTAAGTCATCCCAAAACGTCTTCGGAGCTCATTGTCTGCCTAGCTTTCAGAATGCATTCTAAGCCATCCCAATACGTCTTCGGGTCTCATTGTCTGTCTTCTGAAATACATCCTAGATCATCCCAATACATCTTCGGATCTCATTGTCTGCCTAGCTTTTAGAAAGTATCCTATGCTATCCCAATACGTCTTCGGATCTCATTCTCTGTCTACATTTTGGAATACATCCTAGGCCATCCCAATACGTCTTCGTATCTCATTGTCTTCCTAGCTTTATGAATGCATCCTAAGCCATCCCAATACATCTTCGGATCTCATACTCTGCCTAGCTTTGGGAATGCATCCTAGGCCATCACAATACGTCTTCGGATCTCATTGTCTGTCTAGATGTAAAATGCATCCTAGGTCATCCCAATACGTCTTCGGATCTCATTGTCTACCTAGCTTTTGGAATGCATCGTAGGCCATCCCATTACGTTTTCAGATCTCATTGTCTGCCTAGCTTTCAGAATGCATCGTAGGCCATCCCATACGTCTTCGGTTGTCATTGTCTGCCTAGGTTTTGGAATGCATACTAAGCCATCCCAATACGTCTTGTGATCTCATTGTCTGTCTGGCTTTTGGAATGCATCCTAAGCTATCCCAATACGTCTTCTGATCTCATACTCTGCCCAGCTTTTGGGATGCATCGTAGGCTATCCCAATACGTCTTCGGATCTCCTTGTCTGTCTACATTTAGAATGCATCCTAGGTCATCCCAATACGTCTTCGGTTATCCTTGACTGTCTAGCTTTTGGGATGCATCATAGGCCATCCCAATACGTCTTCGGATCTAATTGTCTGTCTGGATTTAGAATGCATCCTAGGTCATCCCAATACGTCTTCGGATATCCTTGACTGTCTAGCTTTTGGGATGCATCCTAGGCCATCCCAATACGTCTTCGGATCTCATTGTCTGCCTAGCTTTTGGAATGCATCGTAGGCCATCCCATTACGTTTTCAGATCTCATTGTCTGCCTAGCTTTCAGAATGCATCGTAGGCCATCCCAATACGTTTTCGGATATCCTTGACTGTCTAGCTTTTGGGATGCATCCTAGGCCATCCCGATACGTCTTCGGATCTCATTGTCTGTCTGGATTTAGAATGCATCCTAGGTCATCCCAATACGTCTTCGGATCTCAATATCTGCCTAGCTTTTGGGATGCATCCTAGGGCATCCCAATACGTCTTCGGATCTCATTGTCTGCCTAGCTTTTGGAATGCATCCTAGCCCATCCCAGTACGTCTTCGGATCTCCTTGTCTGTCTAGATTTTGGAATGCATACTAGGTCATCGCAATACGTCTTCGGATCTCATTGTCTGCCTAGCTTTTCGAAAGCTTCTTAGGCTATCCCAAAACGACTTGCATCTCATTGCCTGCCTAGCTTTTTGAATGCATCGTAGGCCATCCTAATACGTCTTCGGATATCATTGTCTGCCTAGCTTTTTGAATGCATGCTAGGCTATCCTAATACGTCTTCGGATCTCGTTGTCTGCCTAGCTATTGCAATGCATCCTACGACATCCCAATACGTCTTCGGATCTCAATGTCTGCCTAGTTTTTGGAATGCATCCTATGCCATTCAAATACGTCTTGGAATCTCATTGTCTGCGTAGCTTTCAGAATGCATCCTAGGCTATCCCAATACATCTTGGGATCTCATTGTCTGCCTGGCTTTTGGAATGCATCCTAGGCCATCCCAGTACGTCTTGTGATCTCATTGTCTGTCTGGCTTTTGGAATGCATCCTAAGCTATCCCAATACGTCTTCTGAACTCATACTCTGCCAAGCTTTTGGGATGCATCCTAGGCCATCTCCATACGTCTTCGGATCTCATTGTCTGTCTACATTTAGAATGCATCCTAGGTCATCCCAATACGTCTTCGGATATCTTTGACTGTCTAGATTTTGGGATGCATCCTAGGCCATACCAATACGTCTTCGGATCTCATTGTCAGTCTGGATTTAGAATGCATCCTAGGTCATCCCAATACGTCTTCGGATCTCATTGTCTGCCTAGCTTTTGGAATGCATCCTACGCCATCCCAATACGTCTTCGGATCTCAATATCTGCCGAGCTTTCGGAATGCATCCTAGCCCATCCCAGTACGTCTTCGGATCTCCTTGTCTGTCTAGCTTTTTGAATTTATCCTAGCCCATCCCAGAACGTCTTCGGATCTCATTGTCTGTCTAGATTTTGGAATGCACACTAGGTCATCCCAATACGTCTGAGAATCTCATTGTCTGTGTAGCTTTTGAAATGCATCCTATGTCATCCTAATACGTCTTCGGATCTCATTGTCTGCCTAGCTTTTGGAAAGCATCTTTGGCTATCCCAAAACGTCTTTGCATCTCATTGTCTGCCTAGCTTTTTGAATGCATCGTAGGCCATCCTAATACGTCTTCGGATCTCATTCTCTGCCTATCTTTTGGAATGCATCCTACGCCATCCCAATACGTCTTCGGATCTCATTCTCTGCCTAGCTTTTGGGATGCATCTTAGGTCATCCCAATACGTCTTCGGATCTCATTCTCTGCCTAGATTTTGGGATGCATACTAGGTCATCCCAATACGTCTTCGGATCTTGTTGTCTGCCTAGCTATTGCAATGCATCCTACGCCACCCCAATCCGTCTTCGGATCTCCCTGTCTGCCTAGCTTTTGGAATGCATCCTATGCCATTCCAATACGTCTTCGGATCTCATTGTCTGTCTACCTTTTTGAATGAATCCTAGGTCATCCCAATACGTCTTCGGATATCATTGTCTGCCTAGCTTTTGGGATGCATCCTAGGCCATCCCAATACGTGTTCGGATATCATTGTCTGCCTAGCTTTTGGGATGCATCCTAGGCCATCCCAATACGTCTTCGGATCTTATTGTCTGTCTACCTTTTGGAATGAATCCTAGGTCATCCCAATACGTCTTCGGATATCATTGTCTGCCTAGCTTTTGGAATGAATCCTAGGCCATCCCAATACGTCTTCGGATCTCATTGTCTGTCTACCTTTTGGAATGAATCCTAGGTCATCCCAATACATCTTCGTATATCATTGTCTGCCTGGCTTTTGCAATTCATCGTAGGCCATCCCAGTATGTCTTTGGATCTCACTGTCGCACTTTACGTCTTTGTTAGAACACTTACCACACATTTAGTTCTCTGTACCTGCTTGATTTTACTATTCCCGAACTGTAATGTAAATTTTGATCTCATCTTTTGCTACCAATTTTTGTTTCATTATATTACCTTAACTCTTTCAACAATCACTCATCGTTTTTCTTTTATTTTTCTTCGGTTGAGCTATCACGTATATTCTATCAAACCAGCAATCACTGTCTTGCATCAAGGTCGGAAGTTCATTAAATTGACATTCTACATCATAACATAGCTGATCAATATAGGTGGATAATGGGCCACCAACCCGTTTTGCTCCATGGCTAGTTGTCCAAAGTTATAGATCACTTGCGAGTTTTTGGTTTGTTCGCAAGCAGTGTCCTGCAAAACAATATTTCTGTTGCTTCAAGTCTGTTCTTCATTTTTAAAGAGAATGTACAACATTCACTGCCGTATAGGGGGATAGATATCACGTAAGTCTTCCGTACTCTTTTCTTTCCTAACCAAGTTTTCTGTCTTTTGATACCCTGCTTAGCTTTTGGAAGGCATCTTTGACCATCCCAATACGTCTTTGAATCTCAGTATCGCAACTTTCCGTCTTTATTAGAACACTTCCCAAAGATTTAAATCGTTGTACTTGTTTGATTTTGCTACCCCCGATTTGTAATTTGCATTTCGGGCTCACCCTTTTGCTAACGTTATGTCAATGCTTACATTCTTACGATAGCCATGAGACATTCCTGTCATGAGATCGAATGCAACCATGATCAATTTATCAATGAGGTGAGACGGAAATTTATGAAAGTTGTTAAAACTGATCAGATACATGTACATGGATTTTTTTAAAATGTCTTGGTTGATCTTTTTTAGCGGCATATTGACACCTCTATGGGTTATTTAATGCCGAAATCTAAATATTTTGAACACCATTTTATGGCTTTAACTAAATTGAACGCAATTCTATACCTTCAACTTCATTTCAGATAAGATACATTGTTAGTCATTTTACTATAAATATGTATCGTTGGTAGTTTTTATGTATAATATATTTTAAGACATGTTTATACATTCTTTTTATAGATACAAATATTTAAGTAAATCGCCTGTTTATAATAAACAGTATTAAACAACATTTACCGGCCTGAATGTCCCAGAAATTTTCATAGAAAATATTCGTCCTCCGACAGGAATCGAACCTGTATCCTATACGGAACGGTCATATAGTCTGATGTTTCTTAACTGTTTCTGCCACAGAGGAGCGTTCGGTTATCCAGGTCGATTTTACTGCCTTTAAACTACAATCGACTCTGCTAACCGAATGCTTCTCTGTGGCCGAAACCGTTAAGGCATGTCAGGTTAGGATACAGGTTCGATTCCTGTCGTTGGACGAATATTTTCTATGAAAATTTCTTGGACATTCAGACCGTTAAATGTGGTTTAATACTGTTTATTATAAACAGATCATTTACTTTAATATTTGTATCTATAAAAAAGAATGTATAAACATAAAAAATGTCTTAAAATAATTGCCGGACGTTGTCCATTCGATAATATATTGCTGATATCTTTGCTAAAAATATGCGTTTTTAGACTTTCCTAGTGTTTTGTTTTTTTATGCTTTTCATTGTGTTTTGTTTTTCTTCCTATAGCTGGGACCCAAACAGGTGTTAATCCCCCGGCTCAGGGTGGATCTGGAAATAATAGCAATTAGTTTCACGCTCCTTAAAATCTCCAGATCAGGGGCCTTACGTCCGGATGTAGTTTATCATAATACCTAGTAACTTTATGAAGATATGTTGATTTCAAGAATGTATTATATTATCAAAGATCAAAGGGAAAAACCAAAATGGAATTGATCTCTTTACTGGGGCACTTGGTCAGAGTTTTAGTCACGCTTGAACGAATTTTAATGATGCATCATCGGAGTTGAGAGGGGACAGTGCGCCTGGCTAGCTCAGCTGATTTCGGAATTGATCTTAGTGAGTCAGCAGGTTTCATCGTGACGAGGCCAGGTCTCAGCGGTAATACGACTGGGCCACAAAACGCCCGACTGGTTCTTTTGAAAATTCGCAATGCTTTGTGTGTGGCACGTGGCCAGTGGTCAGTTTTAATGGTGATCAAAAAAAGGATATATATCCAGAGGGAATGGAGACAGACGGACGGACAGACAGGCAGACAAACACATAGGCTGACAAACAGAGACAGGAAGATGAAGAGTGACAGATCAATAAGCCAAATTAATAAATTGACAAAAAAAAAAATGGAGAAATGGAATGAGATCTAAAGTATCTTTTATTTGAAGATAATTCAAAAAAAATTAGGTGACTCATTTTTACAGTCAGATAATTTGGAATGAATAAAATTAAGTGCATCATGTATATATATTAGGTTGGTGCAAAAATAATGTCATCTTTCTTTTGAAGTTGAATGTCAAAAAACGACATTATTTTTGCATAAACTATATATATATATATGATGAAAATTAAATGGGTACCGATATTTGAATAAACGTTCAGTTTTCTAAACAGAGTGTATTTCGTCTACGCCATAGAAAACGTTATAAAGAAAATCTGCCCTCCGACCGGAATCGAACCTGCGTCCGCCTTAGCAGAAGAAACCAGAGCATTATACGGCGTCTTTCTTTTTAATATACAGTAAAAATAACCTTTGCGTTAATAAAATATGTTGGATGAAAATATAAAATGCATCATTTCTTTATATATATATATATATATATATGTGTGTGTGTGTGTGTGTGTAAAACAAAAATATGAGAGGGAATGTGTGTGTGAGTACATATATATACTTTTATGTATGTGTATGTATATATATATATATATATATATATATATATATGTGTGTGTGTGTGTGTGTTCCTATGTGCATACAACCATAGCCTTTTGTGTATATATATATATATATATATATATATATATATGTTTGTGTGTGCGTATGTGTATACAACCAAAGTCTAGTCTCTCTCTCTCTCTCTCTCTCTCTCTCTATATATATATATATATATATATATATATATATATATATATATTCGTGTGCATGTGTTTATGTGTGTGTGTGTGTGTAACATACAACCAAAACATATATATGTATGTGAGTGTACAAATAGAAAGAGTTCATGCGTTTTGATTGGGAAAACGTGTCTCTTTTTGACACATGGATCGAAAAGAGACTGGATCTCCCAAGTGTTTTCGCGTGTACAACGGGCTAGGCTAGAATTCCAATTTTGCTTCAAATTTTAAAAAAATTAAATTTTAAAAAAATTAAATTTTAAAAAATTATGAAAATTCTGTCGTAATGCCAGATTTTTTTTTTCTTTCTTCAAAAAGGGACATCTACATATGTTTTGTTTACAACATTAGTCAGTCCTGTATTAATCAAGGGTGTTTCATTAAGACGGATCAGTCATCAGTGTTATTGGTGAAAATTTATTTATTTCTCAATTGGATCATGTTTATTTAAGTCATGGCAATTATATGTGAGAAAGAATATTGCCCAAATTTTCGGCAAGGCTTCGGCGGTACAACTTCACTCGATGGTCAATATTTTTGATGACGTCTCTGCATAGTTGCTCCTCAATCTCACCAATATGCCTTATTATCTCATCCTTCAGCTGTTGAATTGTTGTTGGCTTGTTGACATAGACCTTAATTTTGAGATGACCCCCAAAGGAAGAAATCTAAAGGCGTCAAGTCGCACGATCGTGGTGGCCAATTGACTTCGCCGTTCCGAGAGATGATGCGACCTGGGAACTTCTCATTCAAATTCTGTTTGAACGTCCATTTTCGTAATAGGCTTCGATAACTTTAACACATTGTTTGATTGTTAATCTTTCCATGGTTGAAATTGCCAAAGACTTAAGTTGTTTAATCTGAAAGAAAAAGAAAAAAATCATTAGACGGTTAAATTTAATTCACATTTAAAATCGGTTCAAGTTATCGAAACACCTTTTATATAAAACCTGTATCTGTCCTTCTGTATGTCAGCAAATGCTGAACAATATCCTCAAAGACGAGGAATAGACTTGAAGCCACAGAAATGTGGTTCTACAGAAGGATGCTGAGGATACCATGCACCGAACATGTGAGAAGCGACTAAGTTTTGGAGAAAATGGAAAGAAAATGGACACTTATACTTAACACCAGGAAGAGGCAGTGGAAATTTCTGGTGCACGTAATGAGAAAGGACGGTTTAGAAAATCTGATACTCACAGGACGAATGAGAGAGACAGGGGAAAGCAGGGCGTAACATACTTGATGAGGTTGAGCAAATGGATTAGAACAGGGTTTGGGAGAAATAACAAAAAGACAAAACTTATTAAGAGCTACAAGCAACAGGAAAAGGTGGAGGACCATGATCGCCTACGCCCTGAAGGGACACGGAACATAAAAGAAAGATTAATATTTAACTTAGTCATTCATTACACCAATGATACAGCACCTGGTATTCACAAGCGGTCTCGATACTGACCACGTTTGACGTTGCTTAACTTCGGTGATCTAAAGAGAACCATTGTTTTAAACGCGATATGACCGCCAGCACTATCTGTTAATATTATCTTCTTAATGCTTAGTTTTTTGGTTTTTTTTTTATTTATCTTTCGCTATTCAAACGCCATCAGATTTCTATTAAATTTCCATACCTTATGGTAATACTTGATACTTTGCTTGGTTTCCAAAAGACATCTTTCGCTATTAATTTTCTGAGTTGCATTTCCAGTAGTCTGTTACTGAACTATCCAGCCGGGAAAACCTCTCTACCAAGTTGATTTTATCGTCCTCTTACACGTATCTAACACACTGAGTTTTCATTTTTGCTGAAATAAACTGCATTATCAGGATATTTTTATGGCTGTATTACTCTGTTTTTGGCATTGTTTTCATTATAATTCATAGTTTTCTTTGTAATCTTTCTTTTCTCTTCTTTCACGTCGATCAAGCGTGTCTGAAGCCGATCAATCTTCGAGATTGTTCTTTATTAAAATCTTCCTCTCTGATGAGAAATTCGACTTAAGTCTAGTTTTTACTCTCACCGCCTAATTTACATACGCATCACCCACTTGGATTGACAACACCCGATTTGATTCCAATATTGATGCACGTTGCTTCCCAAGCCAAGAAAAAAAAAGTAGATTAGATTAGTAATTTCCATTTCAAGGAACTACCGTCATACAATCTGTTGTAAACTGGAGCAAGAAATGGCTTGTTAAATTTAACGCTTCAAAAACGAAACTGCTTTCTTTTAATCGTCTAAGACAGGGGTCGATAACTCCCGGTCCCCCTGACCACATATGAATGATTTTTTTTTTGTCAGATCCGCTCACGTAACACCTAGACACTAATTATATAATTAATTCGTGGAGCAAATGGCAGAAAAATATCAGTTGGCGTTAATCGGTTTACAATGCGATGGATTTTTTAAATCAAGATTTATTTCCGAATCCACTGCTGACTTCTACAAGAAATATGTTTTGCCAAGCGGAAAATAGAAAAGCCTATTGAATAATGCGAAAATGATAGTATCTTTATTTAGAAGTATGCTTTGGAACAACTTATTTTTAGAAAATGAAATATACTAAAAGTCGTTTAAGAAAAAATTTCCGTGATGTTTTGCTCCGGTCATCGACAAATATTTTACCTGATGAAGCTCAAACTAATTGTGGCTATACATTTAATGATTTTTGAGGATATACATTTAATGAATTTTCAAAAATCTGAGTGAGAGACCGATGACCCAAATGAATAAATTGACAAAAAAGGAGAAATAGAATAGGTTCCAAAGTAATTTTATTTGGAGTATAATTTTTTAAAAATTAGGTGACCCATTTTTACAGTTATATAATTTGTAATGAATAAAATTAAGTGCATCATATATATATATATATATATATGTGTGTGTGTGTGTGTGTGTGTGTGTGTGTGTGTGTGTGTGTGTGTGTGTGAAAAGTGTGTGTATATAAATATAAATAAATATATATATGTATAATTATTTATATATTATATGCGCGGTACTTATTAGAAAGCGCTCAATATCAGAGATAGAGCTAACATATATGGTTGGATAGATGTGAGCTTGTGACCCTGGGTTTCACGCTTTAGCGATCGTCAAACAAACTGATTAATATATATATATATATATATATATATATATATATATATATATATATATATATATATATATATATATATATATTCGACTCTCCCATCGAATTCGACGTACCGGGTTCATGTAGATCAATTCCTAGGAAACCGACAGCCCAACTACAGCACATAAGATTTGATTCTATTGGTAAAGGTTTCATGCAGGACCATCCACACTTTTTGAAGGGTCGAATACAGAGACCTGGTGGACTACGTGCCACAAGGTTCCCAAACCACCCTCCGCAGGTTTTGAATTCAGAGTTGTTCTCCTCCTAGACCAGTTACCATCCAATGCTATAGAACCTAGTCTGTCCTGCTATTTAACCATAGCGGGAGGGAGCAGAAGAGGATTCACACCTTTCCCAAGGGTACTAGCACGTAAGTGAATGTTATGGATTCGACTGGAATTCGAACTCGGCTCTCTGATTTTCAATCCAAGCCGCTATCCATTACCCCACCGTACCTCCTCTCTCCTCGCTCTCTCCCTTTTCTCTCTCTCTCTTTTCTCTCTCTCTCTCCCTTTACTCTCGCTCTCTCTCTCTCTCTCTCTCTCTCTCTCTCTCTCTCTCTATATATATATATATATATATATATATATATATATATATATATATAGTCAAAGTTAGATTCTTTTAGAAGGAGCTAAAATTAATTGTGGATATACTTTTAACACAATTTTCAGGAATCTCAGGATATTCTCCGTTTATTTTTATCCATAAAAAGGTGCCATATACTTTCATCAACCATCTTTTACCTTTCGTTGGCACCAGAGTTCCGATAGGCTATGGTTTGTATTGCTGGAACTGGCCCTCCTTCTCTAACGCGGACACTTATGGTGACATGATAGGAACAGAGTTTTCTTTTAGGCTTTTGATAATTGAAACTCCTGCATTGATTCAATGACGAATATAATGTTAATGTTTTCTTTTAATATATGGACAATGAAATAAAGAGGTGGATTTAATATTTTTTAGCAAAATGGAGATGTGAAGTTACTTCAACGTTGAAGATGGTCATGCTCTCGCAAAAGTGACTAATTTCTGAGATACCCATAGACACGTTTATAAACGCAACCAATGGCTAATTTTTACAGTAATGTAAAACTAGACCCGAGTTTATTTATTTTGTGTGATTTTGAAAAACGGAACACTGCCTAGATTTACAACATCGGAGTAAAAACCGTGAACGTTTATGTTCTGTAATGTGTAGTAAAGTTTTTTGACTACAGTGTAAACCTGGCAGTGTAGAAAACGGCTTAATGTCTATGTCTGTTTTATACTATATATTGCAAAACCCGGCCCATGGCTAGGTTTTGATTGCTTTTTATAAAACGGTTCAAAATTTACGTTTTATACTATCTTGCAAAACTAGGCACATGGCTAGGTTTTGATTGCTATTTATAAAACGGTCCAAAATTTACGTTTTATACTATATCTTGTAAAACCGGAACCATCTCTAGGTTTTTGATTTTAGACACAAATGGGACCCAATGAGTTTTTTGGGGGGTTTTTTTGACTAATGTAAGCTGAACTTTTAACGACCTACGAATTAATTATATTTAATTTTTTTACTTTTCTCCAATAAGTTTTCTACATAGCAACCTTTGACATTTCACTAAATTAATCTTGGCTAACAAACTTAAACTATTTTAACCTCTTGCTCTACAGGTGCAAAAATTTATCAAATCACGTATTTAGTGCTTTAAAATTTATCAAATTAAATATGTAATGCTTACATTGAATTCATTCTTCTTCACAAAGCATTCGGTTCCAATCTAAGTGATATATTTCTTTTTGATGACAAGATATTTTATGTCAACAGCCATGATTACTCTAAGATATCGAGTTAATTTCGTAGAATCTTTACATCATCAAATCATTTCAATGGATTTCATTTGGATGTATTCCCTCGCAGCTGGAATTGCGCCAATTATTGCACAAGACAAGCGAACCTAATTGATAAAAATTGCTAACCCTTTAAATAATAACGACGTGATGAGGAAGCATTTACATTAAGAACAGCGAATGTGACGAATCATTTTGAGCGTCGATATTCCCTTCGCCATGATTACAGAGTGGCGCGATAGAGAGGGAGAGAGAATTTAGGTTTTGATTATCTGTTTTCCGATTCCAATTTGGTCTTTTTCTCCTTCAGAGATCGGATGGTGTCATTCCAAATGATCCAATTATCAACAAAATAAAAGTTGCTTCTATATTCTATAAACTTTTGTGTATTACTGCCATATTCTAATGCAAAATTGGTCTATCTATCTATCTATCTATCTATCTATCTCTCTATATATATATGTGGGGGGTGTCTGTGTGTGTCTGTGTGTGTTTGTTTGTGTGTGTGTGTGTGTGTGTGTATTGATATAATAGGAAAGAACTGTTAGGTTGATGATCCGAATTTCTTTAATATTTTTTTTTTTTTTAAAGCAGGGTAGATTAGCCATTGTAGCCAGACAAAAAAAACAACCCAACCTTACACGACTCCCAAAACTTGGCATATAGCAAACACCCCTATTTCAATCAAAGCAGTGACCCCTTGATAATGAGGAAAAAAAACCTAGATTACAACCCCATTTCAAAACTATAAATGAGTAAAACATTCCGTAGCATAGTTATTCCAACCATAATCTGAGGATGAGACTACCACCCGGTAGTTAGCGTTTAATTCTGAAATTAAACCTGAATACTCCTGACCAGTTTCTAAACAGTAATTTCTGTGTCACGATGGAATCATATTTTTAAAAACCTTATTTCATATATATATATATATATGTGTGTGTGTGTGTGTGTGTGTGTGAAAGTAAGACAGTTTTACGATTTAAAGATTTTAAACTGAGATGGAGAGAAATGTGGCTATTCACTGATCTTTCCCCACCTCTGACTAGAGGAAGCGAATTCGTTCCATTTCATACAGAAAAAGCTGCCTCGCATTGCTATTTGTTTAAAACACAATCTGATTGGTTGATCATTTTCACGTGATCCGGCGTAGGAAATTTCATGCCAAAAATTGATGATCCTAAGATTTTCTTGTTAAAAGTTGGGAATGACATTACTCGGTGAACGTGGATAATAACTGTCAAGTATTTCACAACAATAGATTGTTAAGTAGTTCATGCTAAACAAGTGTCATAGATTCAAATTTATTGGACCTTAATTGCAATCCCCAAAGATTCAATATACAATGAACAAAGCTGTGTGTCTGTGTGTGTATGTCTATAGAAAAAGTTTTAGTGTTTCCTACATCGGAATGTGGAGGATGACATATATATATATATATATATATATATATATATATATATATATATATATATATATATATATATATAATCATTTATTCGAAAATTATCATATAAAAATGTGATGTCTTATCAAGTAATGTTGAATGTCAACGCCAGAAGTATTGAAACAAAATGACTATTTTTGTAGTGATTTTATAAGATTTTCATGTGATAATTTTCGAATAAATGATTATATTTGCTCTACTCTATATTGAGCACTCTTTCAGGAATAGTATTTTTTGTTTATTGGCATTTATTCCGTATACACCAATGCTATACTTCGGTATATATATATATATTATATATATATATATATATATATATACAATATATATATATATATATATATATATATATATATATATATATATATATATAGATAGATAGATAGATATATAGATAGATAGATAGATAGATATAAGTATGATGTGGTTGTGATAGATAGATAGATAGATAGATAGATAGATAGATAGATAGAGATATGAAGGTGAAGTCTTGATTATCACTCGCTCACTTTTAACTCACCAGACTTTTCAATTATGGCACTATGTGTTATATTCATGAACGTTCTCAAGTTTAAATGCCTTGACAGACCAATCACATCTTTGCTCTTATGTATGAACACAAGCAGTAAAATAAATTCTTACATTTCACTTGACAAACTTTCTCAGAGAACGTAACGCGTCGACTAAGCATAGTTTTTCCTCTTGTCTTTTTATTCATTGTGAATTAATGTTTTTTTTTTATTTATTAACCTGATAGATGTTGGCACTTATTTCTAGTGTTGATACTCAATAAATCTTGTTAAAAAAGATATGCGCCCTTTAATTTTAAAATACGTAATGGCTGCGCAAATACGGGTATTCTGTGAAAATAACGTTTAAGCGACATATATATATATATATATATATATATATATATATATATATATATATATATATATATATATATATATATATATATATATATAAGGCTCAAACACTAATATTCTATGGTTATAATTTATTATATTGGAATCGTAATAACGATCCAAATCATCAGACCTACAAATTCAAAAAGGAATCGGAAAATATGTATATATATTCACCACTAATATTATCTACCTCTCTTTCTCTCTCTCTCTCTCTCTCTCTCTCTCTATATATATATATATATATATATATATATATATATATATATATATATATATATTCAGTCAAGCTGAGGTGCTTGAGGTGATGAATATATCTTCTATCATTGCATTAATCCTATATCAATCAATCAATCTATCTATCTATCTATCTATCTATCTATATATATATATATATATATATATATATATATATATATACATATATATATATATATATATATGTTAGGTTGGTGCAAAAATAATGACGTAATAATGTCGTTTTTTGACGTATTTTTAAGGTCAAAAACGACATTATTACGTCATTATTTTTGCCCAACCTAATATATGTGTGTGTGGTCGTGTGTTTATGATTTTTCTTGAATACTCAGGCCGATACACTTATTACACACTGTTTTATTACGGACTTCACTGGATTCCATATTCAGAAACTACGGCAAACATGGTCAACAGAAAGAAGCGGGAACACTAACCCTAACGGTATAAACCCCTAATCCTGGAAAATATACTCAAACCAGAATTTTAATTATGGATCATCACAAGCAAAACATGCATTTTTTACGACATTCGATAAGTAAAAACTGTGTAAAATCTTTTTTAAATATTACAAAAATGACTATTCAATGGATAAAATTTGATAGATCATTTGTTAGATCATAATCAATAAAATAAAAAAATAGATAAACGTGTATATAACACTCTAATACAGCAGGGAACACATTATAAGACAAAATGTTTTAAACTTACCATGTTTATTGAAAATCGCACAAACACTACTATACTGAAGCATATTACATGATGATAAAGCTAAATTTTTCAGTATAATTTCTCATTGAATTAAATGAAGGCCTTATTTGATGGCACAATGATTTAATAATATTATGCTTGCGTCATGCATTTTGTCCAACAAATTATAAAGTTTATAAGGCTTTGCTATAAGGCTTTCGCTTATCACCGGAATGAAACCTATGAACCTAAACGTAATCTTTAAACTCCTCAAGAAACGGTAACGATTTGGAAAAAAATATTTTGCGTCGCCATTTTTTATGTCCAGCCCAAACTTTCAAATTGAGTGCAATACCAAGGTTCCAAAATCGCCCTGCCCTAATGTATACCCGAATGTGAGATATTTTCCAAGAATGTCAACAAAAAAAAAGATTCTTTGCCCATGCAACCTTCAATATGTTTTCTAAGTATGAAATTCTTTAATCACGTTTTCTTAGAATGTGTTTCCAGAAATTTTAACTTTCTCTCTTTTTGCTAATTTCCTTTATTAAGAAATATTTCAGTTAAAGAAAATTTAGTAGTACATAAATTTCTATCTGTTTCGACTCAGCGTGGCATCAAAATTTTTGAAATCGAAAAATCGTCTTTGCCATCGGTCTAAACATTTAAAATCTATTTGCATTAATTTTCTTATGTTTAGAAAAATTACCAATTTTGACCGAATTCGGTAACGCATCCGTGTTTCATGTCAACTAAATCTACAGTGTTCTGCCAATGATTATATTTAAAATTGCCTTTCAATATTTAGATTTTTTTCCTCTCCCATATGAAATCAAATAATCTTAAAATTGTTTTGTTGCTATACAACGCAATTCTGTGAGGAAAAGTACAGATTAAATTGATTTACGCACTCAAACACACGCAACACATTGACGAACATATAACCATATCTGCACCTGAAAATGCTCACACGTATACATACATACATACATAGCTGACCACTCGTAATCGAGGACACCCGTCTACTAGGATGGCTAGTCAATCCCTATTGCAGACGCTCGCTCAGGCATATTTGTGTTTGCTCAACACCCATAGAGCCCACCTGTAGTTTATACTGCAACTATGCTGAGCTGACCTTTGTTGCAGTTTCTGTTAGAAAGCGTGTTATCTAGAGTGATCAACAATTAGAACAAAGCCAGCACGCTCGAGCCCTCGGCCACGATGACTTGTGGTTTCGTGATAGCACAGCTATCGACGGCCCCGAAGAATTAACAAGGCTTGGGTTAGCCCATGGTATTCATTTTTAGGCACTTTCCAAAGGTGCTTGGGTCGACCTCGATCCACTCCTATAACATCAGGGAGTTTCTTTCCATAGTGAGATTAAGTGTTTCATGGTTAGAAAACGAATGTTCTAACCAGATGGCTCAATACTTTCGATTTTTATCTGTGACGCCGCCTAAAATAATTGGTTATTTAAGATTTAAGATGTAAGATTTATAATTATTTTTATTTAAAACAAGCAGTGCTCAATACAAATACAGCCTAATATTATAATTACTTATGGAATCATATTTTTAAAAGAGAAAGTACTTTTAATATTATACATACATACATACATACATATATATATATATATATATATATATATATATTATTTTAGGATATTAAAACAAAAGCATTTTAAAATGCGTGGTGTGTGTGTGTGTGTGTGTGTGTGTGTTTGTGCGTGTGTGTGTTTGTGCGTGATCTAAATTTCGGAATGTTTCCACATTCGGTCTAAAATATAATATACAATATTAATCTATTATGTAACATTAAAATAAATCCCAGGCTAACTACTCTCCCTCCCTCCGATGTGTCGTGGTTACGATGTAACCTCGTTTCGACTTATGCCGTTTGCCTCGTAGACATAACGCAAACGGCGCGGCAGTAGATTATGCTATGATTCTAAGGGCAACTAAAATAGACAATAACTTGACACTCAAGGGTTTCTGTAAATTTTCATTATATGTTTTATATTCATGTCTTTCCATGTGTTTTTCTAGTTTCAATTATATTAACATCAATCAAAAAGATGTATTGTTATGTCCTTCATTATTATTTTACTATTGTGTTAGCCTAGGTGAGTGATGTTAGAGATTATTCATGGGAAATCGTGGCCTCGACTCACACGGAAAATCGCGTGACATCGCATCATCGGAACGGAGTTTTGTCTTAAACTGAGCACCATCGATCTTAGGTAGCACTTTAACGTCTCCGCTTGCAAATTCGATTAAATCTTATCTACACTTTCCATTCAAGCCATTTGAGGGAGGTGATGGATTGTCCTCCGGCTGTTCTTATAGAACGGATTCAGGAAATTTTTCGCATTTTCTGTTAATTGACAGGAAGCCAACATAAAATTTTTAACTCAAATACAAACTTTCCACCGACTTATGCAGTGTTCGCCAAAGAAATTCTCAGTCAAAGAATGTTCCGCAAAGAATGTCTCGCTCAGAGAATATCTCTCACAAAAAGAATGTTTGCCGAAGAATGTATCACTCAAAGAATGTTCGCCAAACAAATCCTCGCTCAAAGAATATTCGCCAAAGAATAGCTCACTCAAAGAATGTTCACCAAAAATAATTTCTCAAAAAAAGAATGTTTGCCAAAGAATGTATCACTCAAAGAATGTTCGCCAAACAAATCCTCGCTCAAAGAATATTCGCCAAAGAATGTCTCACTCAAAGAATGTTCACCAAAAAATGTCTCACTCAAAAAAGTTACGCCAAACAATGTCTCACTCAAAGAATGTACGCCAAAGAATCTATCACTTAAAAAATGTTCTGCAAAGAATGTTCGCCAAATAATGTACCACTCAAAGAATGCTTCACTCAAAGAATGTTCGCAAAAGAAAGCTTCACTCAAAGAATGTTAACCAAAGAATGTTTCACTCAAAGGATGTTCGAATAACAATGCCTCAATCAAAGGATGTTCGCCAACGAAAGTCTCACTCAAAGAATGTTCGCAAAGCAAAGCGTCACTTAAAAAAATATTCGCCAAAGAATGTCTCACTCAAAGGATATTCGCCAAATAATCTCGCACTCAATGAATATATCACTCAAATAATGTTCGCCAAAGAATGCTTCACTCAAAAAATATTCGCCAAAGAAAGTCTCACTCAAAGAATATTCGCCATATAATCTCTCATTTAAAGAATATCTCACTCAAATAATCTCTCACTCAAACAATGTCTCACAAAAAGATCGCAGAGCCATTTCAGTATAACCTTACACAGCCTCACGTGATTACTTAATACGTCATAACTTAGTAGAAATTATTTTGTCAGATTCACTTAATCGGCTGGATAGTAAAATAGAGTATTTCGTTTGAACTTCGAAATTACCGTAAATTGAGCTTGTGAACTTCTGAAAACACTTTGTATAGCCTCCACAATTTAAGCAGAAATATATTCTAACGTTATTAATATAATTAATATATTTCTTTTCTTTCTTTTTATCTTTTAGGTAAGTGCCATATGCGACATTCTTGCTTGAGATGATCTACTGAATTCCTGGTATAATGACTTTTTTTATTTTCTTTGTATATGCTTTCGTCTTTTATATGTAGTGTCTCTTTGGGTCGTGGCTGACCACGATTCTCCAAATCTCCTTGATATAATAATTATTGTTTGACATTTTACTATACCTCTTTCTTACCCACCCTGAAATCTGTGCACGCAAAGCTTCTATGTATGTGTTACCCTGTGCCCCAGTGCTTACGGATGTAGCACGTTGAAACACCGATTCTCGTTCGATCACAGATTGTTAAAATTCTGCTCTTGCATGCCTTCACGATTCTCTTATCGACGAGCATGCATTTTAACTTCTCTCCTTCCTTTACTATCTAATCTAAGAGTTATCTGGGTTTTCCTTCTAAGTCGGCCATGCCTAGACATTTGATTTCATGAGGTCATATTTCTACAGTATAAGGATTATTTTCTTATGACTGCAGAAGTTATATCTAGAATTCATTACAAAACGCTCATTGGTCCCTTCTAAATAGAACGCTGACGGTACAACACAAAAGATTTACTTGCTAATTAAGAATTAATTGTTGCGTATTGGGAGAGGCGGGCGGAAAAATATATTACAAACCACTCAAGACATTAAACACACAGGGTCAGATAAATACGTATTGTTGGGTACTACTCACACATCCAGATATACAACTGTTCCTGTACGACATGTCACATTCATTTATCAACAAATATGACAGTATGCGGCTATAATTCTAAAATGAAGGATTGTAATTATTTAAACTACTTACACTGTTCGGACTGTTGCCATCATCTTTCTTGCCGCGTTCGTTGAATCCAGTGACTTGACCCAAAGAGTTGTGAGTTCAATACCTAACTACAGCAGAGGTGAACAAAAACTTGGAGAATTGAATGAAAGGGAGATAACTGATACTGAGGCATCCGAAAGAGGCTTGTCACATGGAACTAGAACAATCTACTCCGGTGCACGAAATTAATGGCTAAGTTCGAAATTCCAATCGCCTGAAAAAGGTCGAAGCGTATAACGGCCGAAACGTCGTTAATATGGCAACGAAGACGAGAACAACAGTCCGAATAATCTAAATAGTTTAAATAACGACAGTTCACGTTTGCGTGGGTTCTCGCATGTGACACAGACAAGGTCGACGAAAACTATTGCAGAACATTTGATTGAAGTTTTTACGGTTTATCAACCTCTTACAGGTTATTTACAGCCCGGAAATATTTTTAGACTGTAAGAATGTTCCGGAAATAATAACGATTTACAGTTACAACTCCTCCTAATTAACCGCTAGTAGGAGGGAGAGTAAGTGAATTCACACCTTTCGCATGGGCTCTCACGCGTAAGTGAATATAATTAGCCCAACTGGAATTGGAACTCGGCTCTCCGATTTCCAATTACGAACCGTTATCCAATACACCACCCGCACATCCTCGCTTACAGCACCGGGTATTGCCAAGCGAACATATGTCTAGGTACTGACCACGTTACATATGTTCGATGTTTCAATGCGATATGGTCATACTCCCGTGTGATGGTGGATAAAGTTCTATTGAAACGTTAACTCTGTTTAAAATGGTTTATGGTGAATATGCTATGATGAAATTTTGGATTTTTAAGAAGAACAAGGAAGAAGGCGTGGAGGATAATGCCAAGAAAGGAGGAGTCGAAAGCACAATAAACATATTGAGCTGTAGGCGGTATGCTATCATTGTGCGTTCAGACCGAAGATTAACTGTGTGACTGATAGCATAAGAACTGGACATGAATAGGGTAATAGGTTGGCAAATTACAATAGAATATTTGGGAATAAGGTAAATGATGTGTTAAGTTACTGTAAGCCCGTGGCTTAGAAATCAATTACAAAAATAACTATCCACCTTATTCAGCAGAATTAGACCCCTGTGATTTTTCGCTATTTTCAACATTGAAAATGCTCTAAAAGCCCGAAGATTTTCTAACATTACTGACATCCAACAATATTCTTCTTCTTCTTCTTCTTCTTCTTCTTCTTCTTCTTCTTATTATTATTATTATTATTATTATTATTATTATTATTATTATTATTATTTGTGTATGTTATGCTTCTTGCTTTGCATCCTGTAGAGCCAGATCCAAACTATGGTTCTTAGTCCCTATAGGAGAATTGTCATTTAATTGCTAGCACTTTTCTTAGTATATGGTACGTTCCTAGTAGGGCAATTTTCTGGGCAACTTGTATGTTGATGTTACCTGGGACACTGTTAATAAACTCGTCTATTCTTATTCTTGTATTCTTATATTCCTATTCTTGTATTCTTATATTCTTATTATTGTATTCTTATTCTCATATTATCCAATGTGTGTGTTATGTTATTAGATTTGAGATGACGATTCTCTTCTAATAAAGGCCAACCTCTTCTTAGGAGAGAATTCTTTAACTAATACGTATCCGCTTCTTCGTGCAGTTTCAAAATTTTATAACATTCAGTATCTATCTACTGGGCAATATTGATATTTACTTGGTGAACCATTGGGCTAAATGTTTATTTTATGTCCTTTTTTTTTTCTTTGTTTAAATTCTGTAAATATTTCTTTTTGTTACCATTCCTGATGAAGATCTCCCTCCTTCGTCTTCTTCTGTGCACCAATCTTATTTCCTGTGCAACTAGTCAGTACAAAATTCCAAGTATTTACGAAAATACGCTAAATTTTCCGCCAAATTACATATGGATAGATTGAAAATAATGCACTTCACAGATATTCGTTCGACAACGGTCCGTATGCTTTTATGCGCATGTGCACACGCATGCTTGTTAAAATGCTGAGATCTCGAAATTTTGCACTTATGTGAATGCAATTCTTTCTATGATGGCAGTGAAATAAATGCATTCAGATTTTTTTTTTAAATTTTGCTGTCTTAATAAATCGTGCATATACATATGAATATAAAACTGTAATATTCCTTGTAAAATCTTTGTCTGTTTATGCACTTCAACGTGTAGAGTAGATTTGAAACGCGCAAACGATTCATCATCGTTACATGTAGCAGCAAACGTTGCAGTATTCAATAACCGATAGGAATTAGCGCCAATTCCTTTAAAGAATAATTTGCCATCTTAAAAAAATAGATTGGATTTATAAACAGGGACTCATCTCAAATATAATGGGACTTTCTCAAATCAGGGTACAAGTAGCGATAAAACTAGAAATTTGAAATAATCCTTCCCATGAGGAACACTTGGGTGACCATATTTCTTTTCGATTCCTGATTAACTTGGCAAAAGAATTCCTACACCAGGTTGCTGTTACTCTCTACAGTAGACTGGTTACATACCAAGGCTATGGGACCCAATCTGTCCTGCTATTTCCTCCATACTTGGAACGAGAAAGTGGGGGGGGGATAGTGAAAAAGAAAGATAGGTAAGAGGGGGGAGAGAAAGGAAAAGGAAAGAGGCAGAGAGTTGGAGAGCCAGTCGATTCATGTTTATTCAGTCCCTTTCTTACGTACCACGCGTGATGCACGCTTCGGTAATAACGCTTTTTGTCGATTAAAGATTGACTTACCAGAAGAATTCCAGCTGTAGACTGCCGATAATCTTTGTGGTAGCCTGGTTATCAACCAGTCTGTCCTGCCATATAACCCATAACTGTGGCACGGGGTGGGGTTGAGAAGAGATGGATTCGTATTTTTTTCCCAGCGGTATTTACGCGTAAGAAAATATCATGATCTCGACTTGAATTCAGTTCTCTGACATCCCATTAAGAGCCATTATCCATTACACCAGCTGTACATCGAAGCTTACAGTACCTGGTATTCCAAAGTGGTCAGCCATTTAGGTACTGACGAGGCTCGACGTTGCAGAACTGATATATATCTAGAGATCCTTGCTAAACTTCAGCAATGTTATAGGTCCTGACCTGACATCTCGGCTTCAGTCAGTGTCCCACTGACGTAATTCCGTGTGTCTTTTCTATGAATACTTTCATGGTAATTGTTCGGATGAACTCTCCGCTGTGTTACCTAAACTTCATTAATGTAAGCGCTATACTAGAATGGTAACATGGCCTCATCAGTTTACAGTTGGACTGGCTAGATGTAACCGTAAGTTCTATGCTAACTGTTTCTTTTCTCGCACATGTGGAACTCCCTTCCGGCTCTATGGTTTCCAGAGAAATTTGATCTTTAAAAATTCAAATGCAATGTCAATCGCTATCTGCTGTCTTTTTGATTACTATTCTATTGTTTTTTTTAATTTCTCCTTAATGTTTCACTTTTTTTATTTTTTATTTTATGTATTTATTTATTTATTTTGCACACTCGGTAACCCCTTGTGTCTCAGTGTCTTTACTGTTTTACATGGGGTAAAATAATATGAAAAAAAAAGATGTTTTAGGCGAGGTAAATTCTTTGGTTTCACCTTTACAATTACGACCTGCCATGCCACCTATGTCCAGTCATACACATTACCTTTGTATTCCATTCGTAAGTAAGAAGTTCCGTTCAGACAGTTTCTTCCACAGAAGACTTTCCTTCTGCAAGAGTCACCAGAACGGCATGCTTCCACGGTCGCCACAAGCTAACCCTCTTCTTTAGTAGCATCGCCGTTGGCAAAACTCGTGCGTTTGTTTTTCAAATCCTGGACTAGAGGCGAGCCATGATCTGTAATATCAATACTTATTTAATTTATGTATCCTCATAATTTGCAGCTATTAGCCCCTCTGCTCTTGCTACAACCTCATTCAGTAACCCTCTACCTCAAGTGGCTCTTGGGTTTATATTAGAATAACAATAGTATTAAAAGGTTTTTTTTTTTTATAAATTTCAACTGACAGTAACGCTCACTATTCGGCCAATGAATAACCAATGTTTCCTAAATGGAAATGTTTATTCTTCCAGTTGTCATTCTTACTCAATTTTTATGAAATCATTTTTGTTTTGCGATAAATCCCTGCTCTTTGAATTGAAATTTCTAAACCTCATTCTAAAAAGCGTGAAACATGGAACAACTTGATAATTTTCTTTCAATAATGACGAGACTCAGCTAAATTGACCTGATGCTAATAACGGAAAAAAACGATGTATTATCTGTAAAACTAATTGCTAATCTTCACAGGGTTTAGCAAATTAGTAAATTCAACCAGATCGTGCTGGATTATGAATGGCGATTAATCTGACGATGTGGTATAAACCAATCTTTACACATACCCAGCTCCGTTTTTACTCACGTGTGATGACATATGGATCCCCACGGGGGAAGCGGGCACGTGATAAGCGAAGTGAAAATAGGGCGATTTTCTTGCTCTTCGTTATAAGGTATTATACTTTTTAAATACATTGTTATTTTTAATGATTTTTTTTTTAATGATTTTAATCTTAATTTTGCTTTCACTGTTTGACTCAACATCCAGTCTCTAGCTTTCACACTCGGTTTGATTTTTTGCTGTTTATTCTGACACATGTTTAGAATGGTGTTCGTTGGCTTAGTTGAGATGCTTTCTTTCTGTCTTTTAATGTGCTTTCTCACCAATGTTTTAATTATCATTTTTAATATCCAGTTCCGATGAATAGAGAATTGATCGAACGATTTTTGTTCATTTTTTTTCCGTTTTAATTCTTCTCTTTTATTTCAATTTGAGCGTATCTTAGGACCAGTTTTTTTTTAGTTTTCTTTCTTGATTTTTTTTCTTTTCAATTAAAAGAAAATAATTTCAAAATTCCAGGTTCCCCTTAAGTAATCTTTTTCCATCAGAATTTCTTCATTAGAATAAAAAGTCCGCTAAAAATGTATACACAAATCAGGAAAGGAAAAACTTCTATAAATACTGTAATACCAAAATTGTTCAGACATCGTGAGATTAATACGAGTTAGCTTTGCAATCACAAGAGCTGCTCAAAATGGTGGAGTTTAGCTTCCAAACATTTATTAGTACAGCTAACTACTGCTTGGGCAACGTTGGGAAACGTTGTCCAAAGTGTTCAGTGGAATTTCTGCACATACATTTTCAATTTCTTGTTTAAGGGCCGCTAATGCAATACCATATGTCGAGAAAATATCGTGCTATAAATACAGTAAACAGTATTATCGCAATTTGATACAACTACGAAAGACTCCTTTTCCTTTCCTGACGTGTGTATACATTTTTGGTGGAGGACTCTGTATCCGTAGATATACAACCATGTACGAAGAATAACGATATATATATATAATTAACTCTGATATTTTACAATAATGGATATATATATATATATATATATATATATATATATATATATATATATATATATATATATATATATATATATATATAATGTAAACACTTGCACGTACATTTATTTATATTTATTTATTTGATTATATTCATATATATATATATATATATACATGCATATATATATTAGATTGGTGCAAAAATAATTTTGTTTTCTCACATAGTAACATATGTTAAAAAACGAAATTATTTTTGCACCAACCTAATATATATATATATATATATATATATATATATATATATATATATATATATATACATATATATATATAATTATTTATTTTAAAAAAATTTATAACATAAATATGTTATAAAATCACTACAAAAATAGACACCGAGGGTGTTGAAACAAAATGGCTATTTTTGTAGTGATTTTATAACATATTTATGTTATAATTTTTTTTTTAAATAAATAATTATATCTGCTCTACTTTGTATTGAGCACTCTTTTAAGAATAGTAATTGTTGGTTATTGGAATTCATTCAATATACACCAATCATATACTTGGGTATATATATATATATATATATATATATATATACACTTTAAACTCTATTTTAGTGGATACACTTATTTGTGTAGACTTTCCATTTATTTATCAACCACTATATTTATTTCTTTTCGTCTACCTGCCTGAATATTTGAGAAATCTGCTTAAAGAAAAAAATGCGTTCTCAAATATTCAGTAATAATAAAGTAATAACGTATTAGCAATAGCAAATAATGTCTTTGGAATAATGATTTTTCCATATGCATTTACGAATGTGGGGTCTGGAAACTAGTTATGCTTACTTGTGAATGGTTGATTAACTTGCATGTAAACGGCTTGCATATTCTTTAATCGTTTTTTTTCTTTTTTTTACAATTAAATTCTTCAAATAATAACGACGCCTTTCAAAATAATGGTACAATCTACATCTTAAATTGCACATAAATCTTTTTTCGCAGACCCCTGATGACAGAAACTTTGACGAATTTATCAAAGCTCTTTGATCCATTAGTAGAAAAGATCATTAAATATAATACGTACAAAATATCAATTGTTTTTAACAATATATGTTCCCAATAATACCGAATAGACAGATAGATATTAACAGAATGAGATACATAGATAGATAGATAGATAGATAGATAGATAGATAGATAGATATGAACAGACTGAGATAGATAGATAGATAGATAGATAGATAGATAGATAGATAGATAGATAGATTGAACAGACTGAGATAGATAGATAGATAGATAGATAGATAGATAGATAGATAGATAGATAGATAGATAGATTTGAACAGACTGAGATAGATAGATAGATAGATAGATAGATAGATAGATAGATAGATAGATAGATAGATATGACGTAAGAAAGAAAGAAAAAAAAAGAAAGAATGTCTATGAGAAAAGAGAAATAAAACTGAATTCCCCTCACCAATTCGCTGACGACCAAACGATGATGCGGAAAAAAGTTGAGGAGATGAGGGTACCGTTGAATCGATATAATTTCGATCAATATTCCCGTAATCGATTATTTGTATTGTAGTAACGAACAATTACATAATAATTGAAATGAACATGGGAGAACAATCGAACAAAGGAAGACCTTCAATATAGAAACCTATCAATCGATGACAGCGTCGAAAAGGAAATTCATCCAACACTTTAAACTAAATTCTTTAAGATGATAGCATTCACAAATATAAAATATGTTTCATACCAAGACTTTTCGGATTAGGTCTTTGGATTGGTTTTGCTGCCACAATCTTTCCGTCAGCCGATACGTTCTTCAACATTCTTTTAGATGTATAGGCCTTAAGGTAGGATTCCCAAACTTTTTTCTCTGTGCCGCATTTTCGAAATGAAAATTTGCTCGCGTCTAACCAAAATTTATGTGAGAAAGAAATACTGTGAAAAATAATAAAAACAGGTTTAAAGGGAGATAACCGCAGATTCAAAGTCAGAACATTATCATTTATAACTCTCTCCTCCAATTTGCAGAGCCTAGTTTCTACATTTTTAATATTTGAAATATTGCAAAAATCGCATAACGATAAAATAGGTCAATAATTATTCAGACTTATTGATATTAAGACGCGGGCATGCAATTACAATTAATCCATAATAATATTTTAAATTTTGAAAATTTATTTTTGGCATATGAATTATTTTTGTAAATCTTTGATTGTCTTTCAATCATTCTGCTTCACCTGCTATCCTCTTCCACAGCAGCTATGATGCGAACGACACCACTTGGGAACCATTGCCTTAAAGTATGGCAGATTTTCTTTTTACCCTTTTTTGAAATTGATGCGTTCTTCAGTCATCTTTAACTGTGCAGTCTATACGAAACGAGGCGAGATTTTTCACACCAATATTTACCCCAAGGCAATTAGCCACTAAGATGCAAGAGGTTACTGAGTGTTAAAGAATATGAGAAAAAAAAAATAAACGTTATGTAGGGCGGGGAACAATAAAAAAACAAAAATTAAGAATATATAAGATAACGTTTTAATATCTGACAGGAATGCAAGAGGCCGAAAGAGAGTTTCGCAAGCGAGAAGTTCGAAAGTACAAACTGTTGCACCTAGAAATTTCAACTGAAAAATGTTACCACCTTGCCGCCAATCTAGTGCTGCTGTTAAGTTCTGTTATGGGAACTTACCCATAATAATAATGGACTATTCCTGACATTATAAATACTGAGCCTCTCAAGAGATATGAGGAGATTGTAAGACGTGGAGAGATAATTGAGAGCATATTATAAGGACATTGGTTATAGTGATACTTGTCGAGACAACATAGTTCACTCTAACCAAATCTGATAGTCATTACTAATACTTCTACTTCTTTGTATTATATTTCTGTTGTAATATATCTTTGTATTCTATACCTGTGTTCGTGTTATTCTTTCATTGGTTCTAACCTTGGACCATCACCGGGGTACATGGAACTTGCACCATAACAAGTTCATAGCGTCTATATAATAGAGACGAAATTTCCTCGGAACAATTATCATGAAAGTCTTTATAGAACAGGCACAGGGAAGCTACATTACGGCGTTGGTAAGTAACTGAAGCCGAGACGCCAGGTCGGGACCAATAACATAGCAGATTTTTCTTTGGATTTTAACAGGAATCTCAAAATCCATAGCGGGAGCACCAGACCCGATATAAGGGCTATAGTCAAAGCATGGATGAATTGTAGACTTATAAATATGTAAAATAGTTTCTAGCGAGAAAGATTGTCTAGAACAACGCCGTAAACCAACTTCCGGTAGTGGAAGAACTAATAATTGATTCAATATAATCTTTTAACTTCATTTAAACTGAAAATATTAGGCCGGGAAGGCGCAGTCACTCTCGTGGAGGTTAGCATCAGCCATATTGATGGAAGCCGCAAGAGATTTTCTCTGACGGTTAAAAGAGATCAGTTTCGTTTTGGGGTGTTAAATTATTACTAAATACTCGTACTTTGATAGTTTTTTTTTAAGATCTTCTTAGATATATTACAATGGTCAAGGACTTCTATGTCAATAAGAAAGCCCATTCTTTTCTAGTGGTCCTTGATCACGATGTCTGAGCTTTAAGCTTTAATTGTTTTGCCTGTGTGTATTGTAAAGTCACATAAAATCGTGACAGATCCTACCTCTGTAGCCGGGTTTAGATGATGTTCATAATATTATTATTATTATTGTTATTATTTTCTTTGATTTCTGGCGTTTACACATTTCTTTTCGGGTCCCGCCCAGGGACCTATGCTTAGAAATGGCATCATGACACTTTCCACTGATAAAAAAAAAAAATTACATAGATAAAGCCCTACGTAAAGTGTGGTCTGTACTTGTCAGAACAATTATTTGTATCTCCTTGAGGCATGGGCTTCCAGGAATCCGTTCAATTAGTCTATAGCAATCTTTTTCAACCAGTCCTAGTTGCTCCAAATACAACAGGGATTGTTGATGTTCCCATATGCCACATTTTCGAGATATCTATTTCATTATTATTATTATTATTATTATTATTATTATTATTATTATTATTATTTTCTTTGATATCAGCGTTTACACATTTCTTTCCGGATCCCGCCCAGGGACCTAAGGTTAGAAATTCATCATGACACTTTCCCCTGACAAAAAAAAAACAAACAAAAAAGAAAACTACATAGAAAAAACCCTTCGTAAAGTGTGGGCTGTACTTGTCAGAAGAATTTTTTGTATCTACTTGAGGCATGGACTTCCAGGAATCCCTTCAATAGGTCTACTGGAATCTTTTCCAACCAATCCTAGGGCTCCAACTACAACAGGGATTGTTGATGTTCCCATATGCCACAATTTGAGATTTCTCTTTCATTATTATTATTATTATTATTATTATTATTATTATTATTATTATTATTATTATTATTATTATTTCTGACTCTTTTAGGCAAATGTTTCAAATTCTCTCATTATTCTTGTAAGCTTTATTCTTTGTTCAGATACCCAGTCCTTTCATTCTTTTTACAAGGACCCTGTGACCGGTTCAATTTTCCTAATTGCTATGTGGTACCAATGCCTCATTAACCTTTGTTTATTATTTTCTCGTGATATGTGTGTTTTATAAAACCTATCCAACATGACCCTCAAAATTAGCATAGGCATTACCCAATACTTTCAAAACCGCATTTGGCCGGGTCCAGATCTTGACATCCAGATACTTTATTACAATTTCTACTTATTAAAAATATTCGAATCGTCGATAACTGTCACCTCAATATAAAAGCATGTTTGCCTTAGGATAAACTATGACGTCTGTTGATTTCATCCAAATATCTCTTTTGATCGTCTTGTCAAGCTTATTTATCGTATAACTAATTACTATGTTCAAACGACCAATACATGAGTACCTTGGAAAGTGAACCCCCAGCGTTTAAATTTTGGGTCGGATTAATAACTTGCATTGTGCCTCAATCATTTAAGCTTCTGCTTCTCCATAACGGACCGACCAAAAGAAATTTCCACTCGAGGATGATCAAAGAATCCATCGGCTAAAAGTCAAGCAAAGACAAGGACGAGAATATGTTTTATTGTAATAATGCCAATGACTTAGCATAGAATTTAAAAGCAAAATATCTGAGAGCAGATTTCTACGAAAATTCTTTTTGACGCCGTTTGGGAATAATAGTCTCTAGACACTGGAATGTGTATTTCGTTATGCTCCCAGTTCCCAATTATAACGAATAGATAGATAGATAGATAGATAGATAGATAGATAGATAGATAGATATATAGATAGATAGATAGACAGATATGAAAATACTGATATATATATATATATGGACAAACTGAGACAGATAGATTGGAAATGATTGAGATAGATAGATAGATACATAGATAGATAGATAGAAAATATATATATATATATATATATATATATATATATATATATATATATATATATATATATGAACAGACTGAGACAGATAGATTGGAAATGATTGAGATAGATAGATAGATAGATAGATAGATATGAAAATACTGATATATATATATATATGGACAAACTGAGACAGATAGATTGGAAATGATTGAGATAGATAGATAGATAGATAGATAGATAGATAGATAGATAGAAAATACATATATATATATATATATATATATATATATATATATATATATGGACAAACTGAGACAGATAGATTGGAAATGATTGAGATAGATAGATAGATAGATAGATAGATAGATAGATAGATAGATAGATAGATAGATAGATAGATGTGAACAGATTCAGCTAGCTAGCTAGCTAGATAGATAGATATATAGATAGATCTGTTGCTCTTGATAATGAGTCAATTTGATGTTTTCCTATGTCATGCAAACTATATAAAATCTTATGGTTAGTCAATATGATCTGGACAGATATACTTAACAAATGTTAAAATTATATTTAAAATAGCTAATACAAATTCTAAAGAGACAATGTGAATTGTACGCAAAAGACGCTTTGTTGCCTGATGTTAAACTTGCGTATCTTACCCAAACAACAACACTACTTTTGTTAGTTGATTTTTTTTAGCGGCATATCAACACCTCAGTGGGTCGTTTAATACCGACATCTAAGTATTTTGAATGCAATTTTATGACTTTAAATGAATGTTTTTTGTACTTAATTTTATACTTTTCGAGTAAAGGTATGTTTTATGGATATAGTTTGCAGATCATAAAATGTATTGTTGGTAATTTTGCTATAAATATGAATTTATATATATATATATATATATATATATATATATATATATTTTATTGCTGCATTGATGTTCATTTTGTTATAAAATGCATTGTTCCTCATTTTATTATGAAAATGTACCGATTTTATGTTTGTTATTTGCCCATATATACAGCCCTAACAAATGCAACGACTCCAGGTCAGAGTGGGACTGGAAAAAACAGCAATTTAGAGGTGGTTCCAGGCTCCTTAAAAAGCCAAATCTCCAAAGAGAGGTCATGTGCTGTATGATTTTATCGTCATACCAAGAACGCATTTTCATCTACATATATATATATATATATATATATATATATATATATATATATATATATATATATATATATATATAAAGAAAGAAAGAAAGAACAGTAGTATATGTAATCCGGTGTTCTTATTGATATTTTTATTTTTACAAAACTGTGCTCAATGTAAATTTACAGAGCATAAATATTATAAATTAACTGATTTAAAAATATGGTTTCATCGTTACACAATAGCGATGAAACCATATTTTTAAATCAGTTAATTTATAATGCATATACATATATATATATATATATATATATATATATATATATATATATATATATATACATCTTAGCTTGGTGCAAAAATAATGTCGTTTTTCTTTTGAAATGGAACGTTAAAAACGACATTGTTTTTGCACCAACCTAATATATATACACACTTATGTTTTGTTTTTTAATCCTCTTATCAGTATCTGTTTTCTGGTTTCTGATGACATCTTCAATCTCTTAATGTTATCTCGAGAATTGATATTTTCTTTTTTAATGATTTCACACATGGAAAGGCAATGAAGCCACTAAGACGCATGGGATGACTGAGTGATTGAGAATATGAGGAAAAAAAACGTTACTGAGGAGAGAGAACAATGAAAGAACAAAAATTTAAAAAGGCAGTAGATAACGACTGACGTTGCATTTTAATTTTTGTCCATCAAAGTTGACCAGAAAACGAGAAGCCGGGAGAGTGTTCCACAAGCATTAAAAGAAACTTAGCTTAAAACTTACCATTACATCTAGACATTTCACCCGTAAGCTTAAATTATTATAGTTTAGGTACATTAGAGGAATTTTGAGCAGAACAAATATCATGAAAGTATTTACAGAATAGGCAGAGGTAAGCTACTTTACGGCGGTTGGTAAATCATTGAAGCCGAGATGCCAGGACAAGAATAATAATATTGCACATTCAGAGCATGGGTGAATGGTCTTATAATTTAATCAGTTATATGCCATGCGTGATACACGCTTAGGCGATCATGTATCTTTCGATACATAACTGACGAGATAGATTTTTTTTTCCCGGGGTAGGTTGCTATTTCTATCTGCGGTAGACAAGTTGTCATCCAAGGCTATAGAACACAGCCTGGAATGTTAAAGGTAGATCAGGCAGTTAGTTATGTGCCATGCGTGATACACGCTTAGGCGATCATGTGTCTTTCGACGCATAACTGACGAGACAGATTTTTTTCCCGGAGTAGGTTGCCATTTCTATCTGCGGTAGACCAGATGTCATCCAAGACTATAGAACCTGGTCTATCCTGCTATGTACCCATAGAAAAGAAGAGAGTTCATACCTAAGGGTATTAGCATGTAATGAGTAAAAAAAAATATATATGAACCTAACTGGAATTCGAATTCGGATCTCCGATTCCTCAATCCAAGCCGCTATCCATGACCCCGCCCTGCCCCCAGGTCTTATAAATACAGACGAATAAATAAGTAAGATAAATTCTGTTGAGAAAAATTGTCTTGCATATCACAGGAAACCAACAATTGATTCAATGTCAATTACCATTCATCTTTGTGTGTTTCCTTCTGTTTATTTTTGGGAGGGTCGCCCTCCATGTGCCCCACCCAAATCCCAAAGCTACCAATATACACTAGTCAATTACTTTATTAGGTAAACTCTTTCAGTGCCGGATGAATCCGCTTTTGCATATATATTTTTTACAATAAATTTCACCCTGTACAAGGCCCGGGGGCCAATCAAGGTAGAGGGTTACGTTATAAGGCAGTTTATATGGATAGGAGGGGGAAGATAACGAGTGACTCTAGACTTAAATAGATTAAGATTGTAGTGATAGGGTCAACAGCCTCCTGGGAGTCTGTTCAACAGAGCAGTGATTCTTGGGTGGAACTTTCTTCTCGCCTATTGAATACCGAGGGAATGTAGGTGGGGTTTTCTATTATGTAAGTGTCATGGTGGGTCCTAGCCGTTAAGGTTAGCACTGACGGAACCAAGGATTGTAGTTCGTCCGAGCACTTTCCAACGAAGTAGAGATAGAGCAGTGAGAGGGTTGCCACATCCCGCCTGTGTGTGTGTGTGAGAGAGAGAGAGAGAGAGGTTTAAGGGTGGAAAATAATTCTTCTCCAACAAGTACCCGGAGAAGCTTTGGAACTCTATCAAGACTGGAATGTAAGGACTTTTTTGTTTTTCAGTCTTCCATTGTCCCATTTCTGTGATCCTTTAACGAATTTTAGCCACAGTTTATTGTACTTATCTGACAGGAATGTCTCTCGGCGAGGTAACCTATCTGTTTCAAGGTTTGACTTGTGTGTTCCGAGTTGCTCTTCTACACACCTCCTTCGTAAAGAGCGACTACTGTTGCCTCTATAATCTTAAGCCAGCCAGGACATTATTCTCCAACTTCTTTCACCAACAATGGATTTCTGCCGACAGAATTGCTGCTTACAGGAATTTTTTTTTACCCTTTTTTTTCAGACCAATGGTTCTCAATCGGGGTCCTTGTAAAAATACTGAGAGTCCACAAAAAAAAAAAAACAAATTGGTTTTAGGCGATCATGTATCTTTCGGTACATGACAGATTTTTTTTCCCGCAGTAGGTTGTCATTTGTTTCTGCGGTAGACTCGTTGCCATCCAAGGCTATAGAATCCGGTCTGTCCTGCTATTTATCCATAGCTCAAGGGAGAAGAGGATCCATAACTCTCCCAAGGTTATTAACATGTAAGTGAACGTAATGGATTCAACTGGAATTCGAACTCGGCTCTCCGAAACCTCAATCCGAGTCGCTATCCATTACCTCGTCTGATTACAAAAATGCATAAAAGTGCCTTTGTTTACCTATACTTAATTAAATGACCAATGAATTTACATTCATAGTACGCTTTATATTTTAAGCTAACTAGACCTATCAATTATTAGTCTAACTAAATTTAGATAACTATTATATTTAGATCGTTCATTGAAGTAATTTACTAAGGCTATTATAGTCTGGCACAGGGTTAGAAAACTAGAGTACTTCGAAAGAATCGAGCACACTATAATAATGAACTACCTAACGTGACTATCATAAATATTTTTCTTCGCCGCAGGTCTTGTCTTTGCGTGGGATGACAAATTTAGTTACCATACTGGAAATTGATTGACTCTTAAAGCATGTGGGAGTGGGTGTTAGGGAGGAGGTGTTTGGTTAGCATTTGCTTCTACTCTCATATATACTGTTACATATTCTATTATTCCTCTTCTCCATTATCGTTCCCAGCATTCCCACTGAGTCGACAGCCGGCGCCAATATTCTAATTGGGAACCATCAACGAACGCAGAAAAACCAACCGGCTTTTCTGTCTCTCTCTCTATCTCTCTCTATCTCTCTCTGTGTCTCTCTCTCTGTCTCTGTCTCTCTGTGTCTCTCTGTCTCTGTCTCTCTGTCTCTCTCTCTTTCTCACGACAATATGACCGGTAGCAGGTGCGTAACGACATTCTGAACCACCTGCGGGAGAGTGTTCAATCAGCGTCGATGTAGATTCTGCTCTAGAATCAGATTAAAAGTGCTTTTTGCTTATATATATATATATATATATATATATATATATATATATATATATATATATATATATATATATATGCTTTTTGCTTGTTCATATATATATATATATATATATATATGTATATGTATATGTATGTATGTATATGGTCTGCCAAAGAAACACTTCAGGTAAGTAAAAACTTGTCTTTCGTAGTTTTGGCAAATTGCGATAACACTGCCATACACGAACTTTAAGAAAATGATGAATTTTCGTTTCAACACGGCCACACTACCAGCAAGACGTGCGAACTTATCTGAATGAGAATTTGCAATGATAGAATGAATAAGTGCACACACACACGCGCGCGGACGCGCTCGCGCGTTCGTCAGATTTAACACCTGCTGACTTTACCTACTGGGTACCCTAAAGGATGTTGCGTACCGCAGAAAACCGACTGCATTGTCAGCCTTTTGACAAGAAATTGAAAATTCATGTCCAACAATCCCACTGGACAATTTAGCCAACGTTGCCCAAGCAGTAGTTCGCCGTATAAATGCCTGGAAGCTAAAGGCCACAATTTTCAGCATCTCTTGTAATTGTAGATTCCAAAGGTAATTTGTTTTAATTTCGGGACATCTGAATAAATTAATAGTATTCCGGAAGTGTGTCTGTCCCCAAAAAATGTATGCACACTTTAAATAATTATAAATCAGTATTTATTAAAATACATTTCATTTTCAAAATTTAATAGAATCTAAAGATATTATTTTATTGTTTTGTCAAAGTTTGTTTTGAATCTGATGTCCGTTCTGGTATTTTGGGACATTTTCGTTCAATGATTGCTCGCAATTCAATGACTGTTGCACGTTTCATAGCATAGACTTTGTCTTTTAAGTATCGTCATACATAAAGTTTTGTGGTGTGAGGACTAGTGAACCCCTTTGTCCAATCCATCTGTTTCTCAAGATCTCATCAAGTTAGGGACTAACTCCACTCTTCGGTCCAGATCATCGTCATTAATATCATGGACTAATATTGGAATGTAACTTCTCCATTGACAGCGCTTCAAAATGCGTTGAACAGACTATTTTGAAATACCTACCTCACGATTCGCTTGTCGTACAGATTTTCTTGGACTTTATTGTTAGGTTTCCAGTAGACTTTGTTGCTTTGAGGGGCGTATCGATGGCCGTGGTTATCCGGAACGCTTCTCGTGGACATTCGGAACAGTTCCACTGTCTTCAAACTTCTCTCTAATTCGAGTGATGGTAAAACGCGTTGATAAATCTGTTTGAAATTCCCTCCTAAATTGTCTTTGCCCCTCAAGTACGCTTTCACACTTCCAGTAGCATTTTAGAATGAATTTCAGTTGTTCAAAGCTGCCATGATTAATTCTAACGGATTCAACCTGGAAAGAAATAAGCATCAGTTAGGCTTTCGGCTGTTAAAGTGTGTACACATTTTATTGGGACACCATATATTATCGTTTAACAACTTTATTCTTTAAAAAATAAATAGCAGTCACATTTCATCCAATTTAATATCGATCATTATTTACAATGACTTGCTGCCACTTGCCAGGCAGTTCTTCTAACATTTTCAGTAAAACTCCGCTGGTTTTAATGGGGAGAAAAAGTTTTCGAGAAATTCATGAATATGTTTCTATAAGAATTTTTTCCCATCAGAGTGTCTTCCAGTGATCGATAAATGTAATAATCGGTTGGTGCAAGGTCAGTTGAATATGGTGTTCTGGTGAAGAAGAGATGAACCTAGTCGCATATTTTTTTTTCTGCGTAATTATTGCTGTATTGTGCCTTGCGTTGTCTTGAAGAAGTAAAACATTTCCCATTGATTATCGCAGGGCACCTTTCGAACAAAATCTTATGGACACATTGCAACTGTTGGACGTATAAATTTGCATTTAGCATCTCGTTAATTTGGAAGAACAAATACATAGTACCCCCAACGTCCCACCCGTACCTACAATTCTACCTTTCTTCCATGGGAATAAAGTTGGAAAGTCAGCTGCAGACATAGGTTTTTGTGAGTTCACTGCCTTTTGCATTGAACATTGTTGTATGCTATCTATTTTTCATCACCTGTTACGATATATTTACAGTGCTGTTAGTTTGGGTGATAGATCATAGGAAATTAGACACAGAATAGTTTTGTCCAGTACTGGAAAATACAACAAAATCATAATATTACCCTAAAAACTAGTCATGTTCTACAATAGCCCGTCAGTTCGAGACATTCATGTGGATGCCACACATTGCACCAGACTCGTATGCAACCGCTTTCTCAGATCGATAGTCACCGACTTTAAGTAAACGTATTCTATGGTTAATAACTAATCTACTACACATTTCTTTTGACATATTGATCCATTATTCGAAAGCAAATCACTTTAATTCTACTAAATTTGAAGGTTGTCTTGACTGAACGCCAACTATTGAATTCAAATCCAGGCTCGTTTCAAGCCAACATAAGATCTGGTCTTTGAGTGAATCGTTCACTGTTACACTTACACTTAGGATCATTATTGTGCTAGAAAGGGAAAGGCCTCCCCCAGCAACAAAAACGTACCTGGCAGAATCTTTTCAAATACCGTCTAGTACCGTATATATTCGTGTATAAGTCGACTTCATGTATTGTGCGACCCCTGAAGTTTGTTGGTGAACACCCCACCCGAAACATTTACCTGTGTATATTGCAACCGGTCGCCGAAAATTCATGATTTTTAACCTCTTTAAAAAATATTACCTGTCTATATCTCTATCTATAAATCTGTTTGATCTGTGTGATCTGTGTGTGTGTGTGTGTGTGTGTAACGAATGCACGGCTACAATTTTCGATGGATTTGCACCAGAATTTACATGCACATGCTCCAAGTTAGTGGAAATGCCAAGACTGACTTTGCATTTCCAAACTCCCATCGATAGTGGAAATAATCGATATTTTCATGCTTCTACGGCAGTTTCCATGGAGTTTGCGGTCATTTTCTACTGGCCAGAGTGAGAGCCTATAGCTAGCTGTCACGAATAGGCAGGAAGATTCTATTGGCGTGAGAGTCAACAGCTGACTGACATGAATGTTAACTAGCATGTTAGCATGCATAAAATTCGATAGCTGCATTCGTGACAAGTGGGAAAAATTTAAATCTGCATGGCACTTTACTCCAATTGGCTCATTGGCTTGCTTAAACTAAACGTTGATTCTGATTCCGCAGAACTGGGTTTGGGCGTGAAAATGTATTTGTTGTTAACATTCTTTTTTCATTCGGTTTTTCCAGTTACGAGTCCATTTTTAAAGCTGATCGTTTTGCATTCATTTTGTTTAATTCTTTTTTCGTAACAGATTTAATGTTTAGTATAGAACTTAGAAGAAATTCGCAGTTTGAGACAGGCAAGAAGTAAAGCATGTAGCAACATCAGCATGGCAAATGGCGACCCTTTAAGAGCAAAGAAGGGCAAAAATATTTTAAGTCAAGTGATAGCGATTGCTGTATGAGTCGTACGATTTTTGAATCAAGCACGGGAAACGTCGCGCCATGTTGCTAGTGTGAAATAAAGAACTCGTTCTGTTTTCACAAAAATGGTCTCACTTCCATATCGTAATATTTTCACATGTTATACATCAGGATTTTTTTCTAGGCTTCATATTTTATCCTACTTTTCCCTTCTATCTACTCTGCATGACTTCAACGAAACAACTCAATTTTAGCTTCATCCCCACTTAAAACTGCGATTAAAATGCTAGTCTCTTTTCCAGGTAGGCACGGGAAAATTCCAATCGAGTCTTGTAGTAGAAAGTTCTATCTTTGTTCAACAAAAGACAAACAAACTCGACAACTGCCAAAACTGTATTTATTAGGTTGGTTCAAAAATAATGACGTAATAATGTCGTTTTTTGACGTATTTTTAACGTCTGTGAGGATAAATATTTTTATGGTATTTGTTCTGATGAGCTTTCCTCTTTGGTACCTAAACTTTACAAATTTATATGCAGTAGTTGATTGGTGGTAACATTTTATCTTACAGTTAACCGTAAGTCCTGTGGTAACATTTTCTTCTATCGAACTTCTCCGCCCGTGGAACTCTCTTCCCGCTTCTTGGGTACCTATCTTCAAAAATTTATCATCTGTCTGCTTGGTTCCAGTTCTTTTATTCGCTCTTGCTAATACTAATATTTCCTTTCCCCATATTTTCTCACACTCATTAACCCTTTTTGTCTTAGTGGCTTTATGGCTTTGCTTGGTGTAAAATGATTAAAAAGATTTACTGACATATAGAAATATGGCTATTATATAGCAATTCAAGGATTTCTATACCTTTAAAGAATTTTTCCTATTTCGCAATATATTTGCTATTTCAATGCGCTTTTGGATTACAATGTCACATTTTCTTTGATATAACACTGCCTAGTTATTTAACTGTTCGTACTTGGCTTGTTGTGGCATCGCCAATTTTTAGTTGGTATATTAAGATTGCAATGTTCCGTACGTATAAAAACTCGCCGTCATGTAATGGAAAAGAGAAAGAATTAAGATATATATATATATATATATATATATATATATATGTATATATATATATTTATATGTCTGAACCGATTTTCGTTTGTCTGCTTAAAGGTAGCTCCTTCCACTTTTTTTTTTCAATATTCTTCTCCCGATTGTAAAGAGATGAATTCATGCGAATATAAACCCGTTATAAGTTATATACATATCCTAAGAGCAGACGATCAAAACTCTTGTGTATATCTTTGTTTGCTACGAGGGCCTCGGGGCCTATGTCTGATTGTTAATTCGTTAAAGCGAAGCTAAACCACAAGCAAAAACAATGGACAGAAAATAGATTGTCAAGCGCTGGATGGAGGATACCATTGAAGACAGAATGAACTAATATATATATATATATATATATATATATATATATATATATATATATATATATATATATATATATATTATTATTATTATTAACTATCCGCATAACCACACTGAAGATCGCTCATATGAGCCGAAAGCTTAGATCAAGGAACAGCTTAATAATAAATATATCCAAAAGTTGTACAATTTTTGCTTATTTTCACCAGAAATTAAAGTAAATATACGTGGTATAGAATGGCTCATGATCAAACATAATAGACATTCATTGTCTTTTATATTTAACAATATATATATATATATATATATATATATATATATATATATATATATATGTGTGTGTGTGTGTGTGTGTGTGCGTGTGAGTTTCTTATGCCTGGAATATTTGTCATCCATTTATTTGTATGGAAATGTCGATCTGAGGAATTAGAATCGAATTTCGATTGTAAGGAAATAAATTATGATCATCATGAAACCTTAAAGTTGTCTGTTTCTTAATAATAATTAATATTTGCTCTGTTTTTACATTGAGTTCTCTAGATTATATCCTTCCTGGAATTATCCAGTCGGATTACATCTTTAACTATATAAACCTTACCAAACACATCTTTAACTATCTCTCTCTCTATCTCTCTCGCTATCTCTCTCTCTCTCTATATATATATATATATATAGATAGATAGATAGATAGATAGATAGATAGATAGATAGATCAGATATCTAAAAGTGAATATCAGAAGATAAAGAAAAGAAGGCAGTTGATACTGAAAATGTCTGCCCGTTGAATTCAATCAAAACTGACAAATGCCGAATAAATGAATGTTCATTGTTGAAAGAAGTTATGATGGAGAATACCAGATATAATTTATAGACGTTCTTCAGAGAAACCAGATAAAATAGAAGAGAAACAAATAGAAATTAGACTCACCATGTCATATATATATATATATATATATATATATATATTGCGTATATTTTGGCAGCATGTTTTCATTAATAGATGTTTCATTATCTACTTATTTTCAATAGAATCCTCTCATATTCACGGAAAAACTTATTAAATGAAGAGAGAAAATTACCATGTTGATATATATTCATTTAATCCGAGTACTTTCGACATTAGCACAATGTCATCATCCGAGTGTTTTTTCTTTCTTTCCAAGAGGAAAAACAACATTCGAATGATGACATGTGCATATTTGTTACAATAACGTTCAAAATATTTTCCTGCTAAGGTCAGAGAATAAAACACTGAATTGTATGATTTTAGCAATACGTATATACGTATATATATATATATATATATATATATATATATTTAACATGATATTCACCCTGCACCCCAAGGGTCACTCAAGGTAGTTGCGTTGCAGCTCAGACCAGACACCAGGTTCTTCGACAGGGTTAGTTTCTTCCAGGCAAATGTTTGTGTCTTAAAATTTACTCTTCGGCCAGATCCTTACCCACGATTAAAAAACACATGAATTTCTGCCAGTAAACTAGATTTTATTCTTGAGTTTCAAATTACTGGTATGAGCGAGTGAAGTTGAGATGAGGCGTAGGTGAGGGGGTCTAACGTCTATCTTCCCTGTCCGTTCTCCCGACTCCCATGTGTGTGCCTTTTCGCGGGATAGTCAATTTTATAGATAACAATTTTGTTTGTCTTGTAATCTTCGTCTGAAAAAGTAATTTATCTTCCTCCCGTGACTTTCTCTGTGTCTGAGTCTCTTGCTCTGTAATTTGAAGTTGACTTCACTTACTGATAACCATCGGTCAAATTAAATGTTCCATATCCATTTTTGCGAAATCTCCACCTGTTTTCCATTAAACAAGACCTCATCTGACTCCTATTGCTACATCTCCACAGCCAGTTTATGCGGATATTTTGGGAAGATAACGGTTAAATCTAGACTGGAAGATTGTATTGATTGTGGCAGCGTCCTCCTGGACGTCGGTTCAGTGAAGCAGCAGTTCGATGGAAGAAGCAGCTCAAGTGGAACCAATGATATACGAAGCCTACGAGGGTGGTTTATTACTCTATGCGTAGTATGGCGGGTCTTAACAGTGAAGTTTATGAGTGGAAGGACGAAATGTAGTTCGTCTGAGCACTTTCTGTGGAAATAACGATAGAACAGCAAGAAGACTTGTGTCTGTGAGAAAATGGGTTGCAGGCTGGAAAATAATTTGTCACCCACAAGGACGCGTCTTTCAAACAGTAGTTCGAAGGCCCTGGATTTAAATTGGGCCAGGTGCTCAAGTGGTCAATATTTTACGCACGCCAAACGTAAAAAGTAACACTGCTCTTAGGTATTACTTAAAAATAGTAAAACGCGTTTCACCGCAGAATGGCTACAGGGTGTAACATCAATAATTGTTGAATTGTTAGCTTAAGCTCTGAAGTTTGGTATCTTAGAAATGATTAAAGATATCTTACTGGAATTCTACGAGGTTTCTATAGCACTATTGGATTCTACTTTGAGCAATAAGAATGTATAATTACTCTCCAAGCTTAACAGAAAAATCGTGATGAAATCGAACATAGACGAATATGACATGTTCACCATTAATTAATCATAGCTAAGGATTGGAAGCTCATAAAGGTTTGAAATAAAGTTCAAATACATATGTATTATTCCAGGAACATTTTCCAGCTTATTCAAGATGATTTTTTGCTCTCTCTAATCTGCTAACGTTTTACATACGATTTCATTTTCGTCTTTTTTTACTGCTCTTTAGACTCATAAAACTGCTTTCTCACGTGCCAAACGTTTTATGAATTGAGTTGGATCTTTTCTAATTGGTCTCATTAGCTCTAAGTTAAAATTGTGATCCCTCTTCCTGTTGTAACATGTTGATCCAGTTTTCCTCTCCACTGTTCCCTCTTTCTTAAACTTATTCACCGTTCTCTTAATGTTCTTGAATAGTCTCTGAAGACGGAAGGCAGAGTATGAACGCTGGTACTAATACTGAAAGCCTGAATATTTTTTTCTCACACCATTACTCAGATGGGAAGACAGTGGATCTGACACAAAACGATTTGAATCTGTTGTTTTTTTTTTTAGCTGAATAACTCAGGGTTATACAGTGGTTCTCACGAGAAATGGCATCAAGGTGTCTGAATATTTTATCTGAAAACCAAGGAAAAAAGAAACACAGTATTTTTTTTTTTTTTTTTTTTTTGTAGATAACAAACATTTTGTGGCTGGACAATTATGCTGTTACGCGATTTGGACAATTTTGCTGCTACACTCGGTACACTACCTACATTTTTCGGACTGTTGTCCTTATCTTCATTGCCATATTCACGACGATTCGGTCCTTATTCGCTCCGGCCTTCTTCAGGTTGGAATTTCTATACGTTGGATCTTCTATACGTTGGAATTTTGAACCAACCCATTTATTTAGTCCACAAACGTAGATTGGTCTAAACCCCCCCTGTCATATATATATATATATATATATATATATATATATATATATATATATATATATATATATATGTGTGTGTGTGTGTGTGTGTGTGTATTTCAGTTAATTCCCGTTTGTTCACTCTGCTGCGGTCAGAAATCTTTGGGTCAAATCACTTTTGGGATCACTTAGCCAACACTTTTATCCACTGGCCTATGTGTCCTTAGCGGCATCAGTGAATGAATTTTGGGGGATATATAAAACCTAATGTCTCAATAATCATTTTTTTAACCAGAACTTTTATTACAATTTTTTGTTATTGTCATTTTTCTCATGCTCTCTGGTTCCAATATATATATATATATATATATATATATATATATATATATATATATATATATATATATATATATATTAACCGAAGTTATTTGGAAGCATACTTGAACAACTTTTTAATAATAAAAAAATAAGCAGTATTTTTGAACAGATTTCCTCAACTGATCTTTGACTGTTTTTTTTTTTTCATTTTTTTACTGATTCACCAACAAAATATTTTATCAATCTTAAAGTAAAAGTAAATCGTTTGCTTACTTATTTTATCGGTTTTGTTTTCGATTCATAGTTAATTTCTTTTTATTTCTCTTTTTTCTTTTTCTTTTTTTTCTGATCGTGTCTACTTATCACGGAATATTTGTTGTGTTCGTGCTATTTCTGAAGAGAAAGCTAATTTATTTTTCAAATCTATTTTTACTTCGATTTTTAATCAATTTTTACATTTTATTTTGTACACACTCATAATACACAAACAACATAGGATACCCACAGATATACCATGCACTCATAACTAACACACATGTTACACACAGTATATATCACGTAGAGTCATACAAAAACCCACGCTAAACAAATGTACATATGTTTACAGCTTAGTTTGTTTCAGTATAAGGCAAAAACAAAAATCAGAGGAAATTACTTTTCAATCTCCTCGCCTTATTATCAATATCCAAAATATTTTTCTTATAAATATTTACAGATTCTGTTCAATAAGTATTATATTTTTTTATATTATTTACACTTGAACTAATATCCTTATATTGGTTGTTGTTATCACGACATTTCGGTCGTTGTAGCCTTCTGCATTCTTCAGGAGTCTGTAGATCTGGTTAGCGTTCAGGAGATTTTAAAATGAACCCTTTATTTAATCGACGGAGATAAGGCTTTCTCGCTGCCCTTTGAATGCATGGGGATATCTCTAGGCACCCGGATAGACAGACATCTGAAGAAAGCCGGAGAATGGAATGATCGAAACGTCTTGATAACAGCCAAGAGAAAAGCATTAGCTCGGCTGTAATAATAATGATGATGATTTCTCATCCACGAAATTATTTCGTTTGGAAATTTTTCCAGAGATTCTTAGATGTGTGAAGTAAATGCAAAAGAAAAGTTATAGTCAATTAAAATCAGTTCGTTTATTATCTTAATGGAGGCGCCATTAATTTGGAAAGCATTTAATTTATATTCTTCGTAATTTTGTATATTTAAAATAACGAGGCGTTTATATTTACAGGTGTTTGTAGCTAATTTTCACGTGGGATTTTTTCCTTATGGAAATGCCTAATTTTATAAGATTTATTTCCATTTGGCAACATGTCAGCAAAGTTGAGAAAAATGTATATATAATCGACTCTCCTGTCGAGATGCGTCATATGAGGGTCAAGCAGATCAGTTTTCAGGAAACCAACAGCCCGACACTGGCACATGAGATTTGATTAGAGTGGTGAAGGCTTCGTGCAGGGCCATCCACACTTTTTGGAGGGACGAATACAGAGACCTGGTGCACCGAATGCCACAAGGTTCCCAAACGACCCTCCGCAGGTTTTGAATTTGGAGTTATACTTCTCCTAGACCAGTTGCCATCCAAGTCTATAGAACCCAGACTGTCCTGCTATTTTACCCATAGCTGGAGGGAGAAGAAGAGGATTCATACCTTTCCCAAGGGTATTAGCACGTAAGTGAATGTAATGGATTCGAGTGGAATTCGAACTAGGCTCTCCGATTCCTCAATCCAAGCCGATATCCATTACTCCACCGTCCGTGCGTGCGTGCGTGCCTGCCTGCCTGCCTGCCTGCCTGCCTGCCTTTCTTTCTTTCTTTCTTTCTTTCTTTCTTTCTTTCTTTCTTTCTCTCTCTCTCTCTATATATATATATATATATTATGAATCAATTTTTAAAATATGGTTTTCCTCTACACACTTCTAACCATGTTTCAAAAATGGAAGGTCCGAATTTAATTTTCTAATTAAATTAAAGACATTAGGCGCGGAAAAAACATATTTTAAATCAATTAATTTATAATATTAATGCTCTGTAAATTTACATTGAGCACTATTTTGTAAAAATAAAAATATCTATTAGAACACCGGATTATATATCTTACTGTACTTTCTTTATATACATATATATATATATATATATATAATATATATATATATATATATATATATATATATATATATATATATGTATATGTATGTATGTATGTATTATCTTAATATGGACATGTTGTCAAATGGAAATAAATCATATGAAATTAGGTGTTTCAATAAATAAAACATCCAACGTGAAAGTTAGCTACAAAAACCAGTAAATGTAAACGCGTCGTTATATATTCTCTCGCGACATGACAATTGACGTTCAATCATGAAACAACCTGTCGCATCTGAGTGTCGACTTCGATATTCACTTTTATTCACTATCTCTGATATTGAACACTTCGTTCCATAAATATGACCCTCCTTAAAACTATATATATATATATATATATATATATATATATATATATATATATATATATATATATATATAAATGATCGATTGAGAAAAATTGTCAAAGATTGTGTGCTTATAAACAGTAATTCGGACTTTGCCAACAAAACGTTTCTCTATAGCTAAATGGTGTAGTGCATCAGAACAAATGACGGGGTCCGTATAGGAATATAGGTTTGATTTCTATCGGAGAACGTATATTTCGTACGCAATTTGTCGAACATTTAGACCGATAAATAAAAGTAATACTGTTTAATTTAAGAAAAAAACAAAAAACAGGCCATCTGCTTAAATAAATTGTATCTATAAAAATAACGTATACACTGAATATATATATATATATATATATATATATATATATATATATATATATATATATATATATATATATGCATGTTACATTAAAAACGACAGCCAAGCTACTACGATTAAACTTTTAAGTGTGCGTTGTGTGTATATTTTTAATGTTATAGAGATGTTTTATTTTCCGAACACAGCGCATTGTGGCCTTGTTCCTAGTTAATATTCTTAAATGTTGGCTTTTTTATTATTATTAGGGCTTCCATTATTTTCAATCTTTTTTTTACAGGTGGATGAGGTTATTATGTTTGTGTTTTCTACGAGTATGTTTCGAATAGAGTCTGGTAAGTTTGTCTGTGTGTTTAAATGGTTTCTTATAGAACTATGGTCAGAGAGGTGTAATGTAAGGCATCTGGATAGGCCTGTAGTAGAATAAAGAGTTTTAAAAAGTTGAAAACCAACCAAACTCATCTTAACAGGGTCCAATAAGATGGGTTTGGTTGGTTTTGAACTTTTTAAAACTCTTTAATACGAAATCAACAACATAAGGAAGCGGTTAATATTACCGATACAGTTAAAGATGAGGAGAATTTTTATCACAGCCCCATTCCCAAGGAGTGAAGGAAATTATTGACGCGATAAGCATTTCCTGCTTGTCAATGAATGTTTCCTTATGAGGAAACGGATAATATTACCTTTATCATTAGAGATGTGGAAAATGAATACAACATATTGGTCCCATCCCGATGGGCAGAGATTGAAGAAAAGTGTAACCTAAAATTAGAGATGAGAACAGATACTCCACTTTGATTTCAGATAGATGGCCAATGAAGAAAAGTATAGCTCGTGTTGCTTTGGTCAATGAATACCGAATGTTTCCATATAAGGAAACGCCTAATATTTCTATTACTGTTACCATCTGAAGAGTTCACGTTAAGACACTTATTTACAAAACATTACTATCAGGTTTAAACGTAACCAGGGCTGTGGAGTCGGAGTCGGAAGCAAATAAGGATCCCTGGAGTCAGAGTCGGAAGCAAACAAGGGTCCGTGGAGTCGGAGTCGGAGTCAGAGTCGGAATCGGAAGGAAATAAGGGTCCCTGGAATCGGAGTCGGAGTCGGAAGCAAATGAGGGTCACTGGAATCAGAGTCGGGGTCGGAAGCAAATAAGGGTGCATGGAGTCGGAGTCGGAGTCAGAGTCGGAGTCGGAAGGTAATAAGAATCCCTGGAGTCAGAGTCGGAGTCGGAAGCAGATAAGGGTCCCTGGAATCGGAGTCAAAATCGGAGTTGGAGTCGGAAGCAAATAAGAATGCCTTGAGTTCGAGTCGGAAGCCAATAAAGGTGCTAGGAGTCAGAGTCGTAGTCGGAAGCAAATAAGGGTCCCTGGAGTCGGAGATGGAGTTGGAGTTGGAAGCAAATACGGGTCCCTGAAGTCGGAGTCGGAAGCAAATAAGAGTGCCTGGAGTCGGAGTCGGAGTCCGAAAAAACTATACCGACTCTGACTCCGACTCTGACGGATTCGATAAATGTATAAAGTCCCTCTAATTTAACACATTTACGGAATCCATTTATCACGTTACCGTGTACTTTTCTTTCTACGGCTGCGGTAGCACCTATTTGATGATCAAACGCTTATTTGAACTAAAAGCTTTCCTCGACGATCTAGATAAGCAGAATGTTTCACTAACTTTATCAGCCTTATATCGTCAGTAAGAAAATGCAATCTGAGAAATTAACCCCTGATGGATTCTTGTTAGAGTGGGAAAAGTTGATATTTAGTCTGAACAATAAAAAGGAGGATTCATTGCTGATGAGACTTGTTCTTTCAATGAAAAGAAGAGATTCTCTCTTAATGGACAATAAATTTTTGCTTGTTGGTATTTACGTTGATCCAATGAACTGAATCCTACTAAGCAGTGAACAAATTGATGTAAGAAAACAAACACTGATTGAACTAGCATGTCACATGAAAAAACCAAAGGACCAGTTATAATAATACATGTTATAGGATTTATGAGATATGTAAGCCATAATTACTTAATTACAAAGAGAGGAGTCGGAGGTGAAAAAAAATAGAGGAGTCGGAGTCGGGGATTTTTTTGTTCCGACTATGCAACCCTGAACGTAACAACACGAAGTTGTCCCTTGAACATTTAATAAATGTTGCAAAATCAAATATACAAATGTTACAAATATTATACTACAGATGTAGTATTTTTTTTAAAATATTCATGTATCTTTTTAATAACCAATTAATTTTAGAAATCCTAAATGACTTACTTAAATATCATATTTTTTAATTACAGCAATTTAGTTTCTTAATTATTGCACAGAATTTCCAGAGGACAGTTTATTAAACATCATTACTTATCCACAAGCCACCCAGTCGAAAATAACTCAGTGACTAATTTCATTAGATATTTATATAACTCAAATAAATGTCGTTTTTTTGTCGCCTCTGGTGATTTTTTTATTAAGTTGGAGGACTTTTTTTTTTACTATATCATTCCAGATTTTCTTTTTTTTTTTTCCTGTCTTTCAAATGCTATTAACTGTAAACTGACTCAAGTTGTTCAATCACTTTGAAGTGGACATGTTTACTGATAATCCAGAGATCCTTTTACAGTGAGATTATTAGAAAAAAATATTTGTACATCGGCTGATCCTCTTCTCCACTTAAACTAGCTTATCTCTTCTCATTCACAATGGACTTTCTTTCTTCCCTTTACAGCAAATACGGCCAGAATAAAAGCGCTTTGAAGACGGAAAAGAATTGCCTTCATTAGTGACCGAATACAATTAACATTGTTTTGACAGCAACGTGTTGTGATGTAGTATTCTGATTCAAAAACAATATATATTGTTTTTATAATTACTAGAATAAAAATTACTGGTATTTTGATTTTAATCTAGAAAGGATTTTGTAAATTAATCGAGGAGATTTTAAAAATTGTGTTGCATCGTTGATTTTCTTTTCTGCTCCTTACTAACGAAATGAAACTTAAACACAAATGTTATGATATTTTTCATCCACTTAGGAATACCATAATCAGCAAATATTCAGTTGTTAGAAAACACACTGCTATACTTTGTTTTACTTTTAAAATGCATTTCATTTTGATAGGAATTATTTAATTAATCATGTAATTGCCAAAAACTGTGTTGTACCGTGGATTTTCTTTTCGGTTCCTTGCTAATGAAATCACGTTCAAATTGTAAGTGCTGTTATGATTTCTTTTCTCCATTCAGGAATATGACCATCAGCTCATCAATAATTCCAAAATAAACGTTTTTGCTTTTAAAATGAATTCGTTTTAGATAGAATTTGGCATTTGTTTCAGGAAATGTAGAAAAAAAAACTTTGCTGCGAAATGGATTCCCTTACTGGGTAATGGCAGTTAAATCTAGGTTTCAAATAGAACTCAGATCCAGGTGAGCAAGATGAAGCTTGGCAAATCCCATGACACTGCTTATTTACGTCAGGCTGTAACGTATAAATCGGAAGCGCATTTATTTTATTTTAAGGCATATCAACCTCAATGGGGGAGAAGTCCATGATAAAAGATATTGCTATAGAAGACTGCTGAAAAAAACAAAACTGCTTTTTGTTTCTTGTAAAAAAATTAGATATACAGTAAACTGACGAGGTCTCTCTCATTCAAAATCTCTTTTCACGGATAATATATATATATATATATATATATATATATATATATATATATATATATATATATATATAGTTTTAAGTCCTCCCCAGATACGGATTCGAAATCTCGTTTTTTTTATATCTATAATTCTCAAAATGTGTGTGTGTGTATATATGTATATATGTGTGCGCGCGTGTGTGCGTGCGTGTGTGTTTGCGTGTGGTCAGATGTTGTTTACGCATTTCCACAGTTTTCATCCAATTTCGATGTATTCATTTTGTTTGATACATAATTCTTCAGAGCCGGTTTTGAGTCCAAATTATTGCCGATAACGACTCTCCATTACTTCCTATCTATTATAACTCTCAGCAACGTTTTACTATTTACTATCTGTTCTTGGATATATATCTTTCATAAAAAAATTAATGAAACTAAATAGTTTATATTATTACAATAATATTATTTATTATTATACAGTTAAATTTATATAATTATATCTATATCTATAATTTTCAAAATGTGTGTATGTATATGTGTGTGTTCGTCATCAGATGTTGTTTATGCGTTTCCACGATGTTCATCCGATTTCCATGATTTTTTTTTTATTTGATAGATAATTCTTCAGTGCCTGATTTGAGTCCGAATTGGCGGGAAAAAAATGACAACCCTGAAGGTGAAAACTCGTAAAAACTGATTTTTACACTTTGCGCAAAGTCAAAGGCAAAATTTAATGTGTATATAAAATAGCGTACAATCAATTAAGAGAGTTGAAATCTAACGCAAAATTATAATATATATATATATATATATATATATATATATATATATATATATATATATATATGATAAATAAAAATTATCGTATATTATTATCATGACGGTCCATAGAAGCGGTTCCTTCCTTACAAGATTGAGAACACACAAACAACCCTTTTCATCCCCCGACCCCCATTCAAATTGTTAACTCCTCATTTTGGCATGTTGTTACTAATATTTATTTTCAGGTGGGCAGTGTTTGTTAACAGGTGTTCCCCGCAACCTAGAGTTCTGCATGCAGTCGCTAGGGGTTCTGCTAGAAACAGAGATAAATAAGTAAATTCAATTTTAGGTAATTTTTTTCTCGTCAGTCATGTATCGAAAGATACATGATCGTCTAAGCGTGTATCACGTATGGTACATAACTGACTGCCTGGTCTATCTATAGCAGCACAGACCGGGTTCTATAGCCTTGGTTTGCAACTGGTCTACTGAAGAAATAAATGGCAACCTACTGCGCGGAAAAAATCTACCTCGTCAGTCATGTACCGAAAGATACATGATCGCCTAAGCGTGTTTCCCGCATGGCACATGACTGACTGACTAGTCTATCTATAGCAGCACAGAGCGAGTTCTATAGCTTTGGATGGCAACTGGTCTACCACAGAAAGAAATCGCAACCTATTGCGGAAAAAATCTGCCTCGTCCTGCGTGTATCATGCATGGCGGATAACTAACTGAACTGGACTATACAGTACATTGTTGGAAAATTGTAATTGGACTATGCGGCATATTTTTAGAAAATCCTTGCTTATTATATTACAGGCTTCAACCGCTTATATTATTTAAAATTATAATAATCATAGCGAATAGATTTAGCAATGTTTATATGGCGTCAGTGTGAAATTGTCTTCACTGGTTAGAAGTCAGGATCTAGACGTGACGAATTTGTGCATCATTGACTGAGTCACCCGAGTACAAGACGCATGCACAGTGTCATTATGTTTACCATAGGAACGTCGATAAAAATATAAAAAAGACAGATATTAATCATGGTATATAATAGTATCTATGCAGCGGTTCCGTGAGAAATGAAAACTATTTCAAGCATTTTGCAAGGATAAAAACTTTGAGAAACGCTGTGTTAGAGCGAGGCTGTGCTAAATCTGCTTCCTGGAAGTAAACAATAATAAGCGAAAATATCGCGTTTTCACACTTCATTACTCTGAGCTTCCCTTAATGGTAAAATGTTAAGGAAGGTTGAGAAATATTTGTCCCTATTGCCATGCACGTTTAGGTCTCTAACCTTTTTTTTTATACTAATGTTCACCCAATATAAGGCCCAAGAGTAACTCAAGCTAGACGGATACTGCGTAGTATTATATGAGTAAAAGAGAAGGAAGAAGTGAAGTTCATGACGTTATGAAGGAATGATAACAGTTAAATGTAAACGTGAAGAGCTCAAGATTGTAGTGATTGGGAAAATATCCTACCGGGAGTCTGTTCCACAAAGCAGCAGTTCTTACGAAGAAGCTGCCCGAATGGAATTTACTTCTTACTATTGGTATAGAAAAGGAAAAGATAACAGTTAATCCTAGGCTTGAAGTGGTCAAGATTGTAGTGATTAGGAAAATATCCTGCCGGGAGTCTGTTCCACAAAGGAGCAGTTCTTGAGAATGCACTATACATCGTATATTGAAATCTATTCGAAAGGATTTTTTACATGATTACCCCCATTCCATATAATAATTCTCTTTTCCTCAAACTTTAATCATAATAAACTAACTAGGCCAGTAGAAGTTCTACACGTGTTTGACAAGCAACATTATTCACTACCTATTAGATATACAACGCCTCTGCTTCTCTCTTACCATTCGCGTATATCAAGTTCTTTTCGTTTTTATCCCTTCCAATCATCGCCAATCGTCCATGTATTCATCAAAGTGTTATGCAAACATGAATTAGTTTCATCGGTGGAAAATGAAAAGGGAAACTATTTTGTTTTTGCTGCATCTCTTGTTTATCTTACCACTGATCTATCTTTCCATCAATGATTTTACTGCATCGTAAATTCGTACGCCTATCTATATCGGCCTTCGTTGTACTTCGTTTATTGATATCTATGAACCAAGCCTCTATTTCTCTCTCTCTCTCTCTCTCTCTCTCTCTCTATATATATATATATATATATATATATATATATATATATATATATATATATATATATGTATATATACATATATATATATACATACATATATATATATATATATATATATATATATATATATATATATACATATATATATATACATATATATATGTATATATATATATATATATATGTATATATATATATATATATATATATATATATATATATATGTATATATATATACATATATATATATATATATATATATATATATATATATATATATATATATATATATATATATATTAGATCACATTTAAATATTCATTGAGACCTACCGGGCACTATTCGTAACATATTCGTTGACAACACTAATATAATAGCATCATCTACATGCAAAAACAAAAGCTAAAAATAATGGAAGCCTTATTAATAAAAACAAAAAAAAACAACACTTAATAATATTAACTTTGAACATGGACACAATATCTTGACCGTGTTTTGAAAAATGAAAACATTTTATAAAACATACATGCAACAAACTATTTCTTATTTAACAGTTAAAATATTTAATCCTTGAAAATGGTTAAATGTATATCTGAAAGCGCTCTGATAAAAAGAACATTCGGACAGTTTTTATATAATTTATCATCCGAAAAGAAAAAAAAATTATTAGATCGCATGAAAAATTATATAAAAAACGAAATAAAAGCACCTTGTCTGTCGTATTCAATAAAATGTGCATGAATGAAGGATTGCTGCCTAAATAAACATATATATATATATATATATATATATATATATATATATATATATATATATATATATATATATATATATATATATATATATATATATATATGTGTGTGTGTGTGTGTGTGTGTGTTTGGGCGCGCGTGTGAACGTGTGTGTTTCTTTTGTCTTCATTCTTTTTACTTTTCTATAATCATATATAATTCTCTCTTCTGGGTTTCTCCTTGTATTACTCCAGCTTTTTATCGTCCATTTTATTTTCTGAAAATCCTACTTTTTTTCTATCAACATGTTTTTTTTTTCTTTTTTTCTTTTCCACCGACTTGCTTTCTCTTTATTTTATTTACATATCAACCAACCATTTTTTTTTTTCACTTTTTTTACCACCGACATTTTTTTTTACCTCCCACGCTTTTTTAACTTCCCACCATTCTTTTAACACCGACCTTTACTTTTTGTAGTTTTCTTTTCTTTTCTTTTACTTTTACATTTTCTACCTTCCTTCTTTCTACTTCCGAATAGTTTTTTACATCTATCATTTTTACCTCCCTTTTTCTACCACCAAACAGATTTTTTATTTTTACCTCTGACATTTTTTGTCTTCCTTCATTCTACCTCCGAGCAATTTTGTAACCTCTGTTATTTTACCTACTACCAAAAAGTTGGTTTCAACTCTGACATTTTTTGTCTTCCTTCTTTCGAACCTCTGTAATTTTTTAGCTTCTTTCTTTCTACCTCTGAACAGTTTATTTTTTTATCTTGGAGATTTTTACATTCCTTCTTTTAACCACCGATATTTTTTTTTACCTCTGACTTTTTTACCTTCCTTCTTTTTTACCACCAAACAGATTTTTTTTTTTACCTCTGGCATTTTTTTTAACTCCCTTCTTTTTACAACTGAACAGTTTGTTTTTTTTACCTCTGACATTTTCTGCCGTCGTTCTTCCTACCACCGAAAAGGGTTTTTAGTTCTTTTACATCTGACATTTTTACCTTCCTCCTTTTTTTTTAAATCTCCGAAGTGACATTTTTTACTTCTGATTTTTTTTATCTTCCATCTTTCTACCACCAAACAGATTTTTTACATCTGACATCATTATACCCTCATCATTTTACCTCCGAACATTTTTTTACCTCTGACATTTTTTACCTTCCTTCTTTATACCTCCGAATATTTTTTAAAACTCTTACCTGTTTTACTTTCCTTCTTTCTACCACCGTGCATTTTTTTTACCTGTGACCTTTTTTATCTCCCTTCTTTTTACCACCGATCATCTTTCTTTTTACCTCAGATATTTTTACCTCCTTTCTTTTTACCACCGAACAGGGTTTTTTTTCCTCTAACATTTTTACCTCACTTTATTTCCCCCTCGAGCCGTTTTTTTTTTTTTTAACTCAGACATTTTTTACCTTCCTTGTTATTTTACTTCCAAAAATTTTTAATTCCGACCTGTTTTTCTTTCTTTTCTGTTCATATCACCGAGTTTTTTTTTTCTCTTTTCAGCTCCGATATTTTTACATTCCATCTTTTTACCTCCGAAATTTTTTTACCTTGAACCGTTTTCTGTTATTCTTTCATTCCTTTTTTTTAACCTCTGATAATTGTTACATTGCTTCTGTTTACCTACAACCATTTTTGTTTTTACTCCGACATTTTTCACATCGACTTGCCTTCTTTTCTTTTTTTTCTTTTTATATCAGCGAGCTATTATCTGTCCTCATTTTTTTATCTTCATTTTATTTGCGTTTTTTTTTACCATAAACTTTTTTTTTTACCTACTTTGTTTTTTCCTCCCCGCTCGTTTCTACACCCTTTATTTATTTTAGTGTTTTTTTTTTTGTTGTTTTTTTTTTTGCACAGAACCTTTTTTACACATATATTTTTTTTTGTTTTTGTTTTTGTTTTTATTTTAGTTTTTACCACCAGCTTTTTAAGCCGATCATGTTTTTGCTTTGTTTTTTTACCTTTGGTTTTATTTAAATCCAACCTTTATTTTAATTTTATTTCCTTCTCTGCCATCCAGCTATTTGCACCTCCAAACTTTTTGCACCTCCAAACATTTCCATTGTCTTAGCAATATTTACCACCGGTCTTCTTTTATCTCTGCACTTTTTTTTTTTTACCCTTATCATTTCTTAACAGTACCCTTTCCCCATACCCGCCATTTTTAAGTCGCATCCCATCCTTTATTTTGAAAATTACCTCCTGCTTAATATTCTGCAAGTCTCAAGCAGACTATATTGAATTAAAAGCAACTTAAGTTCGAACTTCACCAAGAACTTTTATTTCCAAATCTGCCCTGCGTATACAATCGGCCTTAGTTTCGATAAAAAAAAAAGACCTTTATTGTGTTCGAAAAAGATATTTATCAATGTTGGCTTAATCTAGATAATTCAGTTTTCAGCGGCTCAGATCCTGAAACAGGAAAGTGATATAAGGCCGCTTCCTCGACGAATTAACCGTTAAATATTTCTTTTCAGGATCAGCGCTCAAAAAGTTTAAATCAACATCTGTTACATGAGTTAACGTTATCCGAGAGCTGTTTGCGCAGGTGCGGAGAGAACATTGAACCGGAAGTGTTCAAACACGCTTATCTCCCCCTTAACACAGTCCTCCTCATTCATTAACCAAAAACGACATCATTTGTACATTTTGAATAGACACACGTATTGGTTGTGAAAGTATCTGATTCTCCTTTCACCGCCATCGCTGTTTCTCGCCCCAGCCAACAGACAGTGGCATCTGCGACATTGTGTCAATTCTGATAGGGAACCAAACTAAATGCAATGTCCAGCGCCTTGTAGATACAGTGTTGGATGCAAGTAATAAGATTTGATAACAAGATCGACCAGCTGCTAGGCAGTCCAGTTGCCAAAATGAAAAGGGCGGCGGAAGAAGGAAAAGAGAGATAATAGTTTGGCAAAGGGATAGTGAGGTAGTAAGAATCAAAGGAAAAAGCTGCAAGAAGCTACACAGCGTATTCGCGCATGTTACTCTATGATAAAACAGGAGAGGACTGATAACAAAAGCAGAGACAAGGAAGGAGGCGTTAGGCATTGAGCAATAAGAAGATAAACAAAAGCACATTTGAGGGGAGGACATTATAGCCATCCACGTGTTATCCTTACCTACATTTTTATTGTTCTTATCATGTTGCTACAGAAAAGAACTATATATATATATATATATATATATATATATATATATATATATATATATATAGTTTTAAGGTGGGTTATGTTTATGGAATGAAGTGCTTAATATCAGAGATAGAGAGTATGTAAATATAAAAGTGAACATTGAAGTCAACACTCAGAGGCGACAGTCTGTTTCATGCTAGACGCCAATCGTCATGTCGCGAGAGAATATATAACGACGCGTTTACATTTACTGGTCTTTAGAAGCTAACTTTCACGTCGGATTTTTTTTCTTTATTGAAATGCCTAATTTCATAAGATTTATTTCGATTTGACAACACACACACACACACACATATATATATATATATATATATATATATATATGAAATGTTATAGTGAAATCTGCTATAAAGAGAGAGAGGTCTATGTTAGAAACAGTGCAATAATTATTCTTATAAAAGGAACAAACACTAAAACTATATGAGGTAATAATTTATTTTATTAGTGTCCGAAGAATTGGGGCCGTTTTTACGAACCTAATGAAATAAATTATTACCTTATGTAGTTTTAGAGTTAGTATCTTTCATAAGAATAATATATATATATATATATATATATATATATATATATATATATATATATATTAGGTTGGTGCAAAAATAATTTCGTTTTCTCACATAGTAACATATGTTAGAAAACGAAATTATTTTTGCACCAACCTATTATATATATATATATAATGGGGTGGCGGTGTTTGTGCGCACGCGCTCATGTGTATGTATATATGTGTGTGTGTGAAAAAGTTTTATTAAATTCAATAAAAGAACAAGAATTGAGAAGACAGTAGACTACGATTGACATTACATATCAATTTTTGAAAATCAATGTTGACTGGCAAACGAAGAAACTTGTAATGGGTTCCACACGCGAACAGTGCGAGAGAAGAAACGGTTAGTATAGATTTTGCGGTTACCTCTAGCAGTTTCAGCTGCAAAAGGATGAGACGTAACTGTCAATATAGCACTGCGTTTAAATTCATAAATTTGAGTTAACAAAAAATATAGAGGCGTGACAAAGATAAGGAATTCTCATGATAACAACTTATTATTGAAAAAGGCAGGGGAAGCTACTTTTATTTTTGATCTATTTTATTTTATTTTACGTTATTTTTTTTTTACCCTAAGCAAGACGGAAGTGCCACTAGCACGCAATGGGTTACAGAGGATTGAGAACTAGAGTAAAGAGAGGTATTTGAGGAAAGGATAAAGAAAAGGAATTGACATTACATTTGAATATTTGAAGATTATATCTATCAGAGAAGCTAGTAAGAGAAAGCGTGTTCCAATGTAGGAAAGTGCGAGAGAAGAAGCTGTTGGAGTTGCATTTAACTATTTCGACAGTAAAAGTTTCGGACCGAGATGCCAACCTAGTAGCACGCTTATATTCATGCAGTTGGGGTACGAGTGAAAGTAGCTCGTCAGAGCAGTAGCCATGAAATTATTTTTTTTCGAAAAGACAGAGGGAAGCCAAATCAGGTCTTTAAGAAAGTCACTGCAGTCGAGATGCCAGGTCAGGACCTATTACATTGCATATCCGTCTTTGCATTTTATCGAGAACCTCGAGATGAACAGTGGTGGCACCAGTCTATATATGGCAACAGTATTCAATCCAGGGACAAATGGTAGATTTGTAGCTTAGAAGGATGGACTCAGACGAGTTCTTGCCAACACACGAGTTCTTGCCAGCACACGAGTTTTTTTGCATTTATAGCCCGTTATTAAATCAAAATTATAATTATTTTAAACGTCGAATGAATATGCAATATAACATTGTTCCCATGAGACCCAAGTTTTGAAAACAACTGCATTGAAAATTTCAGATCTATTAATATCTGACGATTTTACACACACAAAACTCTGAGTCGTACAAGTGATGTAGGTATTATGTATAGTTATTAACATACACATTATAGCTTTGTTACACTATATTGCGCACTGTTTTCATTACACCAAAAATAAATATTTATTTGCAGATCGGTATATGAACGTAATTGCCCGCCTGTATGGTTGCTCATATATTTTTATTTTATATATATATATATATATATATATATATATATATATGAGAAACATAGTTTTTAAGTGTTGACTTCAATGTTCACTTTAATATATATATATATATATATATATATATATATATATATATATATATATATATATATATATATATATTAGAGTGTGCAGCTTATATATTATGATATCATAACTTATATAAAGAATTAAATACCAATGTCAATATGATTAATGGCGAAATTACTTTGCTAACATGGCTTAATGAGACATTAACTTACTATAAATTCCTTAAATAATAAGATCTTTATATTCAATCGAAGACACATGCCGAGTACTTTCGACGATTTCAAATTGTCATCTTCAGGGCGAAATATGTGTAGACTAAAAGATGTTTTTTTTAATTGTGCTATTTCTTAACAGTTGAATATATGTTTTGGAGCGTGCGATACCGCCACGCTAGAGTTCTTGTTCAAATGGATCAAGTATTTATCTGTTAAAGTAAAATGGACTTCAATATATATATATATATATATATATATATATATATATATATATATATATATATATATATATATATATATGCCAATTAATAAAATAAAATGTCTTAGTATTTTTCCACAGAATTTAAGATTCTGATTATTACTGTACTGCGGATCTGATGTCGTAAATATATTAGAGAATGCAGAAGAATAAATATATATATGTAAAATTAAATGGCAATGCTAATGTGATTAATGGTGAAATCACTTCAC
>OZ010574.1:22530308-22617808 GCA_963932145.1 Acanthosepion lycidas | reverse complement strand
GCCCAATTTTGATCATCGCCTTCACAAGTGAAATGGCCTCGCTCCACCCTGGTCTTTCATTCTGAATCAGCCTTTGTCAAATGAACGGTGATTTCCGATAATGGAGAAAGGAAAATATATTAAGACGGAGATCAGGCAATTTCCCCAATATAGTTCCGAGTTTCACAACCTTGTAGCTATTACGTTGCTACGCACTTAAAAATAGCAACGTATACATACGCATTTGCTATTTCTCTTCTACTTTATGTGTTTTTTTCTATTTGATTGGCTGTATATGCGCTTGTAGTTCTCTAAACATCCTCCCGTCTTCTACGAATAAAATGCAGAGTTCCAATACGTCATTAAAATTAATAGTGCATCACTGACGCAAACATCACAGTTAACTAAAAATCTATTTCAGTTTTTTAACTTCTCATTTTTAAAAAAAATCTTATAAAAGAAACTGCCACATACCTTTCAAGAAAGAGCATTTTCTCCAATAAATTCGAAGAATTTTAAATTTAACATTCTTAGAATTTTTCGAGAAGATCCCACTTCAGTCAAATTTTACAGTTAATTAAAATGCATTTAAGTTTTTAACTTCTTATTTTTAAAAATCCTATAAAAGAAACTGCCACATACGTTTCAAGAAAGAGCATTTTCTTCAATAAATTCGAAGAATTTTAAATTTAATATTCTTAGAATTTTTTCAAGAAGATTCCGCTCTAGTTAAATTTCACAGTTAACTAAAATGTATTTCAATATTTTAACTTCTTATTTAAAAAAAATCCTATAAAATAAACTGCCACACACGTTGAAGAAAGAGCTTTTTCTCCAATAAAATCGAAGAATTTTAAATTTAACATTCTTAGAGATTTTTTTCGAAAATTTTCCACTCCAGATAAATTTGTCGCCGGGAAATAATTACTCTTTCATTCGCTGTTATATTCATTCGTATCTCGTATATGCTGGCGACTACCTCCACATTTCCAAGTTAATTTTTTTTTTCGGGCGTAATTCGCCGTACGGAATAACCTCATAAAATCCTATTTTGAAATATATTCTATTAAATTTATTAAATATATTCAGTAAGCATATACTTTCTTTTCACTTAAATTCTACTGCAAAAAATGGTGGGGAGATATTGTCAATTAACTACTACGATCTACAATACCTCATAAATGAGTGCTTTGTTTTCGATTGTCTATTACGGTAGCCTGAACGACGTTTTCCTGCTACCCATCCACTCGTTCTAATGTTCTCAAATGTGATCTTTAAACGGCATCTCCCATGCTAAAACTTTCACTAAACCACGGGATTTAAGATTCACATTTTATTCCTGGAGTAGAAGAGGTCTTGTGGGAGCAGGGGCAAGGTTAAAAAGTCGCCTTGTGCGCCGACATATTCGGTAAATGTTTACTTTGTAAAAATTGTCCAAATCTTTTATGTACCCGAACGGTTTCGGCCATTCTATTGGCCATTATCAAGAGTAATTCAAGAGGCTTTGGTATTATTTCTTATACTGTATTTCCTTTATTTATATATATATATATATATATATATATGCGTGTGTGTGTGTATGTTTACTTTTTTATGGATACAAATATTTAAGTAAATGCTCTATTTATAATAAACAGTATTAACAACATTTAAAGGATTGAATGTCCGAGAAATTTTCATAGAAAAAAATGCGTCCTCCGACAAGAATCGAACCTGTATCATACACGGAACCGTCATATAGCCTGACGTCCTAGAATCTTCCATAGAAAATATGCGTCCTCCAACAGGAATCTAATCCTACACGCAGGCATATTTTCTATGAAAATTTCTCGGACATTCAGGCCGGTAAATGTCGTTAATACTGTTTATTATAAGTAGAGCGTTTACTTAAATATTTGTATCTATAAAAAAGAATGTATAAACATAAAAATGCCTTAATATATATATATATATATATATATATATATATATATATATATATATATATATATATATATATATATATATATATATATGAGACATATCTTAATGACTTGTTAACCTTCCCTATCTATGCGGAATATCCAACTGAGTATTACATTTATTTACTTATACGGAGTGGTAGCACCAGCTAGGGTCCCAGCTCTGAGCAAGTAGTGAACGCCGAAACACTGGAAGTATAAAAATATATTTTTAAAAGGAAAAGTGCAGCAATACATATTTATAACAAAATCTCTAGTTGAAGGCATGCAAGTGCGCACAAAATCTTTAGATTTCGGCTCTAAATAACCCCTAACCCTAAACAAAAATAGACCCTGTTTAAGTGTACAACTTTTGTTTTTCAGATTAATTTTCAACAAAATCTTGGAAGGTATAATTTTGATCAGTAGAATGATTCAAAATCACTTGTTGATGGATTGATTTGTTTTTTACAGGTTATCAACCGTTCATTTTTTATTTAAAACGAAAACTTATTCTGGTGACTTAAAAGTGAAAAGCGAAATTAAAAGGCGTAAACAAAACTACATTTTGCGCATTTCATACTAGAATTTCAAAATTCGAAATTTTATTTTGGCCTTGGCTTGTTTCATTCTTAACAATTTATTCTGAACGGCAATTGTTAGCGATCTATTTTTCATTCTAAACTTCCTCTTATTAACAATATAAACGCCATTTTGTTTGTAATTGCCCCTAATCGTTTTTCATGATGTTTCTCTGTTTCTTTTAATCAAATATTTGTAGTTTTTATTCGTTCTGTTTCAGTTTCTATCAATCTGCAATGATGAGATATTTCGTTTCTCTTTTCATGTACCCTCAGCGTAGCCCTTTTCTATGATTATGTATTGTACTAGAATTGTTGCACGTTTTTGCCATTTTTTGCGCTGACTTTAATGGCTGTAGACACGGAAATGGGATTAGCGTGACGAGTTCAAATTAAACCAGCGGCCGCTGTATTCGCTTTTGGAAAGATATGAATCCGGACCTTTTCACCCGACTCGAGATTAATAGCAGGACAAAAGGTTGAAGCCGACCTACAGAAGAGATCCATTGCTTCTTCTTGAAGTAACGTTTTGCCGATGACAGGAAGCGTAAAGATTATATTGAATTAACTGCTATGTCTTTTGCTAAGGAAGTTCGTTCACTGTGTCGCGCTAGACAATTGTTTCAGCCAGAATCTATCTTATAAGTCTACCATTCGTCCTAGCTTTGAATATTGCTGCCACTTATGGTATGTTTCTCCTGCGATATATTTAAATATCTTTGATAAAATCTAAAGAAGAATCTGCAATGTTATTGGTCTTGACCTGGCATCTCAGCCTCAGTCACATTCCAACAGCCGTAATCTAGCTTTGCTGTACCTTTTCAGTGAATACTTTCATGGCAATTGTTCTGTCGGGGTTTCCACAGTGCTAGATTGATGGCAATGTCTCATCATTCCACTGTTGAAATGACTAGATCTAACCGTATGTTCTGCGCTGACAGTTTCTTCTTTTGCACTTCTTACCTTCTGGCTTTTCTATAAATATTTCAATGGGTATTGTTCTGATGAATTTTCGTATATGTTATCTAGACTTTATGATTTTAGGTGCAGTACTAGCTTGGCTAAAAGGTCTCATCATGTTACTGTTGAAATGGCTAAGTGTAAGTTCTATTCTAATAATTACTTCTATCGCACTTCTCGCGTACGGAACTCTCTTCCGGCTTCTTGCTTCCCAGTCAAATTTGACCTTCAAAAATAGAAATGCAATATTAATCGTTATCTACTGTCTTATCTACTTGTTCTTTTATTGTTCTTTCTCTTTAATACTGTTTTCTTTGTCTTATATTCTCTAATATCCACTAACCCCTTGCAACATTGTGGCCTTATCTGCCTTGTGGGTGAAATGATAAAAAAAACCCTAAGAAACGAAGAATTCTAGTTTCAAAGCTGATTAGACTTGCAACCCCGCCTCGTTAAAGCCTACTTTCCACGGTAGCCAGGACAACAGAGCGTAGTAAAGCCCTGACCCCATAAAACTATCGAGGAGCATACAGAACTTATATACATACACATATCTTTCCTTAGGTGAAGGTTAATAGCCGAGTATAGTGGTGCCTTTAGCTTTGATTGTTAACCGGTCTAATAGAAGGATAGCTATGAACCAGTTGGACGTTCGTCTGGTAACTCCATCCAATAAAGGATGTTGAAACTGTATTTCTTCATGGGGACAGCCAAAGTACTTATGGCTGGCATTATGTTTTGTAAATTCAACTCGGTATTTATTAGGTTGGTGCAAAAATAAATCGTTTTCTCACATAGTAACATATGTGAGAAAACGACATTATTTTTGCACCAATCTAATAACACCAGACGCACACGTCTATAGAATTATTTTCTTATTTTTTTCTTCATTTCGCTATGCTGTATTCTCTCTCTTTCGATGACTCCTAGATATGTATAGACTTCTTCTTCTTCTTCTTCTTCTTCTATTATTATTATTATTATTATTATTATTATTATTATTATTTATGATTTTTGAAAAACAAAAAACTAAGATCACAACATTTTACATAGATAAATCTGTTCGTAATCTGTGAGATGTACTTTTGAATACAATTTTCTTTGCATTAAATTTCTTTAACGTATGGAATTTCATGAAACACTTCAATGAGTCTATCGGAACCTTTTTTAATTAGTCCGAGGGCTCCAACTACAACTGAAACTATTGATGTCCTCATGTACCATATTTTTGAGATTTCCACTTCAAGATCCTTGTATTTTCATATTTTAAATCCTTGTATTATGACAGTTTTTATTATTATTATTATTATTATTATTATTATTATTATTATTATTATTATTATTATTATTGCCAGGCGTATGATGTTCAAGGATGAATTTCATAAGGACGACACACGTTTACGCAATTCACGTGTTCCATATTTTGCACATGTGACGATAACCAGGAAATAAAGCTATTTCTTCCTTGATAGAAATACTGACCAATAATATGAGTATTTATGGTTGATCCGAAGCCGGGTGCAGATAATGAAAGCAATGTGATCGATTTGAATTCGATTATGCCTCATTGCCATTACTCTAGTTAATATTTTCCCCGATAAAACTGAACGATAAGACAAACATGAATGCGAAAGTTTCATCAATTATATTATATTTTGGTAGGATTAACCATGCGTTCAGGTAGCTATATAGGCAGCCGTTAAAAATAGCTGATGCCAGCCAATCGATTATACGTTCCGTGCTAGACAAAATTACTTTGTCCACAGCGTTCTTTTTCTTCCAGCTTTCCAAAGAATATCAGGATGTAGAGAAAGGAATTCCAATTATCACACAGACATTACACTGGTTCTTGAAAATGGTCAGGGATGGTCAAAGTACTTGAGATAAACAATAACGCAATATGAATTTCGGACATTTTATCCACAGCTTTATGTATAAATTTAAATATTATGCTTCAAAAATAAATAAAAAAAATAAAATAAATTATGAATTTAGTTAGTTAAGTGCCTTTCTTAATACAGTCTTGGGCGATGATGTCTCTTTCGATTCCGAGATATTTCCGCAGTAGGTTACAGTTTTTTTCTGCGCTAGTCGGGTTGCCAACGAAGGCTATAGGACACAGTTGTTGACCATGTTCATCATAGTCTATGAATATAGAATACAGCGCAGTACCTAATCTGTTCAATGAAACAACGTTAAAGATTAACAGTCACGAACAAAGGTTGGCAGTAAGTATTCGGGAAAAAAACATGGCCGCCTTTATACACGTCGCATTGAATATTTTGAGCCTTCTGATTGGTTAACCCTTCTATTGGTGAACTATAAAATGAGTCAGCTCATTTTGGCTGGCTCACTAGTACCCAAAGATTCCAACAGCAGACTGCCCTACTATTCAACCTGTAGCTATTTGTTTTGTTTTTTTTGTTTTTTTTTGTTTTGTTTTTTTTGTGGGGGGTTGTTTTTTGTACAGTTCGGGGTCCACTTACCATCTTCAACAGACCAGTCTGCTGGGGGAACCGATATAGTCACCGACCACTCAGACTTTGGATTCAGGGATATCATCCTCCTAGATCGGTTGCTACCCAAGTCTATATGTCCCGGTCTGTCCTGTTAGTTATACACAGAAGAAATAGATTGGTACCTTTCCCAAATGTATTTACGCGTAAGTGAATGTAACGAACCAGACTGGATTTCGAACTCCAATTTCTCATTCACAGCCATTGTCCCTTACACCACAACACACTATGAATTACTATATGAAGTAAAAAAAGAAATGGAATTAAGTAAATAAACTCATTGAAATATCTACAAGTGACCTGTAAATTGTAAGATTTACAATGACTTACGCCCTGACAATGATTTACATGTTTTCGCCAAGTACGACACTAAATCTCTTGCTTTTATTACTTATTACTGTAAAATTTCACTTTCCTATCTTATCTGGACCAATTTCTACATTAGTATTTTGTGACCTATTACTGTATTTGTATCGTATCACTAATTATAATAAATCTAGAAAAATATATCCGTCAGTTATAATCCTTATCGGATTGTTAGGTGTATATCTGCTCAGGCCAGCTTCAGAGAGACAGACACAACTACATGAAGTGTATTTTCATAATCACTTCCTTGCAGCCCTTTTTAATTTTGTACGACTTCGCCTGATTCTTCAAAGAACTCACACAAATCTTTCTTTCGTTTTAATTGGTCAGTAACATCATACTTCCAATTATTCTGAAGGATTTTAAACAATGTGAGGTACTTTTCCATTGAATCATTAAAATTGTACTTTCATGTACATGCGCATGAGTTCAAGATCAAATGCAGATCAAATAAGGATCGTAATCCGACAGGATGATAAGACAAAGAACAAATAGCAAACGTTTATCAATCTAATATGTTTCACTTTTATTAAAGATTCATCAGAGATTGAGAGAAAACAGGGAAAAGACAGAACTTTAGTATTTTCAGTTTTATTTTGATCAATTCTCATTCTCAACTTAATGCACGTGATACATGACTGACTAATAAGAATGGATCCAAACAAAACTGAAACTACCATGTTCTATCTTTTTCTCTCAATCTCTGATGAAGCTTTATTAAAAGCGAAATATGTTAGATTGATAAACGTTTCCTATTTGTTCTTTATTTTATCATGCATACATGCACACATACGTGTATAAATATATATATATATATATATATATATATATATATATATATATATATATATATATATATATATATGCGTGTGTGTGTTTGTGTGATTAGGCAGAACCAGCCACATTTTATAAAGAGCCAAATATAGAGAACTGATGGACAGTATGCTATAAGCTCCCCAAACAACCCTTCGCAGATTTTGAAATCAGAGTTGTGTTTCTCCTAGACCGTTCGACACCCTGTCTGTCTGTCTGCTATTTATCCATAGCTGTGGGGAAAAGAGATGGGCCCGTACCGTTCCAAAGGATATTAGCACATAAGTGAATGTAATTAATCCGACTGGAATTCGAACTCGGCTCGTCGATTTCCCAATACATTAGGCTATACATTACTCCACCGTACCTCCACACACACACATATAGATAGATAGACAGAGAGAGAGAGAGAGAGAGAGAGAGGGAGGGAGAGATTGATTGTATCCCTGCTACTTCTTTTCCTCATTCCTGAGGGTCGGGTACTATGGACAAATGCACCATTGCTCTTAACTGTCCAAATCACCCTCGTTAACATCCGTACTCTCCGTCAGCTCTCCGTCAGCTCTCCGTCAGCGCTCTATCTGTCCAAACTCTGATGTCATCAGTTCAGCGTCCCCTTGGTCTTTTACCGCGATCTCCTGCTATCGATACGGCACTCAAGGTTATGGCTTTGGGCACTATTGACGTGGCCAGATTGTTTCAGTTTTCTCTTTCTTATGGTCGCGACCAACTGACTCTCTGTTCTCATCTCCACCATGTTTGTTTTCCGAATAGATCAGGTGATGGCATTGCTCGAAATCGAGTAACACACACACACACACACACACACACACATATATATATATATATATATATATATATATATATATAGAGAGAGAGAGAGAGAGATAGATAGATAGATAGATAGATAGATAACCCAGGTGTAACAGTAAAATTGTCCAATTTTTAGATTAAGTTCTGAACCGTCGTGTCTTAGAAGCGATTAAAGATATCTTACTGGAATTCTCTAGTTCCACGTGCCATGTTTGATGGATGGATGTCAGCTATCAATTATCTCCTGTTAATTTTCCCTCTAAAACATGACACGTTGAACTAGAACAGTCTACCCCAGTGAGCTAAGGAGCTAAGGAGTCGATCCAAATATTGATCAGGCCATATTATATACTCTCTTCCAAAAACTATTTACTGAAGCCAGCTTATTATAGTCGCAGTATAAACCACAGGTTGCCTCCGTGTGTGCAGGGAGAAGGGAATAAGTAAACGCTTCAAAAGGGACAAAAAAAAGAGACCCGGTTACATACATAGAAATATTCCCTTCCTCAAGACCTCCCCAAATTCGACAGTCTTACCGAATTCTTCTAATTAATAGCAAATTTTGGTAGCAGATTTCAAATATTTCTACCAACTTTTACTGCAAAATCTCACAGTAGCTCATTAATTTTAATAAGGTATTTTATTTAGAACAGTCGCTATTATGACGGTTATAATTTTAGTCGAAGTGCTTGCTGATAAACGTCTTCAATTAGAAGAGAAGAAAACGGTAAAAATACAGATTCTTGCCATTCTAGCTATACCATTAAAATCGGTCTTCAGTCAAAACACTTGATACCTTGTACATTATGTAGTAATTGATTAATAAACTAAAATAAATTACTTGTTAAATTTATCTTTTTTTTATACTAACGACATATCGTCACTTGATATATTGAATGCCAGTCTTATAGAACAGGAATCACAGTATATGCAGGTAAATAGTATCGTATCAAGTCAGGAATGTCATCAGATAAAGGGTGAGCTATATAAAAATGTCTATTCTGTTATTTGCGTTTCCTTCAGTATTATATCCTGGATATAACACCACCTTATTTAACCGATGGTACGAAAGAGCTAAAAAGAAAAGGAATAACAAACATTCTTTTATTCTCACTAAATCAAACACAAAATGATACATATTTACACGTGCCCCATGCAGAGAAACTACTACACATGTCCACACAAGTAGTGGGAAAAGGAAACGAAAAGATACCGTCTTACATATAATATGGAGAGTATTTTGCGTTTCTAGAGAAGCCATGTTTGGGATTCCGGATTCGAGTGGGTCGGATTCATCAGCTATATTGCTAGCGTGTACATATTGTTGGAAACGGGAAACGGCGAGCCTAAGTTCTTTTTTTTCTCTCCAAAATTGAGGACTGCGAGCCGGAGATATTATCTATATCTGGTGAAGATATATTTCCATAGGAAAACAACACTATTGGCTTGGTTTGACTGGATCTGAATCCTATCAACTGCCACTTCAATCAATATGCAGTGACGTCACTATGCGGCTTTCGGGTGAACCACATTAATTAATCAGGACCAAAGAGAAATAATCGCTTTAAGTATATATATATATATATATATATATATATATATATATATATATATATATATATATATATATATATATATAAATCTTCTCATCTCCTGCCGCACACCTCTGAGTTTCATGTACAATTCAATCATGAGGTGCTGATTGAAAAGTAATAAATTATGCAATGGTTGCTTTTCTATCAGCACTTGACAATTGTGTTGTGCAGCAATATATATATATATATATATATATATATATATATATATATAGTCTTAAGGTGTGCTATATTTATGGGATAAAGTGCTCAATATTAGAGATAGAGCGTATATAAATATAAAGGTGAACACTGAAATCAACACTCAGAGGCGACAGACTGTTTCATGAAACAGACTGTCGCCTCTAAATGTTGACATCAATGTTTACTTTTATATATATATATATATATATATATATATATATATATTAGGTTGATGCAAAAATAATGATGTAATAATGTCGTTTTTGATGAATTTTTTAACGTCAAAAAAACGACATTATTACGTCATTATTTTTACACCAACCTAATATATATATATATATATATATATATATATATATATATATATATATATATATATGGTGATTGAAAAATAACTCCCTATTTGATGTATGAGAGTCCTGACTTAAAAACCTGTGACTTTTTTCTTTGGGGTTAATTAAAGGAGCAATTCCAAACCAAGACTTGGGAGGAATTTGAAGGGTGAATAGAAGAACTTATGTTATCCATAGTACAAGAGTTTCTGGTAAAATCCATTGACGCGATTGCTAGGCGGCTTGAGAATCTTGTAGCGAAATTACATATTGAATTTTAAATAAAACCTCATGCCAAACGCTTTTTCCATTTCTTGTAAAAACTATAGTTAATAAATAAATTATATGTATTTTAAAATGGAGTGTTAATTTTCAATTACGCTCTCGCACTCTCTCTCTCTATATATATATATAGAGAGAGAGATAGATAGATAGATAGATAGATATAAAGACATTTTTATGTTTATACATTCTTTTTATAGATACAAATATTTAATAAGTAAATGCTCTATTTTATAATAAACAGTATTAAACAACATTTACCGGCCTGAATGTCCGAGAAATTTTCATAGAAAATATTCGTCCTCCGACAGGATTCGAACCTGTATCCTATACAGAACCGTCATATAGCCTGGCGTGCCTTTTTACCGGTAAATGTTGTTTAATACTGTTTATTATAAACAGAGCATTTACCTAAGCATTTGTATCTATAAATAGAATGTATAAACATAAAAATGTCTTCAAATAATTCTCGGACATTGTCTAATATGTCATGAATTTCTAAAGAATTAAGGATTTATTCTTATTCCATTTTTATTACTTCAAACATTATGAGAGTGAATACTTCGTATGTGAAATAGACGCCCCATTTATTCAAGGATGTTTATTTCATCTATCGGCCTGCGCATTCAGGAAATCTTTGTAAATAAAATATTTTCCTCGATAAGGATAGAACCTGCTTTGTAAGAGAAAGTTTCCTCCAGTGAATAATATAATAATAATATCAATTAAGAATACGGCCACAACGTGCTGACTGTGTTTGAAAATTGAAAACACACCCATTCCTATATATATATACATATAAAAGATATTTTGTTAAGCAAAAAAAAAATCCTTACTAATAAAATTGCTGAAATTGCTTTTGAATAAACACATTTTGTCACGCATTGTTTCCGTTGATGGAAGCATTCCTTGAACCCCTTCTTTGAGATAGCAAACAAATGCCTCATCGCATTCTCTTGAATTTCATCGACGTTTTGAAATCGTGTTCCTTTCAAGTGGTATTTGATTTTTGGAAAAAGGAAAATGTCGCAAGGGGCGAGATCTGGTGAATATCGTAATTGTCGTTCCTGGAGAATGATGTGTTTGGCCAAAATTCATTGTGGTGACACGACCACACTCTACACACTTTCCTTCCAAGCACTTCTGTAAATAACAGATTTAAGTGAAAACCATATAAATTAGTACGCATGCGTGACAGAGTTTATGATCAATCTATGTCAAGCGGCTTCACTCTGCGTGCTTAACAACACTCCTGTTATTTTAACAAAATAGAACGCACTCGTAAATTGCAGGTAACTGTCCACGTAAATTTTCTGTATAAAAAGCCTGTATGTAGGTAATGCTTATAATTTACATTTTTTTCTCTTGCTTTTCCTGTCCTTCCCTGCTACTACTACTACGTTCCTTTTTGTTTTGAATTCCTGGTCCCCGGAAAAAATATCTTTCGAAATAACAATATTTTCAACTTGGCATTTTAAATAAAATCTAATGGCTGCTATAAAATTCATTTTATTTTCGTAAACGCATCAATTATATTTTTGTCTTTTTTTCCCTTTAAATTTTATTTCGCGCGCGCTAATTTAGACGTGAGTGGAGATTGTAATGGTGATGGTTTGAGAATTTTGAAAGTAGGCCAAAAGGCATCTGTTTATTGATATCCATGGAGGTTTAGAGAAACGAACTTCTATATCCATTCCCAGGGTTGTCAATTTATAGGAAATGCTGAGTAAAAATAGATTTTGTTTGTTTACTTGTTAAAAAAAAGGAGGTATTTAGGCGAAAAAGTATCTGAGAGTAAAAACAATAAAAAGGAAGGAAGGAAGGAAATGAGACAGATAGATAGATAGATAGATAGATAGATAGATAGATAGATAGATAGATAGATAGATAGATGAAAAATAAAGAAAAAGCTAACATAAAGTAAGGGAAGAATGAAGAAAAATTGAAAGTAAGAAAGAAAGAGAAATAGAAGGAAGAAGCAAGATAGATAGATAGATAGATAGATAGATAGATAGATAGATAGATAGATAGATAGATAGATGAAAAATAAAGAAAAAGCTAACATAAAGTAAGGGAAGAATGAAGAAAAATTGAAAGTAAGAAAGAAAGAGAAATAGAAGGAAGAAGCAAGATAGATAGATAGATAGATAGATAGATAGATAGATAGATGAAAAATAAAGAAAAAGCTAACATAAAGTAAGGGAAGAATGAAGAAAAATTGAAAGTAAGAAAGAAAGAGAAATAGAAGGAAGAAGCAAGATAGATAGATAGATAGATAGATAGATAGATAGATAGATAGATAGATAGAAGAAAAATAAAGAAAGCTAACATAAAAGAAGGGAAACATGTAGAAAGAAAGAAAGAAAGAAAGAAAGAAAGAAAGAAAGAAAGAAAGAAAGAAAGAAAGAAAGAAAGAAAGAGAAAAGAAGATATAGAAGAATGAAAAAAAGGTAGAAAGAAAACGAACAAGGGCGATGAAAGAAGGAAGTACGCATTTATAACGGAACGAAGGCTAGAAGAAAGGGCGGGAATGGAAGAAGAAGTTATAAAGGAAGGAAGGAAGGAAGCATATTGGAAGAAAGAAAGGGAGGGAGGTCGGAAATAAGGAAGGTTACTGTGGAAAAAAGGAAGCGAGATGCTATAAAGGAAGGAAGGAAATACGTTGTTATTGTGGAAGAAAAAGAAAGAAAGAAAGAAAGAAAGAAAGAAAGAAAGAAAGAAAGGTGTTATAGTGGAAGGAAGAAGGAATGAAGCAGCTCTTTTCGAATAAAGAAAAGATAGAATATAGAAGAAAATTAAGTCAAGACGAGAAAATTAAAAATAAATATGGGAAGAAAGAAACAAAGAAAAATAAGTATTTCTTTCTTTTTTTATTATTAATTTGATAAAGATTACTTAATCTTCCATTGTGAAAATTCATTTTCTCTTCTCAGAGACAGGAAGATGTCTCATATAACATTTTATCAATCTTATTAAAGTAATCAGCCAACGGACGAAGATTTTTGTGAGAGGAAAAAACAGAGGAGAGAAATTATACTGTCGCAAAGGTTTCTTATATGTAAATCGGACTAAATCGGTAATATATATATATATATATATATATATATATATATATATATATATATATATATATATATGATTATGTATTTGGCAGCAATCCCTCTTTTATACAAATTCAATGTAAAGACGACTGACAAGTTACTGCGATTAAGCTTTGTATTCACTTTTTCTTGCATTAGTATAAGGGATTACTTTTCTGGATATAAAGCGTGTATAAACTGTTGAAATGTTTTGCATGTCTGAGAGCTTTCGGCTATTCTGATAGCCATTATCAATGATGTCTTGTTTTCATTTTCATCTGACGCATAGATTTTTATTTATAAAAATCTCATCCATAGTTTATATTATAGAGTTTTTTTTGTATATATACACATATAAAAATTTACATAATCAGTTAAAAATTTTATATATATATATATATATATATATATATATATATATATATATATATATATATATATATATATATATATATATATATATATATATATATATATATGTATGTATAATTTGTAATATATATATATATATATGTATGTAAAATTTGTAATTTATATATATATATATATATATATATATATATATATATATATTGTCTATATTATTTAATGAAACATTCTCAAATTATATATATATATATATATATATATATATATATATATATATATATATAAAGTGTGTGTATATAAATATAAATAAATATATATATATCATTATTTATATATTATATGCGCGGTACTTATTAGAAAGCGCTCAATATCAGAGATAGAGCTAACATCAATCCAACCAAATATATATATATATATATATATATATATATATATATATATATATATATATATATATATATATATATCCATACTTGCAATACGTTGCCAGTCGTCTTTACGGAAATTTAAAAAATCGATTGTATCTTTAAAAGGACAATATGAATAAGGAAAAAGGAAAACTTCTCTTAGACGGCGCGTTTCATCTTTTGAATTTATATAGGAGTGATCATGAATATTCATTAGATTAGCGTAAAAGTCAGGCAAGTTCATGGACGCAACGTGATACTGCTCAATGCATAATAAACGAGAGTGAGTAGAATATTTTGTGTAAATATAAGCAAATTAGTATTTAAATTATTTTGGATTGTGATTGATTTATGTGCTATATGTTTTGAATAATACCCCTAAATTTAGCATATCCTAATTTAATTTCAATATATATATATGCTCTGTTTATGATAAACAGTAATAACAACATTTGCCGGTTTGAATATCTGAGAAATTTCATAGAAGATATGTGTCCTCCGGCAGGAATCGAACCTGTATCATAACCGGAACTGTCATATAAGCCTGACGTGCAATACCATTTAGCTACAGAGGAAGTGTCTGCTTAGGAAGTTGAAATTACTGTTTTTAAACTACAAATTTCCTATAAACCAAGAAGTGTTCCGTTTAACGCTAGCAGGATATTCATATCGTGAGCACACAGGTATGTACCCGAATGACAAAAGTAACTTTGTCTACAAAGCAACACAGCGCCTCCTACCGTAAACGTTTTTTAAACTTAATAACTCAAAAATGTAGAATTTGCGGATTTATGTAGATTTTTCTCCTTGCTTTTAGCGTGAGGAACCCGTCCCCAAATCTGTAAAATTATTTTTGATATGCCCTGTATACTTCCCTTGCATATTTCATTTCAAAATAAGTATTTTTTTTCTTTTGATTCTCGAAGTTTCCTGTTTGCATGACGTAATTCATGGTATAGTAATTTCCCTTTCTTATAAACAAAGAACAGTAATCATTTTCAGTGACGTTTTCTTTTGTTTCTGTGAATTTTTTCTCGCAAAAATTATTTCAATCGAAGTTTTCTAAAAGCAAAAACACAATTTCTGAACACAGAAACCGTATTGAAACCATATTTGTCTTTCTCAGTGATCGAATTTAAAGTCGTTCCTTTTTTAATCAACTCAACATTTTTAACTTATTTTGTTACTTATTTTTACAAAGTATTCGTAATAACAAATATAAATCTCTTTCTGAGATGAGGTATTGTAATTATTTACACTATTTGCACTATTCTGACTGTTGTCCTTATCTTCGTTGCTCAAAAGACACACGACACAGTGGATAAAAGCGTTGGTCAAATCCAGTGATTTGACCCAAAGAGTTGTGAGTTCAATACTCGGCTACAGCTGAGATAACCAAAAACTTGGAGAGTTGAGTTAAATCGAGATAACTGATACTGAGACACCCGGAAGAGGCATGGCGGCGGACCATTTAAAGTTCGAAATTCCAATAACCTGAAGAAGACCGGAGCGTACAACGTCCGAAAAGTCGTGGATATGGAAACGAAGATGAGGACAATGTAAATAGTGTAAAAGTCTTAATTTTAAATTTCTCACGTCAGTCATTTTCGTTATGAGTCAAAGTAGGGTTTAAGGCCATATCACGTTGAAACACTCGTTTTCGTACGATCACCGAAGTTAGGCAAGGTCGAGCATGGTCAGGAGCTAGATGGGTGACCGCCTGGGAATACTGGATGCTGTAAGCTTGGATGTGCGGGTGGTGTAATGCATAACGTCTCGGAACTGGAAATCAGAGAGACTAGTTCCAGTTCCAGTTGGATTTGTTATATTCACTAAAGCTTAAGAAAGGCATGAATCCACTCTTTCTCCCCAAATTATTAGTAAGACTTTTGTCACTAAACCATTGTTATAAAAAAAGAGGCTTACAGCCCCATCACGTTCAAATACCGGTTCCCGTAAAATCATCCCTTCTCCCCTAAACTATTGGTTAATTAATAGGATGTCTATCTGTGAATCATTATTATCTCAAAAACTTCTTACAATCTAAAAAATGTTTTCCGGTTTTAAATAACATTCAAAAGGTTGTTAAAGTCGTAAAAAAAAAAACAGATCAATCATACAATGCGTCAATACAAGTCAGAAATTGAGATAAAAAAAAAGAATATGTACAAGTTAGCTTTATTAAATTAACGAGATTTTTACATTTTGGATTTCTGCCATTATTTCAATAATCATTCATTTATCACAACATTATTTACTAATAATTAAGTTAACTGTATTATTATTATTATTATTATTATTATTATTATTATAATATTTGGTTTCTGTTGTGTACGCATTTTCTACCGAGTCCTAACCATAGACTTAAAGTCAGAAATGACATCAAGACATTTTTTTCCTACTGCACATTTGCTAAAAACAATAACAACAACAAAAACTACTGAAACATATTTTACATAGATAAATCGCTCCGTATAGTGGGTACTGTGCATGTGAAAACATTTTTTTTATTTTTTTATTTTTTAAGGAATAGACTTCCCTTGGTTGCTCCATGGAGTCTGACAGAAAGTTTTCTAATGCAAAACAGAACCCCAACCATAAAGAGAATTACTGATGCCTTCATGTACCACATTTTTTAAATTACCACTTCAAAATCCTTGTGTTTCGATAGTTCATTATTATTATTATTATTATTATTATTATTATTATTATTATTATTATTATTATTATTTGCGTATGTTTCCTGCTTTGTATCCTGTAGAGCCGGGTCCAAACTATGGCCCTTAGGCCCTATAGGAGAATTGTCATTTAATTGATAGCACTTTTCTTTATATATGGGATGTTCCTATTAGGGCGATCTTCTGGGCAACTTGTATGTTGATGTTACCTGGGACACTGTTAGTAAAATCATCCATTCCTTTTCTCACGAGGCCCAGTGCTCCGATTACTATTGATACAGTTTCAGTCTTCATTGCCCCACATCCTGTTAAAATCGATCTCCAGGTTCCCGTATTTGGACAATTTCTCCATAATTTTCCAGGAGGTGTTTCTCTAATATGGTACTGTTATGTCAAGAAGCATACACTTTACGAATTTCTTATCTTTAATTATTATTATTATTATTATTATTATTTACAGTTTTACTGATTTCTTGTTTGATAGAAACCTTTACCCAGAATTTTACTTGCGATCTGATATAAAAGACGGCTTTTCTTAGAAAGTCATTGGGTACATTAAGTTGAGAGAGTTTTTTTTTTTTTTTTTTTTTTTTTCTAGGTATATGTGTGTGTTTTCCTAAACACAAGCTTTTGTACTACAGTGACGGGTTTGATTATAATCGAAGTCTTTTAAATACAACAAAACAATTGAGAAAAATCATAAAAAAACGAACTGATTAGTGAGCAAAGATAATCAACTCAGGAAACAATATTTAGCAGAACTACGTGCCTTTCTTCTTTTTTCTCAATAATCGAATTTAAAGATGTTTCTTTTTTTTTTTCAACGACTTGCTTTGAATGTATTTTGCTGCTGCATCACACGTGGTCGTTTTAATAGATGTAACTGTCTCAATTTCAATTTCTTAGTTGAAACATTATCATTCTGAGTTATTAGTCAGAAAGTCAGATAAAAATAAGGTTTAAGTTAGCTTTATTAAATTAAAAAGATTCTTTTTCAACTTAGAGTTTTATTCCTTTAACACGATTTATTTTACACAAACAAGCGAGCCAATAATGCACGATTAATGTACAAATATAAAATTCCACTACACTTTGACAGACATGGATGTACCAGATACAAATATCGCAGCCAAATATGCTCAATAGGATGACAGGTTTTGTTAAAAGTAGAGCATAACCTTGCCTGTCGTTTTCAGAAATATATTCAGTTGGTGTAACTGTTGTATCTCGTGTTTTCGGGATAACTGAAATAAATCAAAAAAAAAAAAAGGAAGACAAACTCGTAGGTAAGTAATGAAATAAAAGGTTTACGACACGAAGGTACGCCTAGCAATTGACCTGATGCTAACTCAGTATTTAACCGAGATACTCACAGAGCGAAATGTGGCACAAGACCGATTTTACACTCCCCGGGGTCAGGTTTGTCGGGCTCCTCAGACAAGATTCTGCTCTTCGGCATAGCCTCATCTGGGTTCCTCGCTGCCCGAAGGAAGAGAATTCGACAAGCACTAAGAGCTTAGCGCGCGGATAAGACCTAATGCTAACTCGGTATATTCCGCGCTCCCCACAGAGCGGAATGTGACACAAGACCGGTTTTACGTAGGTTTTTCAGAGCCCGTAGGCCCGGGAAAAAATTCCCCGTAGACCCGGTAATAAGGGATCGGCTTTGTCTACCTTCCCAGACGAAAATATTCCCTTGGGATAGCGTCGTCTGCGTTCCTCTCTGCCCGAAGGCAGAGAGTTCCACAAGCACATAGAGCTTAATCTGCGGCTAAGACCTAATGCTAACTCTGCTTAACCTCGTTTAACACGGCTTAGTTACATAAACGGGCGACTCCATTCAATTATCTCCTATATAGCAGTAACCCAGTAAACTGATAATATCAATGTCCTCCAATGAAGATGTTCCCAAAAATAATATTTCTTTATTTACAGTTTAAGGCAATTCTTTACTAAATCTTTTGCCTGAGACCAAATGCATAAGGAAATATTTCTTAGAAAGTATTTGAGCATATTATTAGGTTGTTCGTAAAATAATATCCGATTTTAAAATCAATATTTATTCAGTTATGTGATTCACGCTTAGGCGATCATGTATCTTTCGATACATGACTGACGAGGCAATTTTTTTCCCGCGGTAGGTTGTCATTTCTTTTTGCGGTAGACTATTTGCCATCCAAGGCTATAGAACCCGTTCTGTCCTGCTATTTACCCATAGCTAGAGGGAAGAGGAAAAGGATTCATACCTTTCCGAAGGGTATTAACACGTAAGTAAATGTAAGGGATTTGACTGAAATTCGAACTCAGCTCTCCGATTCCGCAATTCGAGCCGCTATTTAAACGGTGTTTAAAATCAGTCAAAATTGGAACCCCTGGCATCGATATATTTCCTGTCATCGAGTTACACGGTTAGTTACGTCTTTAGAATGAAGTTTGAAGACCAAGAAATCTTTGAATCCAGTTTCTACATCTCCTTTCTTTGTATTTTGGCTTAACAAATTGTCAAGATGCTAGAAGTTGGAGTCAGTGGGTGGGAGATTTAGGGGAATATGGTGGGTGTGGCAAAGTCGAGTATCCCAAGTCGGTGAATTTCTGCTTTGTCGTTCTGGCAACATGTCACGAATCAAAACTGGACCTCGTCGATTGACCAACGCCGGTCGCATTTTGCTCAATTTAAAGGTGCTCTCCATACAGTTGTTGGCAGAAAACGTAGACAGTGATGTCCTGGTCAGATTCCCGAAAGCTGTAATGAATAATACCAATGACGGACAACCAGATAGTCACCATAATCCTTTCTTGCTGCAGTTCGACTTTTGGAAACAGAATCTGGTGCTTCGTCATAATCGAGCTATTGACGCGATTGCTCATGATTGTCATAAAGGATCCATTTCTCTTCCCAAGTAATTATTCGATGAAGAAATGGATCATTCAAATTTCGTAAATGCATCATCAAACACACTTCAAAATGTTGAATTCATTGACTTTCACTGAGTTCATTTGGGACTCATTTATCGAGTGTCTTAACCCTTCTAAATATCATCAGCTATTCTGATATTGTTGAAATGCTGAGACCTTTTTTCTTAAGCTTTGACATGGGTTTTGATCGACTAGTGCTTTAAGATTTTTATTCTCAATTAAATAGAGGCATCCACTAATATTTTGATCTTCAAGACTCTTATCCCCACTGCGGATCTTCTGAAGCCTGTACCGTAATGTCCGCTCAGAAGTGGTTCCTTCACCCCATGCTCTGTTAATGTTGACAACAGTTCAAACGCATTGTCACTAAGCTTGAACACATCCGAAAAAGTAAACTCACCTCTTCATTTTCCATATTCAAAATGATGATTATATGATATCTTACGTTAGATTCTGAAACAGATTGATATAATATGGGTGTTTCATTAAGACGGATTATATATAAGTGTGTTTCATTAAGATGGATCAAAGTCAGCACTAAATAAATCAGTGTTATTAGTGAAAAAATTATTTATTTCTCTATTGGATCGCGTTATATATGTAGGAATTTATGTGTGAAAAATAATATCACCCAAATATCATTAGACGCTTAAACTTAATTCACATTTAAAATCGGTCCAAGTTATTGGAACACCTTCTATTGACAAAGAGACTTTAATAATTTGGAATGAGTAATATATTTTTAAACATGTATTATTATAATATATTAGAAAACAAAAAGTTTATGCTAAATTCGGACATTAATTTCCGAACAATATAATAAGTTAAATTCTGAACGTGAGTGATATAAAATTAACAAAGATGACACTTTAAGATTGCAAATACGTAATATATTTGTTTACAAATGTTACAATAATATATTAGAACACAAAAGGTTCATTTTAAAATCGGACATTATTTTCCGAAAAACTAAGTTAAATTCTGAAATATGAAAGTAATAAAGCCGACAATTTAATCATTAATAAATGAGTAATATAATTTTGTGTTATAATAATATATTAGAACACAAAAAGGTTTATTTTAAAATCGGACATGATTTACCGAACAACGGTAATATTAAATAGCCATTTTTATGCATTGCAGTAATGTCGGGAGTATAGCAGGGTTCGGCAACCTTTTGCTAACTATGTGCCGACTTATGGTTTTAAAATCATTCAGTATCCCAATAGTATACGTATTTTGATACAAGTCAAGGTCAAATAACTGTTCTACAATATATTTTATATAGTATGCATATTTTAGTATATATTAAAATTGAAACAGCTAAATATTATTGCGCTGTAGTAGTTATTGATTCGGACTTCGTGATGTTATTTTGCGGCTGCGTGACATTGGATATTACTGTTTGGCACGCTTGAGGTAGGTTGCCAACCCCTGGAGTATACCATGTTGACCAATAAATAGTTGTTATATACCGTACCTATGAACACTAATTGGTACGTCCCAATCCTCATAAATACGCTGGATACTATTGTAAGTGGGGATAATATGCTAAGTAGTCCACCACTAGCAGTGGTTTACCTACTTCACGCCGCTGGCGAGTATTATGTCATTATAATAATAAAATCCTGGAAAAACAAGCATGCCAAAATATTATTAATAAAATCCCTAAACTAAAATTAGACAAAAATAATGAAAACTATGTGATTGTAGAAACTCTGAAGACTGCCGGTTGGAAAATAAACATCACATAGTATCTGTGGTATACTAATGTACAATCTCATCCATTGTGAGTCCTAAAATTGAAATGATGTATATAGGATCCACGAAGAATGAATTTAAAATTAGCTGGAGATACCACAAAAACTCCTTCAATAATATTAGAAATATAGATCAGACATCTTTATCCAAATATTTTTGGCATTTAAAAGAAACGAATAAAACATCAAAAATGGAAAATAATAAATAAAACAAGAACTTGTAAAACCTGGGTTGACCTATGCCCTTTATGCCTACATGAAAAACTACACATTATTAAGTTTCTAAAAAACGAAAATTTATTAAATCATAGACGAGTTAACGGTTTTTTCCCGACATCAACAAATTTCCGGCTTAAATAATTAGCTTAAAAATTTTAAAATGTTATAGTCTATAAACAATTTCAATTAAAGCAAAAGGTTTAAAAGCTCAACCCAATCATAAGATAAAAAACCCTTTATGAAATCCTCAAAAACAAATTGTAGTTCAATACGACTCTCTGTCGTTGAAACAGACCAGACGATATGCGTCAAACGGATGTCATCATTTGCTTGAAAATAGACACCCCGACCCTACCTTGACTTAACCTCTTTTCGAAAGTAACTAATATTTTGATACAATATGTTCATCCTTACGCCCCTTATTAGAATAATTGGTTTCACCGTTTCCATGTAATTAATATTACGAATGTATATGCTTATAAGGTTCCGTAAATTTCAAGATTAGTTATTCCAAAATAACGCTTGAGGATGAAATAGAGCTGTTTTTTTAGCTTCTGTTTTTGAAACATGAGAACTCTTATGTAGAGATGGAATCATATATATATATTTTTTTTAATTTAGGCTCTACTTATGCATTGAGCACTGTTTTTTTTTAATAAAGACAAAAATACTAAAAAAAAATTTGGATTATTAACCTAACGGTTCTTTCCTATTTGTCTATATATTTGCACACACACACAAACACAGACCATCCACACTTTTTGAAGGGCCGAATAGAGACCTGGTGCACTACGTGCCAAAAAGTTCCCAAACGATCATCCACAGGTTTTGAATTCAGAGTTGTCTTTCTCCTAGACCAGTTGCCATCCAAGGCTATAGAACCCAGTTTTTCCTGCTATTTACCTATAGCTGGAGGGGAAAGAGGAGCTTTCACAACTTTTCTAAGGTTATTAGTGAATATAAGTGAATGTAATTGATTCAACTGGAAATCGAACTCGGCTCCCCGATTCCTCAATCTATATATATATATATATATATATATATATATATATATATATATATATATATATATATATATATATATATCCTTTTCAACAGTCAAAGACGATAGTCTTAATTAGACTTATTCGACACAGGGAAAACACGTTTACCATCCAAATATACTTAGCAGTAACTGATCCTAACGGTCATCCGTAACATTTTGACTAGACACTACGGCTATGTTTACCAAGGCTCGTTGTTCAAATTTACCGTTGTTACACTTACATAGAGCTTCTGTGATATACAGAGTAGAATAAACACGACTATTTCTTTACTTACTTTCTTTAGTCTTTTTCTTTATCTCGTCTTCGCCCGTGGAGAGTGGATGGTAAGGGGAGATAATCAGTGGTAACTTGATTTAGGAAGCGGGTTGAATCACTTGTCAGCATTTGTTTGTTCCACCGTGACATTTCGTTCAACAACTTGCTTAGTTTTATTTATTTGTTTATTTGTATCGTATTATATTTTTTGCGCATTTACGTCTGTTTTTTTTTTTTTTGTTTTTTTTTGTTTTTTTTTTCTTTTGGGGTTCAAATATTTTCCTTTGATTTTTCTGTCAGAATGTGACTGGCTATATTATTGACCAGAAAAGCAAATCGGATTGCTTCATGTACACACTAGCTCTCTCTATCTCTGTCTATCTATCACTCTCCCTTTCACTCTCACTCTCTTTATCTCTATTTCTCTCTCTCTCACACATTCTATCTCTCTGCCTGTCTATCTATCTTCCATTTCTCTCTCTCTCTATCTATCTCTCCCTCTGTCTCTGTCTCTGTCTCTGTCTCTCTCTCTCTCTCTCTCTCTCTCTCATTCTAGCTGCCTTTTTTAGGCACTCACTATCTGTCCCAATTTTTTTAATTTTCCTTGTTCCGCTGGTTTTTTTCTGTTTATTTGACTGCTCTCTCTCTCACTCTCTCTCTCTCTCTCTCTCTCTCTGTCTCTCTCTCTCTCTCTCTCTCTATCTGTGTGTGTGTGTGTGTGTGACTGTTATGTTTTTTTTTTTCCTTTTCTCGCTCTCCTGATTCGGGAATGGACAAATATTGGATTTCTTTTACAGGTTTTGTGAGTTGGTGAATTTTGGCAGTTATTATCTGAGTCTATGAACATTTACTTGGTTCTTTCATGGTTTAATATTGATCTTTTAGATACGAGTCTATGCATTCACTTGGTTCCAGAATATGTAAATATTGGCCATTTTATATTTCAGAAGTTTTAAATGTTTATTTTGTTTTTTTATTATTTTATTGTTTCATTTTAAATTTTATAATTTAAATTTTAAAAAAAAAATAAAGTAAAAGGCAATTCCAAAGTGTTAATTATTTAAAATAAATTTAATGTAATTATAAATTATTTTTTAAAGTCTTTATTGTTAAATATTTAAATTTAATAATTTAATTTTTTAACATTTAAATTTAAAAACATTAAAGAAAAGGTTAATTCCAAACTGTTAATTATTTAAAATAAAAAGAGTAATCCATAAATAAGCAAAATAAAATAAAATACATAACAATAAAAAATAATTGCATTCAAAACAGTAGAAAAGGTTTCTGGGTACACAGCATTTCTCCTTTAGGCTGAGCACGAACGAAAATGAGGGGCAGAGAATTAAATTACATATATATATATATATATATATATATATATATATATATATATATATATATATATATATATATATATATATATATATATATATATATATTATGAAATGGACAAAGTCCGAGAATTATTTTAACACATTTTTATGTTTATACATTCTTTTTATAGATACAAATATTTAAGTAAATGCTCATAATAAACAGTATTAAACAACTTTTACCGGCCGGTAAATGTTGTTTAATACTGTTAATTATAAACAGAGCATTTACTCTAACCACTCTAGGAGAAGGAAAAAAAAATATTTCTTAACCAGTTCAAAATCAGTAGTCTCTGAAACACTCTGTGGATATATTCAGCAACGACTTGGTAATTTCTCCAACGATATTGGAATGATGTATATAACGGCACCTGATTTTCAATTGGATCATTTTACCGTCTTGCTAAAAGACCAGCCTAACAATCTGTCCGCCATATCTACTTTGTACACTGGATATATAATTCAGAGCACAGCTTCATTGCCTCACAAGACTCGAGGATGCCTAAGATAAACCCTTGCTGATGACTTCAGCTAATATGTAATCTTTTCCCGTTTGTTTGTTTATTTTTTTCTCAGCGTATTTATGAGGGAAGGCGGGAATGTTTCATGTTTTTTTTTTATTTGTCGATTAATATTTTTTAAAACATCTTTACTTATTCTGTCATTGGTTTTTTATCCTTTTTGTTAAAGGCTTTCCTCTTTCTTTTGTGTTTGAATTGGACGCATTGCGTTTCCGTCAACCTATAAACAAACGTTGGCATTGATCAAATAACCATTTTTACCAAGATTCTCTCACATTTTGAAGAAAAGAAAGTGTACGAACCACAATACGCAAAAAAGCACAAATTTAAGACTTTCAACTTTCGATAATCTAATTGGCTTCATTCCTTAAGAATTCAAAACAAACATTTGTCTAGAACAGACGACAAATGGCCGACGATTTGATCTTTATTTTTATTCTTTATTCATGGTCAAAGTACGAGATAACAGCAGCTAAGAAGTGCGAACAGTATTTTTGAATTTCTGGGATTCATTTTTATTCTGTTATTGTACAAATATTTTCGATTTTTATCTTCACTTTTGCTCTGTCTAAAACAACGTCTGGATCGCCTTTAGATTTTCTGTATTGTCGTAATTATTTGGTTCTTCCAGTCCTTTTAATATTTCTTTCTTTTTTTTTCTTTGTTTTTTTGAGTCGAGTGAAGGTTTCAAAATTTGTACGCCACGTTTGAGTGGCCAAAATAGACATAACGTTAGGCTACAGCTCGACCAATGGAAATCGTTCGCAGCGCGAATGAAGAAAAAGGCAGTAGCGTTCTCCCCTCTTTCTATTTTCTATATTCTCTGACTTTAGTTACGAGGGAAATCCTTTTTTTTTATCGGATCGTCAGCTGTCACAGACATCACGTCGACGATTCGAAAATGCATCTTCCACAAACAGCATACATTTTTTTGCATTGAAAAGTGATTCAAACGACTGTACTCTTTTTAGTTACAGACATTTTATACTCAAACCACATATGGAGAGTTCTCGGTTTTTTTTTTATTGTTATATAATGATTTTATGTTTCGCTTACACCAAGAATGGTTTGGATTTCTTGCTTCCGGCTCGAATGAGCTGTCTGCACCTCCTTCTCTTTTAACATACTTTCCAGGCTGTGGGAAGTACTGTCAAATCAGTCGTAAATGTGTAATCTTTTTCTCAATGTAGTTTAGGGAGGTACCTTTCTAAGTTCTTATTGTATTTGAAGAAAGATAACTAGCGCCGCACTTTATTGTTAATATGCGAAATATTGACTTTTATAGGATTGCTCCATTTTTTTACCAATAAATTTCAGCTAACGGATCACAGTTGATGTTGTATAAAGCAGTATATACAGAAAAAACACATGATCTCTATCTATCTATCTATCTATCTATCTATCTATCTATCTATCTATCTATCTATCTATACTCTTTTGCTTTCGTCCCTTCTTCTCTTCAACCACAGAATGCAGTAAGGAGAAAACATGTCCCTCTGCATTCCGAGGGGCTTCTTAGTCCCAGGCTATCCTCATGCCTCATTGAATATAACAACATACAATTGTGTTATGCTAATAATTCTACAAAATCAAAAATTAATCTTAATCTTCTCAAATTTAATCTTAATCTTCTTTTAAATTTTTTAATTTAAGCGTCAATATATTCAAAATTACTTTACATACACCAGAAGTAAGACTAGGTACATTATATAGACGTTTAGCTTAATCTCTTTACATGATTCCTATTTAGTTTTGCTAAGGCAATAAAAGGTTTGTGTCTGAATTTCCGGGATGAGAAGTTGCATTATATAAAGTCGAACTGTTGTCTTTATATTTGTTGTCATTATCATTACGTTTCTGTCGTTGTATATTCCGGCCATCATCAGGTGTTTGTCGATTTTGTTAACCTTAAGGGAATTTCAACCTGAACACTTTATTAAATTTAATAATCCAGAGGCATTTCGTCTAGTTATTAGGAAGGTTACCTGAATCAACAAGTAACTAATGAAAGCTGAAGAACGCAACGAGCGAAACATTGTGATAATATCTGCAACAATCACAATGTAAATAATAATAAAATGTTATTCTTTATGTAAAATATTGTTTGTTATTTCATTCTTATCTCCTGTTCGAGAAAATAATATCTTGCTTTTGTGGGGATTACTATTAGGTTGTTGCAAAAATAATGACGTTTTATCACATATGTTACTATGTGAGAAAACGTCATTATTTTTGCACCAACCTAATACAATTTGTCGACCAAGACGCCTACTAGATGGCATAGAACTCAACGGCATAAAATATGTCTCCCTCTTGTTTGCTGACTCATTAAAAGAATGCTTTATTTAGAAGACGTGTCAGCTCTTTCCGTCCCTGGTGAGTTTGTAGTCCAAAAATAATGTCGTTTTCTCACATAGTAACATATGTGAGAAAACGACATTATTTTTGCACCAACCTAACAATTTCAAGCAAACTAAGTGGCTAAGTATATAAATGTTTTCTTCTCATTTTTAGCTATCGTTATAGTCGTAAAAATATTTTTTTCCTTTTCTTATTTTGTTAGCTACCTTGTTCTTTAGGTAAATATATATATAAAACCCCCACATATGTTAAAATTCTTTTACTTTTGAAAATATTGAATTCAGTTATAATGAGAATGTCATCAGCAGAAATTAGTAGCTCATCTCGCTATAAATTGGTGACCAAGTGCAGCTACTCCATTGCGATCATATAACACCTCTCAGCTAAACAATAATTATACTCTGGTATACCATATATATATATATATATATATATATATATATATATATATATATATATATATATATATATATCCCAAATAGCTAAAGTTCTAAGTTACTCTTATCAAAATAATGTTATTCTACCGGATCCCGTATGATCACCGGCGTCCTGGATATGATGATAAACTACATTCGGCAGCAAGGCTGCTGATCGGGAAATTGGAGGCTTTGAGGAGCGTGGAACAATATTTATCGAAAAAAGCATACCTTTACTCGAAAAGTATAAAATTATGTACAAAATATATTCAGCTGAATCCATATAACTGTATCCAAAATATGTAGATTTCGGCATTAAATAATCCATAGTAATATCGATATGCCGCTAAATAAAATCAAGAAACGTGCGATCACCTCCAGCCAATAATCGGCATTGAAATCTCAGACGGTTTTCAGAGAAGATCTTTGTAGGTACTAGGGATTGAAGACGCCATGAAAGGCAAAAGAAAAGAATAAAGAACAAATAAAACAAGACAATCAATTAAAAAAGAAAATCAACTGAAAAAAACAAAAGATGAAAACGAAAAAAGAAAGAAGAAAAAAGTGGAAGCAGAAAAAGGAGTAGTAGTAATCGCAATACTCTCGAAGACAATTACCATTCTTGTGAGCTCAGACCTAATTGGAAGCCATAACACGTGGAACCATTGGTTCCCGTACAATCAACGAAGTTCACTGTCGAGCGTTGTCAGTACCTGGATTTGTAACCCCTGGGAAAACCTGCGTGCAGTAAGCTTGGAAGTGCAGATCAGGCAGTGAATCTATCATTACCTAGCAGGCAAAACCGGGACATATAGCCTTGAGTGAGGAACCGGTCTAGGAAGAGGACATCTCTGAATCAAAAGATAAAGATATGAATCCACCGCTTCTCCCCAGCTAAGGATTAATTAGTAGGACTTATATCACTAATTAATTATTATCTAAAAAAAAAAACAATTCTTAGAATCTAAAAATATTTTCTGGCTTTAAATAACCTAAAAAGTGTTGATAGGCACTAAAAAACGAATCAATCAATCATAATGCCCTTATGTAGGGAACGTTGTTTCCCCGAGATGGGGTTCAGGTAGTTTTTAGCTGATGTCATTTTATACGGTAGAATATAATGGATAAATCTGAGAAGTGGTTTGAGTGTCTTATTTCCTTTATTACAAACGTTTAACTGAAGTCTATTTGGTATTTTGACGTATAGCCTTGCTATAAGTAAAAGATAAAAGTTAAGTGGATGAAGCGATAAATAAAAATAAAATGAAAACAAAAACGATTTTTCTTTTTATAGAGAGATTAAAGAAATGCAGATCTATTAAAAATATCCCCCCAAATACTCTCACACCAAAGGCAAAACGAGGGCTTATACTTTTATCTATTTTTCCAATATCTTTCTTTGATCGAAGCTAACACTGTCTGTATAACCCGGATCTTTACGATGAGTCGAAAAAAGGCATGAAAAAAACAACTTCTTACACATCCGACAAACATCTATCTAGAAGCGGGATGTAAAACCCGGAACTTTGAAAATGATACGTAATATCAAAGACCAATGAAATACTACCAGCATCCATCACATATATTGCTTCTTTTTCTTCTTCTTCTTTTTCTACTTCTTCTTCTTCTTCTTTTTCTTCTTCTTCTTCTTCTTCTTCTTCTTCTTCTTCTTCTTCTTTGTGTCGTGTCTTAACAAGACATCACTTTATACTTTCTGCCACTGAGCAATATGTGTCTTTTACTCTCCCTTTAATTGAATTTTTTTCTTCCTCTTCTTATTCCACCTCTACTTTTTCCTCCTCTTCATATTCATTTTCTTTTTTTTCTTCGTATTCTTCATCTTCCTCTTCTTTGTCTTCCTCTTCTTCTTCTTCTTCTTCTTCTTCTTCTTCTTCTTCTTCTTCTTCTTCTTCATCTTCTCCCTCTTCTTCTTCTTTGTTTTTTTCTTCCCGCTTCTCCTCTTCTGCTTCTTCTTTTTCTTTCTCTTCTTCCTCTTATTTCTCTTCTTCATCCACTTCTTCTTCCTCCCCATCTGTCTCTCTCCCTCTTCTTCTACTTCTCCTCCTTTTTCTTTCTTCTTCTTCTTCTCTCGTCTTCTTCAAAGAAGACGAAAAGGAAATAGAAGACATTTCTCGTTTTCTTCTTCGTTTCGTGTCTCCTTTTTATTTCAACCACTTAGCAATATCTTTCTTTTTACTCTTTTTCTAACACCATTTACACAAACTCCTTACGTTGTTTACTCACTGTTTCATTTCACCTCCTTAGATTCTAGTGTCAAATTTTCCAAGCCTTCTTATGTGCCCAACTAATTTCAACGCTCTATTTCTGCTTCTATGTATGACATTCTTGCTTCCATTTCCTATAAAAATGTCCTCGTTGCTCGCAGGCTCTGTCCATTGTATTATCAGCATCCTTCAGTAGAACCACATCAAGTGTTTAATTCATCTGCGAGGAAATAATCCAGAATTCAATGCCTTTTAGGAGGACTGATGTTACATCGCAGTTCAACACTATTGTCTTTGTTTCTAAAGAAATCTTCCTGCTTCTTAAAACTTTGTTTAGCTTTTCAAAGACAAATTTTGCTATTCCAGTGTGCATTCGGATTTTGGTGTTCCAGTTTTACATTCTCTGTTAAAACACCTGCCTGATATTTATATTTTCATACTTACTTGTTTTTGACATCTCCATTGTTCACATCTTGGACTTTTCTCTTTCTAATAATATTGGATATCGATTGAGGAAAGACCTTTGGCCTTACTTCAGGTGCATTACTGGGTAAACGGAAATCGGAACTGGCGATAGCATAAACAAGAAATGTATCCGGTGGCTGATATAAACAGAGCGTATAGGTGTCCTGAGTCTTAAATAAACAAGGCACACCGGTGTCCTGAGCGGAAGGAAATGCGTTCTTGTGTGTGCGCATGCCGTAAGAGGCGTGACCACACAAAGTTGCATAGACGACATAACGGAAGAAGGCTTAGCCACGTGAAGTTGCGTAGGTGTCTCAATGTTATATAACCTGTCCGATTCTTCATTTGGAAAGAGAGTCTAGCTAGTGGTTTAACGAAGATTTGTCTCTGTCAATTCCTGTGTGTGTAAACCTTACCTCAGCGATTCTCCCTCACTCTACCCAATCGACACAACTCGAACAATAAAGATTTACATATACACATACACACAGACACAAACACACACACACACACACACATATATATATATATATATATATATATATATATATCAGGTCATCCCATAAGTTCTGTCCGAATTTTGAATAAAGAAAACAAATGACAAATGTTACATTTAATTACAGATTCAATCAACAATGTATTTTCGCTGATTATCTATGACTTTCTTCCATCTATTAACAAGGTGACTAATTCCATTACTGTAAAATTATTTTGGCTTTGATTCAAAGAACTCACAAATGTCAGTTTTAACTTCTTCCTATGTTACAAAAGCTGTTTCTTCCAAATGATTCTGTAAGCTACGAAACAAATGGTAGTCTGAAGGAGCAAGATCGGGAGAATAAGGTGAATGAGGAATTTTCTCCGAACCAAGTTCTTCGATATTTTGTGACGTGATTCTTGCTGTGTGGGGTCTCGCATTGTCCTGATGAAACATCACCTCTTTTCGATTCACTAGAGCAGGTCTTTTTTTTTCCTCAAAGCTTGGTTCAAACGCTCTAATTGCTGACAGTATATTTGAGCATTAATTGCTGCATTAGGTGGTAAGAATTCAAACTGGATTGTTCCTTGGCGATCCCACCAGATTGAAAGAAAAAACTTTTGCCCATGAAGTTCCCTTCTCGGTTGTGGCTGGGGTCCTTCCCTTTTATCAAGCCACTGTCTAAGACGCTTAACATTTCGATAAAAGATCCATTTTTCATCACCAGTCACAAGACTATCCAAAAAGATGAAACAAGTTTGCGTGAATGGAGAGAAGAGCAGATGTCAACTCGGGATTTGAGGTTGTTTCCAGACAATTCATGAGGTACCCATTTTCCAAGTTTGGGAACTTTTCCGAGTAGTTGAAGATGACGATGAACAGTTGTATGGGTTGAACTGAGAACCACTGCCAATTCCTCAACTGATAAAGCAGGATTTTCTTCAAGGGCTGCTTCAAGAAGCTTTTCATCAAACTCGACTGGACGTCCAGTTCGATCTTCATCTTCAAGGGTGAAATCTCCACCTCTGAATTTTGCAAACCATCTTCTGCAAGTTCTTTCATTCTTATATTCCTCTCCATAAACTGAGTGAAAGTTTCTAGCCGCTTTGTCTGCTGAGTTTCCTTTCTTGAACTCATAAAGCATTATGTGCCTCAAATGATTCTTGGGCACTTCCATATTAGCAGGGTTTTAATGAAACACAATTTAATTTTATTGTTCTCTGAAATAAAATTTGATCAGTTTAAATGGATCTAAACATAAGAATATTGTTCAGCTCCATTAGACATTATAAAATACTCTTTAAATTTCGTTCCTTTTACCAAAAAGTTAAAATTCGGACAGAACTTATGGGATGACCTGATATATATGGTTGGGGGCGTGCATGTGTGTGTGTGTGTTCGTTGACACATTTGAGCCTAACAGCCCATTCTGGGTATGACGATAAACTACATCCGCGTCCTGGGTAAGACGATAAACTACGTCCGACAAGAAGGCCTCTGATCAGGAGGTTTTGAGGAGCGTGGAACCACCTCTTAATTGCTTGTGTTTCCAGGTCCAGGGTTGGTAGCACTTGCTAGGGTCTTAGCTATGGGTAAATAGTTAACACCCAAACTTGTGTAAAAATAGGTTTTAATACAAAAAATAGTTTGTAATAAGGAAAAAATTTATTACCACCAATAATTTTTGAAGGTAAAATTATTATCATCAATACTTAATACCAGAGGTCAGAGAATCCCGAATACTCACTACATACCAAGAGAAATTCACATTGAAACATATACTGTTAGAGTGTGTAGATTTTGGTCTAGTGCGAACAAAATATTACCAAGTGACTAATTTTTTTTAAAAAAACTTAAAAAAATTTAACATCTTGGGTGGTTTTATTTTCGACCTATTTTCAACCTAATTGGAAGCCGCATCACGCTGAAATACCGGTTTCCGTACGATCAACGAAGTTCACTGTCGAGCATTGTCAGTACCTGGATTTGTAACCGCTGGTAAAACACGCGAGCCGTAAGCTTGGATATGCAGGCAGTGAATCTCTTGATAACTAGCAGGCCAAACTGGGACATATAGCCTTGATTAATTAGTAGGACTTATATCACTAATTAATTATTATCTCCAAAAAAAAAACAATTCTTAGAACCTAAAAATATTTTCTGGCTTTAAATAACATAAAAAGGGGTGATGGGCAATAAAAAACGAATCAATCAATCATAATGTCCTTATGTAGGGAACGTTGTTTCCCCGAGATGGGGTTCGGGTAGTTTTTAGCTGATGTCATTTGATACGGTAAAATATAATGGATAAATTTGAGAAGTGGTTTGAGTGTCTTACTTCCTTTATTAAAAACGTTTGACTGAAGTCTATTTGTATTTTTAACGTCTACTTCTAGTATAACTTCTCTCATCTTTCCTGAAGAATTCATGCTTCTATGGCATTTCGAATAGAACCTTGAGCCGTAAAATTATTAAAATGATTTGCACAATCTTTGGCAATTAGCCGATGTTTAGCCAATCATTCTAATTCTGCTTTTCAGAACAATAAATATTACCGAGGTGTGAACGTAGTCAAAATAAAATCGGTGTTATGGGGGGGGAACGTCTTTTTGACACTATGTCTTCTTGCAGGCACGTTCGCCCATGTTTGCTGTATGAGAGTGACCCTTTATTGTGAACGTTAGAGGAGGAAGTGATTGCCGATGAGGAGGGTATGTAGGACAAAATTTCAAGAGGTTATAACCGTAGTTATATTCTCGAGAGTTTGTTCCACAAAGTAGCTATTCTCAGGAAGAATTTGTTCGAGTGAAATTCCTTCTTCCAAAAGGAATCCAAACGGTATGAGGACATATGGTCGTAAATGTCTGAATTGGTATAACTCCGTAATATTCTGGAGAGAAACAATTGTCAATCACGACATAGTGAGCTTATGGCGATCTTCATCACACACACACACATACACCCTTACACAAATTCAAATTTCAATAACAATCATTCATTGGATAGAAATCACCGTTGCTATCTTATGCGGTAATTTTGAAATAGCGATATTTTCATGTAGTAGATTTTGTGTGCTTTTGGGAGAATCGGATCCCAAGAGACTTCTTAGGTTAGTAAATATTTTTCAGGAAATATCAGCTTCTAATTGGTCAATAAACACAACATAAACACAAAGTGGTCGTTGCAATCCACCCACGCACAATATATTTTCCAGCGCGTGACTAAGTCAAGTTTCCCGCCAAAGCGCTCTGATCCTGTCACGTGATTACGCAATCTATATAAACAAACACGAGTTTGACTCTCTCTCTCTTTCTTCTCTATTCTTGCTGCAAAATGTAGTCCCAGAGAATTATCGTCTTGACCTTGCGGTCAGACATTAAAGAACATTGCCAACATATACGCACGTACGAACATTCACTACGAACGTTCACACACACACAAACACAATGTTAACTAATGTGATTTGTAAATGTTTTGCTTAATACATATATTTGTTTACATATATCGGTCTTGTTTATTTGTCTTCCTTATTTTAAGTTGGACTTAATCCAAATCCAACATTCTATTGTAGCTGGACCTTCTTATAGTGGTGACCGCCGACGTGATTTTGCGAAGGAAAGCCAATAGTCAACATAATGGTCCACTAAAAATTAACTTTCCAAGCATCTGATTTAGCAATTGATTCAATAAGTTCTTTCCAATCTTATCTACCTATTTCATGATCTTCTTTAAAAGATTTATATTTGTCTGATAGCACTACCATATTTATTAGAAAATATTTTTTTGTTTGGCATCTTTAATCACTATTTCTGGTCTGTTAGAAACGGTTTGTAAACTTTAACGCCTCCAGAAGGGAACGGCTGCCTTTTAGTCATTCTAGAGAACTATTTTTGCCTCCCGTCAGTATGGCTTCTGCTAACCTCCAGGAGAGAAACATACTTCGCTTTCTCGGGCTCAGGTTTTCCACTGATATGACAGGCAATGATTATATTGAGTCAGCTGCTAGGTCTGTTGCCAAGAAGGTTGATTATGTCTTTCTTGTCAGAAACTATTTTGCATATTTATAAACCTACCGTTCGTCCGTGTATTGAGTATTGCAGCCACATGTGTGGCTCCTGCTATATAACTCAAGATTTCTTGATAAATTGCAATGAAGCTTCTCTAATATTATCGGTCCTGATCTGGCATCTCGGCTTCAGTGTCATGGCTTCTGGCTGTCATTTGTATAAACATTTTCATCGCAATTGTTCTAATGAGTTTGGTACCACGACTGGTACTAGATTGATTACTCGGTCTCATCGCTTTACTATTAAAATATATGTAGCCGCAAGTTCTGCCTAAATAGTTTCTTTACTCGTCATCATCGCTTCCGGTTTGTTGATTTCCTCTCACTTCCGACTTAAAAATTTTAAATTCAGCATCAATCGCCGTCTTATGTGTTGTTGAAACCTGTTTCTCTATTGTCCTTCCTCCTCCCTAACGTTTTCTCATTTTCTTTCACTTTCACTACCCCTCCCACATTGCGTCTCAGTGGCATTATTGCCATTGCTTGGGGTGAAATCAAGAACATCTCTGACAGTATGAATAGTAAAACCCAAAAGGAAATAACTTCATTGAATGGTTCAGGTAATTTTCATACAGTTTTTCACTTATTATTATTATTATCAAGAAAGTCCTCATCGATCTTAAACTTTGCATGTAACTGCCGACTTATAAATAGTCCATCCTGCCTAGATGGAGATGCCGTTGACTGCATACTACGCCCGGTAAAGTTTTTTTTCATATTCATCTCAGCATTACAGACAAGCGTTGCCAAGACGACAAAGCCTCGATTTGAGCCTCTAGTATCACAAACGCTGCACAGATCAACAGGTTTTACGAGATGTTTAAGTCGAGATTGTGTTTTCAAAGATGAAAGGAAAGATTTCATGCAAAGAAAGTTGAAAAGAAAAAAATAAACAGGAAGTCGACGGATGGGAGAAAGAGAATTAGAAAACTCAAAGAAAGGAATGTTATGATAAATTATGAGATGAACAAGAATGAAAGTAATTCACATATGGAGAATAAAAGAGAAAGAGACTTACGAAGAAAATCTTTTTTTTTTTTTATAATTTATAGAGATTGATAAAAACATGTGAGGGGAAAAGAGAAAACTGCAGTAAAATAAAGCAACAAGAACAGACAATTGAAGAATAAATGATACTTGTTGAATGGCGATAAGGAAATGAAGAAGAAAGAAAATAAACAAAAGTCTAAAAATGAAGATGGAAAAGGCGAAGAAAAATGAAAACTATTAGCGCGGTAGAAGAAAAAGTAACTAATAATGAATGCGTAAAAGAAAGAAAAATGATAATAAAAGTAGGAGAGAATATTAAAAAAGAAAGAAAGTATAAATGAATGTAAGAAAGAAAGAAAGAAAGAAAGAAAGAAATAGAACACAAATGAACGAAAAAATGTCATTAGAAAACTAGAGAGAAAAAATGAAGAATAAAAGAATAATAAGAATTAGAAAATGAAAGAAATAATGGTGAAAAGAAAATGTACGAAAAATGAAAGGATGGGGAAGACGTTAAAGAAAGAGAAAAAGAAAGAAAGAAACAAACAAATAAACAAACAAACAAATTCACATATGGAGAATGAGGGTGAAAGAGACGAAAAAAATCTTTTTGTTTTAATTATTATGAGAGATTGATAAAAACATGAGAGGCATTTCGAAAAGAGAAAAACTGCAGTAAAATAAAGGTAAAAAGAAAAGACAATTGAAGAATAAATGATACTTGTCGAATGGACATACGGAAATGAAGAAGAAAGAAAATAAAAAAATGTCTAAAGATGAAGATGGAAAAGGCGAAGGAAAATGAAAAAAAAAAAGGAATGCGGCTGAAAGAAATTAAAAAAGAAAAAAATAATAAATATGTAAAGAAACAAAAAGAGAATGAAGGAAGGAGGGAATTTAAGAAAGAAAGAAAGAAATATAGAGAGAAAGAAATGAGGTGAAAGAAATATAAACAAAGGTAGTAAAGAATAAATGGAGAGAGAAAAATGAAAATGAAGAAATTAAACGAAATATCATGTAGACGAAAAATAGAATGGAAAAAAAAAGAAAGAGAGAAAGATAAAGAAAGGAAAAAAAGGGAAAGAAAAAGGAAGGAAAGAGGAGGGGGTAAGCAGGAAAGTGAAAGTGGAAAGGAAAGAAAAAAGCAAAGAGAAAGAAGGAAGGAAGCAGGCAAGAAAAGAGAAAAAGGAAAAAAGAAAATGGAATGAAATACAGAAGGAAAGACGTAAGGAGAAAGAAGGAAAGAAACGAACGAATGAGATTTAAAAAAAAAAGAGAGAGATTGTTGGAAGGAAGGAAAGAAAGAAAGAGGAAGAAAAAAATCTGACAAAAGTTCAGGTAGGCGACGTTATATTGACAAAAGAGGTTGAAAGAAAATCTTGACAACAAAGAAATGGGGAAAAAAAATCCATACAATATCCGAAAAAAAAAATAAAGACATAAAAACTAAATGAAGAAAAAGACTTAGGAATAAAAGAGAACCAAAAAAAAAAAAAAAAATTCAGCACATTGCGAAAAAGAAAAAAAAAATCTCTATAGAAATTCTGGCACCAGATTCGATGCTTAAATCGGATGCATTCAACGTAACTAGAGGCACTTTTACTTGGAAGGATTTTTTTCCTCGTACTTTTGTTGTTTGTTTATTTATTCGGTGCAATAAATATGCAGAGTCCTGAATATTTAGCCTATCTGAAAAAAAAAATCCTTTGTATGAGTGGTTTTTGTCAACGGATCGTAAAAGAGAGCCGGGAAAAGATTCGGCCTCTATTCTTTTGGATTGGTCGCGTGACGACATATTGAAAAAAAGAATGAATAGGTTTCGAGCTTTGGAAAGACAAATCATCCAAACTATTAAAAGATTAAGTGAATGAATATAACTTTATTTTACATGGTGTGAATTGATCCGAATTTTATGCCATTGTTCTTCCTCCATTTAACACCCACCAATTTTTCGTTGATTTATCCGAACAAAAAAAACAAAAAACAAAATGTTACTCCTTTCAAAAATGTAAGCTTTTGCGTGTTACCTTAATACAGATATCGTCTGACGTTTTTTTTTGTTTTGTTTTTGTTTGTTTGTTTTTGTTTGTTTTTTTTAATACGACTGATATTGAATAACAACTTTTATTCACATTTACAATTTCTTTGCGTTCCGATCAATCCATTCGACAAATCCTGTAAGCCTAACTTTTTTTCTTTTTTAATCTGGCCAATATTCGATCAAAACTTTTTTTTTTTTTCGTATTTACCATTTGCATTTCTGTCAATTCATTCTAAAATTCCTGTAATCCAAACTTCTTTTAATCCGGCCTATGTTCTTTGCGTATTTACTCTCTGATACACAGCCACGCTTTATGATACGTATTTATAAGCTTCGATATCAAAGGAAAAATAAACAACGTTTCACCCGTGTTTTTCCATATCTATATCTCTGAAATGACTTATTATGACTATTTACATTATTCACATTATTCGGACTGTTATCCTCATTTTCATTGCCATATTCACAACGTTTCGGTCGTTGTACGCTCCGGCCTTCTTAACTTGATTTGAATTTCAAACCGATCCCTCTATATCGTCCACCGGGGATAGATAGATTGTTCTAGTTCCACGTGCTATGCCCCTTCCGGATGTCTCAGTTTTCCGTAGGACATATGGCACAGTGGATAAAGACATTGGTTAGATCCAGTGACTAGACCAAAATAGTTCTGAGTTCAATATCAGGCTACGACAGTGGTGAACCAAAAAAAAAAAACAAAAAAAAATCTCGGAGGGTCGAGTTAAAGGGAGATAACTGAAACACCCGGAAGAGGCATGTTACGTGTAACTAGAATAATCTACCCTTGTGGACAAAATAAAGTGTAGGTTCGAAATTCCACACATGAGGATAACAGTCCCAATAATGTAAATATTCATAATACCTCATCTCAGAGATATAGACAGATAAGGAAAAATAAAATTGCCTAATTTTGGAATATGATTGCTGATTTACTAGAACTAACACGTGTGTTTCTTTTATATTTTTCAGGTTTGTAGACGATATTTTGATTGTTCCTATTTGACACCGGTAAGGTAAACATTTCAGATATTAAATTATGATTTTAATTTGGCCACCCTGCTAAAAAGCACCCAATAGACGTTATACTGTCTTATCTCCGATGTTGGAGATGCGGCAAAGTTTATGCCACGGTCAGTCGGTTCCCGCTCCAGTATCTGAGTCCTCCTGCTCTTCTGTACCTTCACGAGAGCCATATCAAACCAAAAATATATGTATGTATATGTTTATGTGTATGTGTGTGTGGGTATATATATATATATATATATATATATATATGTATATGTGTGTGTGTGTGTGTATAGTTGAATGTGTGTATATTTATGTGTATGTATATATAAATATATTTGTACTTATAGTTATATATATATATATGTATATATATATATATATATATATATATATGTTTGTATTGATACCTGTTATATATGTGCTTGTTTATATATTTATGCACTTGTATATGTTTGAGTGTGTAAACTTAGGTATGTATGTGCATTTGCGTATGTGTGTATATGTGTATATGTATATATTTACATATATTATGTATATGTGTGTGTTTGCATATATGTATGTGTGGATGTATATATATATATATATATATAAGTGTGTGTGTGTGTATATATGTACATATTTATATATGTACATATATATATGTACATGTACATATATATATATATATATATATATATATATATATATATATATATATATATATATATATATGGGTATAGGTGTATGTAAATGTTTGTGCGTAGGTATACTTTTGTATTTTTCTATCTGTAATGAAGAATGTGTGTACACATATGTCTGTATGTATTTTTTAATTTCTTTCACATATTGTTATATATTTGTACTCGTGTATCTGTACTTATACGTATATAAATATACTAGCAGTAGAGCCCGGCGTTGCCCGGGGATGTAACAGTAAGAGATAGATCAAGTATCGGCCATAATAAAGACTGAAAAATAAAATTGACAAAGATTATTGTTTAAGGTTGACGGACACGCATGTCTTAATTATTCTTTTTTTTTTTTTTTTTTTTTACGAATTGGTTAAACCCAAACTCAAACAAAAACATTGTTTTTGATCGTTATGAGTCTACCGATTGAATAGAATTTTGTTATAAACAATTGTCTTGTAAATGGAATTTTTAAAGCATTCTGAATGTAAAAATAAAGAAAAAAGTGTGCAAGACAATAAGAAACACTACCTGCCCCAAAAAATGTGAAGTTTTGAGGAAATCTGTTGAAAAATGTAGGAAATCCGATCCCATATATAAACGAACACACACACACACACACACACAAACAAACTGGGTTTTATAATAAGTATAACTCAATAACTCGATATTTATAAGTATAACTCGATATGAGTTGTCCCCCTTTCATTAATGCCTCTTAATCGTGTTTTCAAATTGATTTCGTGCAAAAACAATTGTGTTTTTCCAATTTTGGGCGCTGTCAGAACCACCGTAAGGTAATTTTACGTAGTCCTGTGAAGTTTTGTTGAAATCGGTTGAAAAATGTAGGAAATCTGATCCAATATATAAACCTACAGACACACACACACACAATCTGCGTTTTATAATAAGTAAGATATGAGATATTTATATGTGTTTCTGTGTTTCGTTTTCTTTTTTTATATATTATATAGTGTCATTTTTATGCGTATATATTTAATTTTCCATCCATTTCTATATATTTTAGTGTCCTTTTTCCTTATGTTGTTCTTTGACAAATATTTCTTTTTCTATTCTCCCCATATTAAATGTTATCTATTCAACCATTTTTAATTTTATCTATATATCTTTGCCCGTATAAGTTATATTTTAATAGGATGTTAGAATGCATTTAATAACATTTTCAAATTTTAATATTTTTTGGTGGGTATGCGAGCGTGTCTTTATCAATGCATGTGCGTATAATAGCTTATATGTGATTTTCATTGTATGTATATTTTGTCGTTTTTTTTTTTAAGTGCCGTGGACATATTTCCTGTCACGTCACTTTTTTGCGTGTTTATATATCTAAATATGTCTGCGTGTTTTTGTATTATAATCTCATTGTGTATGTATTGTCTCTTGTAAGATTTCACCCTCCCCTGCCTATATCTTCACTTCAAATATATCTAAGTTTTAACGGAGCTCAGAGCAACATTAGATTTTAACGTTTATTCCAGCATATTTTTTGGCCTTTCAATAAAAACAAAATAAATAACAAAACATACGTATTTTTCCTCAGTTTCTTCTTTAAATAATTTTTATAATTTTTTAAACTTAATATAGATAAAATTCAAAACTTGAATTTGGTAATTTCTAATTTTGAATTTTATAGTATAATTTAATATTAATTAGTTAGAATGAATACTAACCCTAACATTAAAGCATTAAATAATTATTATAACCAAAGTTCGTTGTCAAGTTTTTTGAATTCTCATATACTTGTATTTTGATTGGTCATTCCAGCTTATGTAACAGCATTTCCCCTAGCGAGGGTGTTTGATTGATTTGAACCTTTTAAAACGATTTATTCTACATTCAACATCATCACTTGATAAGACACCAGAAGTGTTGAAATAAAATTTCTATTTTTGTAGTCATTTTATAACGTATTTATGTTATAATTTTCGAATAAATAAGAGATGAGATCACTGTTAGATTGACTGACCTTTTAGATCTTGCTCTTGAAGATGATTCAGACAAGCAGATTGAAAACTGCTGAGTCAACTAACACACGTTGATCTCCATTCTACCCGCTCCAAGGTTAAGCGCTCAAGGGTGTTTTGTGGTATATTGACAGCTGACAAGTTGCTTTTCAGCTTGTCTTTGTATCTTAGCCGTGGGCGTCCTACATTCCTGTAGCCCTGATCTAACTCACTGTAAATTAGGATTTTGGGTATCCTCTCATCAGACATTCTCAAAACATGACCAGTCCACCGTAACTGAGACTGTATGAGAAAAGTCTCGATTCCTCCAATATTACACAGGTCTACGTTAAATGTTCTATCTTGAAGGTTAACTCTACAGATTGCACGCAGGCAGCTTTTATGGAAAGCATCTAGCTGGCGTATATGGTACCTGTATTAGAGCCACACAAAAGAATGGCAAGTACAACAGCTCTGTAAACCCGAATGTTCGTATCCAGTCGAATATCCCGCTCATTCCACAAGCGATGGCGAAGTTTGTCGAAAGCACTGGTAGCCTTAGAAATCCGATGCATGATTTCATCATCTAAAGTTCCACTGTAGTTGACTTTGCTACCAAGATAGGTGAAAGACTTTACATAGTTCAGGGCTTTGTCTTCTACTTTCAATGGTCTCTCTGGAAATTTGTAGACTGGTGGCTTTTGTTTCTCACCACAGAATTGCTTCGGAGTAGGACAAGGTTGGTGCACTACTTCCGTTTATTTATGCTAAGTGTAAAATCAAAATTTTTACATGCAGCAGAGAAACGATTTATTAGATATTGGGCCTCATCAAAGGATGTCGCTACAAGAGCAGCATCATCAGCAAACAACAAATCACGAATAATTTGCGTATGAAGGTGGGTCTTGGCTTTGAAGCGCTGATGATTGAAGAGACCACCAGTTGTTCGAAACTGAAACTTGACGCTACTCTCTGTGTCTGCAAATGCATATTTTAGCATCACCGAGAAGAAAAGGGCAAAAAGGACAGGGGCCATGACACAACATTGCTTGGTGTCATTTGTGACATCAAAGGATTCTGACATCATACCATCAGGCACGATATTAGCTTTCATTCCTTCATGAAAGGAGATGATGACCTTTAGCATGATTTCAGGGATGCCGAGTTTCCTCAACACTTGCTAAAGAGCCTCTCAATTCACAGAGTCAAAGGCCTTCGCCAAGTCCACAAATACCATTTACAAACAAACTACTCTTTCTCTCTCTCTCTCTCTCTCTCTCTCTCTCTCTCTCTCTCTCACTCACTCACTCACTCACTCAATATATATATATAGAGAGATATAGAGATAGATAGATAGATACAACCGGGTATATATATATATATATATATATATATATATATATATATATATATATATATATATATATATACAAAATAGAGAAAGAAAAAATGGAGTAAAAGTGTGCTGTTCGTAGCTTTTTAAAAAGTGCTCAATGAAAAGTAGAGTAATGTATTATTATTGCTACTATTATAAGAGATTTTAATAAAAACATGTTGAAATCGCTACACAATAGTTTTCGTGTTGTGCCTCTTCAGGCGATGGTAAGTAACTGGTGACTAAATGATTTATTTAATCAACAGTTTTCTATTTTCTTAAAAATAACTTCATCCCTCGCCGGCAGTGTCCTACAAAGCGCATCCTACGTTCCCGTACGATTTTAGAAATATCAGGGACTTTAGCACTTTACTGTTCAAATAGATATAGCCGTAAGTTCTGTTTTAACAATTTCTTTTCTGACATTTCTCGCTTGAGGATTTCTCTTCCAGCTTAATCTGTGTAAGATTGTAGAAATGTCAGGGATGGGTCTCTTTAGCAAAGATTTAGTTGGGTGTTGTCTTCAAGATATGTTAAGTATAGATTGAGTTTTTTGTATTTTTGTTTAATGCCATATCAACTCTTTATCGGTCATTTAATGCCGAAATTTAATTTTCTTAGGAGTAGTGGTAGTTACCAAAATGTCATACTCAGGTCGCTGTTAATTATAGATTTCAGCATCCGAGTGTAGGTTCTATAAAGCTTAGCCTCTAGTGTTTTAGTTAATGACAAGGCAGTGGCACAATACATTAAAACCGAATTTACAGTTTCGCAAAAAAGCTCTATTTGAGGTTGTCTGGTAGATCAGATTTCCAGATGACACCAATTTTAATCAAGACGACCCAGGCTTTAGCTAAGCGAATTTTAGCATCATTTTCAGTAAAATTCTGGAAACTCATTACCCATCGTCCATCACGACAATTTTTTTTTATAAAGAATCATAAATAAACCTGAATTAAAACTGGAGAAAGACATTTGTTTTCTACATTATGGCACACAACTGGCTCATCTCGTTGTGTGTGGGAGAAGGTATGTGTAAGCTAATAATGCAGTGAGGGTCAGAGCTACTAGAGAGAAAGAGATAGAGAAAGAGTAAAACCAGGGTGCAGCTGTTGAGCAATTTGGTGAAACGAACGAGACTTCAGTGGGCGTAGAGACAAATCATTTCACAGCTGACTTACCTTCGCTAGTCAAGCTGATTAACTTTGTTAACCATTAGCGAGGCATTGCTCGTCTGCACTGTACGATAGTGACGCTCCGAGTGGTTGCAACCGCTATATCTGGTACTGGGACAAATATGCTACAGACAACGACGTAACACACCCACACACAAAAATACATATATATTCCTTCATATGTGTGATATTTGTATCTATATATTTTCGTCTATTCTCATTCTATGTTCCGATCAATTATATGTGGTACACTAACGGAAACATACACACACACACACACACACACACACACACACACACACACATATATATATATATATATATATATATATATATATATATATATATATATATACACTTGTGTGTATGTGAATTTGCATGCGTGTACATGTACAGATATATAACAGATATACATTGTTGGTAAATATCCACATAAGTATATATACACAATCATCCCCGCAAGACAATATATACATGTATGTATCTGTGTGTATGTCTACACGTATAAATATAAACACATATTAAAAAAGTATAAGACGTTGTTAAAGATATTCTTGAAAATATAATATTAATACAAACGTTATATTTATTAGGGAAAACTGTATGTGTAATTATTAAATACATGTCTACAGGCTATCAATTAAATAATATATATATATATATATAGTTTATGAAAAACTAGGTAATCCGTATGGATAAACCTAAGTAGGAGAAAATCCAGAGAGCTCAATGTAAATCCAGAGCAAATATTTTAAATAAAAACAGACCACTTAAAGATTCCATGTAATAAATTATTTCACCACAGCCCTTTTAAAAAACTGCGGATCATCAGACTTTACTTCCAAACAAAAAGTTTGGAAGTAAAGTCTGATGTTCCGCAGTTCTTTAAAAGGGCCGTGGTCAAATAATAATTTATTAATTAGCTTTTAAGTATAAAAACGAGACGAGATTAACAAACTATACTGAATTGAAGACTGACGAATAAAACCCTATGTCAATGTTAGATTAAATTCTTTCTTCGTTGGTGAATTTGTTGTTCTATTTACCAAGCGATTAAGAAAGTGTTGACTTCTATGTTTTACATTTACACACGCTCTATCTCTGATATTGAGCACTTTATCCCATAAATAGAGTACACCTTAAGAGTATATTTCTTCATATATATATATATATATATATATATATATATATTGACAGACAGACAGAGAGAGAGAGAGGTTGAGAGATTAGTTGTAATCCTTTCACGTTCGCAGATTAATTTCTTTTCTGAGATTGTATGTACTCGGGAAAATAAAAACTATTTGAAAGAAAATTTTGGTATTTTTCTTAATCAATGTTCTAAGTCTACCAAGAAACTAAAGTATCATAACGAAAACTTATCGACCTGATATGTCTAAATTACTTAGCCAAACCTGTTTGAATGACATATATATATATATATATATATATATATATATATATATATATATATATATATGTGTGTGTCCGAAACTGAATTTCAAGCAATGCCGTCGTTTGATTTTCAGTTAAACTTGTGCGTTACGTTCCCTTGTGCAGATGTTGCAACGTTAGGAGTCTTTTGCTTCAGTTATTACCTAACTGCCGCCTGATGAGCAATTGGTGATTTGTTTCCGTGTATGGAGTCATTGTCGATGTTTCATGTCTACTCCACTTAGATTCGAATACATTCGTTGGACGCTAGGTCAACTTTATTACCAACATTTTCAGAAAAATATAAATTAATATCAATATATATATATATATATATATATATATATATATATATATATATATATATATATATATATATATATATACATGTCATTGAATACTACAGACATGGTGTTTTTATTTTGTTTTTTATACAATTTATCAGTCGATTATTTAATTCTTTTCAGATGATAAATTATATAAAAAACTGTCCGAATGTTCTTTTTATCTGATCGCTTTCTGTTATACATTTAGCCATTTTCAAGGATTAAATATTTTAAGTGTTAAATAAGAAATAGGCCATACTACCACATGTTTGACACGCAGAATGACTCTGCACCTTTCTGACCATAGCTCAATTAGATCTCATTTAAATATTCATGGAGACCTATCAGACACTATTCGTTACTTGTTGACAACACTAATATAATAGCATCATCTACATGCAAAAAAAAAAGGCTAAAAATAAAGGAAGCCTTATTAATAAAAAAAAAAAAAAAAACTTAATAATACTAACTATGAACATGGACACAATATCTTGGCCATGTTTTGAAAAATGAAAGCATATGCAACAAACCATTTCTTGAAATGTGCATGAAAGAAGGATTTCTGCCTAAATGCACACACACACATATATATGTATGTATATATACATATATACATATTTATATAAAATACATATATATATATATATATATATATATATATATATATATATATATATATATGATAAAATATAGTTTAAAGTATGCTACATTTATGGGTGATTAGCATCAAGGTGGGAGCGTGTGTAAATGTATAATATATGTGTGTGTGTATGTGCATGTATGTGCGTATGTATGTATGTAGTAGGGGTCTTTGACTTACGATAGAGTTCTGTCTCTACGATGTGATGTAACCCGATTTTCCCTGTAAGTCGGAACTTGCGCGAAATTTCCGTGAATCAGCACTTATGTTAATCACTTATGCTAATGTAATAGCAAAAGAAAAATCTAAGTGTTAACACAGAACTAAAACACGTGGAGCACATAAATATAATACATATAATGAAATTAGATTTTTACTCTATCTTCCCACTAAGACGAGATGTGACACAAGATCAACTTTTATGGTTGGAACCCAAGCGCGTACACCCGGGCTAGGAACAAAAATTGCCCCTGTCGGTTGCGCTGGCCTCGGTGTGAGCAGCGGTCCTTCTCTGTGGTGCAATGAGAAGGTACGGCCTCGGGCAGCTGTTCCTCAGGGCTGGGCACCTCTCAGTATAATTTTTCTCAGTTGCGACTCTCCTTTGACGGAGTAGCCCCTGAGCGCACTCTGTCCAAAGACAGAGAGATGATAAGTAATGTGTTACAAACTACTTGTGAGAGTAATTTACACACTAATACATATTGTGAAATTAAATAGTTTTAAATTTCTTGCATATTTATTACCAGTGATGTCATTGGCACTCGGTAGATCAGATGACGGAGCTTAAGAGCTTGTCTCTCTTGCAGTAGTCTGAGTAGCGGGGAATGTTGGGGAGAAAGACAAACAATCTTACGTTTGATTTTCTTTTTTTATTGGGCATTCACCAACTTATAGTCTATCAAGAAAATGTCTTCATCGCTTGCAGAGAAAATCAATATGTATCCACCTATGTACATGTTTTAAGCGACAGTCAAACGACTTAACCCGAACAAACGGCCAATGTTCGTCGCTGTTTCTGCCTTTTTAGAGTGTTTAACAATGTCCAATTTCACTTCGATGGTGATGAACTTCCTTTCCTTCGAAGCCCCACCATGAGAAGTGGTTACACCAAGCTCTGCAGCCATAATGAAGAGCAATAAGTTTCCACAAACACAACACAAATGAAAAAGAGTGAATGCGCAACAATCCAATATGGTGTACAGCTAGGAACTGACTCAGGGAGCCATATTTACAAGGCAAACTGCAGAAGTCGATAAAAAGTTAAAGGAGATGGCGTCGTAAACGCGAACCATCTTAAGCTAGGACAGTCGTAACCCGGGGAGTTACTGTGTGTGTGTGTGTTTTTACATATATATATATATATATATATATATATATATATATATATATATATATATATATAATTCTGTATTTTGGCAGTATTCCTTCTTCTATAAAGGTTTCATTAAAAAAGACTGACAACGTACTGCGGGGAATTTTTCTATTGAAATTTTCTTGAGATTGTTTAATTGTTTATAGTAGATAATTAATCTAATTTAATAAATTAAAACTGCTAACCATATCGTCAACAACAATAACTCACCTGCTTAAGCAATACTATTTAGTGGATGGCGACTCGGACTGAAGAATCGGAGAGCCGAGTTCGAATTCCAGTCGAATCCATTATATTCACTTACGTGCTAATACCCTTGGGAAAGGTATAAATCATCTTCTTTTCCCCCAAAGCTACTGGTAAATAGCAGAACAAACCGGGTTCTATAGCTTTGGATGACAACTAGCCTACAGAAGAAATATATGGCAACCTACTGCGGGAAAAAATCTGCCTCGTCAGTCATGTATCGAAAAATACATAAGTGCCTAAGTGATTATCACGTATGGCACATAACTGACTGCTTGATCTATCTATAGCAGGGCAATCAGGGTTCTGTAGCCTTGGATGGCAACATGTCTACTGTCGAAAGAAATGGCAACCTACTGCGGGGCAAAAAAGCTGCCTCGTCAGTTATGTATCGAAAGAAACATGATCACCTAAGCGTGTATCACACATGGCACATAATTACCTGATCTATCTATAGAAGGACAGGCCGAGTTCTATAGCCTTGGATGGCAACTGGTCTACTGCAGAAAGAAATGGCAACCTACTGCGGGAAAAAATCTGCCTCGTCAGTCATGTATCGAAAGATATATGATCTCCTAAATGTTTATCACGTATGGCACATAACTGACTGAATATCATTTATGAATACACATGTCCCTGAAGGAACCGTGTTCCGGTTCAAACCATTCATGAATAATTATATTTACGCCCACGAAATCGCTAAAAAGTCAGCATACCATGATGAAAACCAGCTCCAAACGTAATGAAAACATAGTTTTATCGTCAGAATATTTATGCTATTATTATTTCATGGTAAATGCTCCGAGGAGCTGCTTTCGCTGGTTCTCAAACTTCATAAATTTAAGCGTTCTACTTCGCTGGCATCTCGCTCACACCCTTTCACAGGCGAAACTGTTAAATGTAGCCATATCTTCGACTCCAATAGCTTCATGTCTCGCACCTTTCGCCTGTGGAACTCCCTTCCCTCTTCCTGTTTCCCTGATAGCTATAATCGGCAACTATTCAAATGCAATGTCAATCGACGTCTCCAGATGCCCAGATCTATCCCCTATCCATTTATTCATCGTTTCCTCTATCACTCCGATTTGCTCACGCTCCAAATCTCTGTAACCTCTTGCGTGCTAGTGGCTGCCCGCGTTGCTTGGGGTGAAACGCTTAAAAAAAGAAAAAGAAAGCATCAAATTATTTTTTGATTATTTAATTAAATTTTTTACTCCTTTTTAGAACAGTCAAAATTTTAATTTAAAATTTGTTTTTCCTTCGTTAGCGGTTGTACTAATTTTAGCATAGCAGATTTTAGCCTCTTTTTATGAAAACTTCACAAATTCAGTGAAAACCCCTGCGTTCTAATGGTATTCTCCACTTGTGGTAAAATGATTAAAAAATGGTGTGTATAAGTACATACGATCATATACACAGTTTATCAAATGCGTTAGCCATACATAGAAATAAGTTCAACGGGGCGTTCTATCTAAAGAATGCCACACTCATTAAAAGAGAAAATAACTTACTTAGACGGAAAATTCTTGAGAGTGCCGCAATCGAATATTACCAAAACATAAATCTACGCCCTGAATTTTTACAAATATCACCTTTCCTAATATAGCTACTGCTTTCTCAAACCAACATATATAACAACATTGTTCGTAAACCAAAACTATTTTCCCCACATAGAAATCAATGTAAAATGCAATAATCTGTTCCTGGATCCCAGATGATTACACATTGAAGCATTTACAACGATACTTTGTACACAATTTCATACACAAAAACAATGAAAATATAGACGAAAACAAATTTATTTTTACCATACGTGTACGGAGGAGATTTGACCGCATAAGTGGAGGGCCCGAAGGAAGGGGAAGGAGGAGATGTTATTGTTTGGAAGGGGGATTTCTTTCCATAAAAATGTCTTTCTTGGGGTTAATTCTCTTCCGTCAACCGCACACACACCCACCCCACCACACACACACACACACACATATGAATAAAGACAAAAGGAAAACTTATTTTAGCCCCCGCATTTTCAACTTATGATGGTCTTTATCAAGGCAAATGTAAGGATTTTATTTTGCAATAAGAATTTATAAAATGCATTAGTCATGCATAGAGATAAATTCAACCACAACTTTGATCCAAAGAATGCCACACTTATTGAAAGAGAAAGTAACTTACTTCGAAGGAAAATTCTTGAGAGTGCCGCAATTGAATCTTACCAAAACATAAATCCACGCCCTGATTTTTTTCAAATATCACCTTTCCTAATATAGCTACTGCTTTCTCAAACCAAAATATATGACAAAATTTAAAGAAAATGGTTACGTTTAAAACCTTCTATTATTTAAAACTAATAAACTCAAACTAAAATAATATAAATAATCATTACACTATAAAAGAAAATTCAACAGCGACATTTACTCACTTTCGTTTATTAAACATTAAATGACTTCTTCATCTGTGAGAAAATTGTCCAGCAAGCACTTCCATGCAAGAAAATAGATATCAGGAAACAGTTCAGTACTCTTCCTTCATAGTTTACCTTGACTTTCAGGTTTATTAGCTTAGATGTGGCACGAGGTCGAAAGTAACAGGCACGCAGTGAGGATCAAATTCACTATTCAGTAGTAATTGTTCAAGCGAAGCAAGCTTGATAAATTTTGCACAATGTCAAGATGAGCGTTCTTTAATTAAATATAATTACGGCATTTTAATTCTCTTTATAAATACTTGTTGCAAATTAAAATCTTTTGGCTTGATAAAGTTCATCATAGTAGGAAACACGCCGTTTGAGATAAGTTTTCCGTTTGTCTTTATTAATATTGTCTTTTTACACACACACACACACACACAAACATATTGTTATATTAACCTTTGAACCGTTGTATGTTAGAAAATATTAAAGATATCTTACTGGAATTCTCCAAGATTTTTATATCACTATTGGACTCAAAGGGTTTTTCTGTGATTCTTACGACAAATGGTGTCAAGGTGACTAAACGTCTTATCTGAAAACCTGGAAAAAGAAACTCAATTAGTTGAGTGATTTTTTTTTTTTTTTTTAGATATTGAACATTTTGTAAGATGGACAATTATGCCATTACACGATTTGGACAATTTGCTATTACACACGATATATATATATATATATATATATATATATATATATATATGCGTATACGTTTTATACATGCGACTGTCTTTTGTTCCATCTTTAAAGACAGAACCCATGATACCAGCAGATATAGGAATTGATTTTACAGTTAAGGATTTTCATCCTTTTTCGTTTCTTTTGTTTTCTTCTGGTTCTTCTGTTTGTTTGTTTTTTTCTGCTTTCTTGAATTTTGTTTTATTTGCTTACTGAAATGAGCGGATATCCCATCCATTAGCTATCGGAAGATCAATAGATCGATTTTGTCCCGCGTGTCTCTTCAGGAAGAAGACATGCCTGTTTACGGAAGACCAGAACAAAAGATAAATTTCCCTGGCTTCTTGCACTAAATCCATTTCCAGATGTTTATAGGCAGCAACTGATTAGTCTCCTCTTCACTCCAAACATGTCTTCTGCTTTCTTTGGTCAGATATTTTGTTCGTTGTTAATATGGCAGAGTTGAGGTCCGAGGAGAAGGACAGTGACTACAAAAAAATTGGTTCTTCTTCTTCTTCTTCTTCTTCTTCTTCTTCTTCTTCTTCTTCCCTGTGACAAATCCTTCAGTTATGTCTCTGTCTTTTTCCTTTCCACGAGATGAAAACGGAATAGTCTATTATTTAAGTGGTATTCGCAGAGCGTAATGGTTTGGTTTGGTTTGTTTTACGGCATATCAACCTCAAAGGGTTATTTAATGCCGACAAAGTTTTTATTGCTGGTAATGTTTTTCTTCAAGAATCTATTTCTGGGAATATTTTTCCTTGAATAAATCTATAGCTGGTCATATTTTTTTTTCAAAGAATGTATAACTGTTTGTATTGCTTTTATTGTTTGTATTACTTTTCTTTAAAAAATGATTGCTGGTAATATTTTTTATTACAAAGTATTTCTGGTAGTAAAACCTATCTTTACACAAGTTTGGGTGTTAACTATTTGCCCATATCTGGGACCCTAACAGGTGCTACCACCCCGGGTCAGGGTGGACCTGGGAACAACAGCAATTAAGAGGTGGTTCCACACTCCTCAAAACCACCTGATCAGAGTCCTTGCTGCTGGACGTAGTTTATCGTCTTACCCAGGACGCGGATGTAGTTTATCGTCATACCCAGAAATTAGAAACAGAGGAACAAACACAATTATGAATTTTATTAGAATTAGCATATAGCGCTTTATTTAGTCTTTTTAGTAATGATATGGTTGTAGATAGCGCAGAAGTAAATTGTTTTCGTATCTGCACTTGAAAACAAACATTGCTTCTTTCTTTAGGAGTTTGTATTGTTCTGAATTGGTAATTATCACTTTTTTCTCCTCAAGGCAGAGGTTACAGTTTTTGCGGTATCATCATAAGCTACTACTTTATTTCTTATTCCTCGAGTTCTTTTCCCCCATTTACTTCTAGAATGAAAGCTTTAGAGGGAAGAAGAGGGAGATATCTATTATAGAATAATTATCAAAATCTATTACTTCTAGTGTAGTGGATTTGATCTTCTGATCCTGTGCAAGTTATTCTAACCATAAAACTGACAGTTAATTACTGTAAGATGAACGAGGAAATCGAAGATGTAAGGCATCTAACAATTTTTTTAAGATAATAAAGATTTAGGGTTACTACTCTTACTAATTAACCCATAGCTGGGAGGAGAAAAGATGAATTCATACTTTTCCTAAGGGTATTTTCGCGTAAGGGAATATAACATACAAAACGGTAATTGCATTTTCGCAAGACGAATTAACAATACAAAATATGGAATTTCATAGGACTCATAAAAACCTCCTCATTTGGGTGGGGCGAATATCGTTTCTCTATATCACTTTATACCAATATCTTCTTTTCTGCGCCTTCGTAATTTGCTGATGAGTTTATTTGATTTTATCATGTATATGAAAAGCCTGTTAGATAGGTAGATAGATAGATAGATAGATAGATAACGAAGCAGAAAGAATGCATGAGAGTTGACCGCAATATGATTGAGATAAAAAGGCTTATATGAACAGAAATACATACATACATACATACATACATACATTCGTACATACCTAGATACATACATAGACATGAACAGGTTGAGATAGAATATATTCAGACAGAAATGAATACTGTGATTAATAGAGACATAAACAGACAGATAAATAGATAAAAAGAAAATGAAAAGGGATAGATAGATAGATAGATAGATAGATAGATAGATAGATAGATAGATAGATAGAAAATAATAAATTGCTAGCTACCAAGATTCACAGATATACAATATTTAGATAAATAGATAGACAGATAATCGTGTAGTCATGTAGTCATATATCAAGCAAATATATTAGAAGACATAAAAGAATTATATATGAATCTCAGTAGTCTAAAATTCATGTCTATATTCATATTTATTCACATATCCAATTCGTTGTGTTTGCCCCCCCCTATATATATATATATATATATATATATATATATATATATATATATATACATATATATATATATATGCATTTCCAGTGAACCTTTTATCATTTTTATTTTCCCCTATTGTCTTCACTAGATCTTTCAATCCCTTTCTTACGCCTGTCTTTATCATCAGTCGGCCACTAAACCAAGTATCGTAGTTGTATGTGATAGATAGATAGATAGATAGATAGAGAGAGAGAGAGATAAAGAAAGATATATTACTTTTGTATAATAATATACTTTGTTCCAGAAAAGGATTGGAATTGTTTTTCCAATAGATTTTTTTTTTTAAATTTAAAGACGCTTGAACCTAATGTATTTTGGGATTTATTCCTTTACATGAATTTCGTTTTGAAAATCAAGTGAAATTTTAAAAGGCTTTGCCAAAATTCCCATGTTGAGGAACATAAATACAAAATTATATAACATTCAACTTTTAGATACATTTTTTAAAAAAAAGTTTCTCGCCTCTTGTTTCCTTCGAGGCCAAAGTTGATGCAGATATATTTGAACCGCCTCTCCACTGGAATCGGTTCATATACTGTCCAACATTCCACCAGAATTTACTATTATTTTGAATTCAGACCTGTACATTGATTGTCGAATTTTGTTACTTAAATCAGATAACAATCACATTAAAATGCAATTTATTAAAAGTTTGGAACGATAATATGATGTTTTTAAATTTAAATTCGTAGAAGATTGTATAAATTAATTACATAATGTACAGTTCTATTCAGTTTCGAATTAAGGAGTGAAACATTTTTGTTTTGGGCTTAATTTATTAAAGAGAAAAGCCTTTGATTTGGCATTTAAAATAAAAATATGTTTAATGGGAACCTTAAATTAATGCATGGAATGATTCGGGTGGAATCAAAGGAAAAAAGGCGAACACGGTTGAAAAAGAGGATAGATGGAAAACGTGAAAAATGATGAAGAATAAAAAAGCAGGTCGTCAGAAAAATACAGAAACGAAAAAGAAAAGGACAAATAAAAGACGGGGAGAAGGAAATGGAAGATAAAAATTTGAAGAAGAAGACGACGAGGAAGAGGAGTTAGAATAAAGCTGAGAATGGGAAGATATGTAGAAAATAGAGGATTTGAAGGAGTTAAAATGGCGGAAGAGGAAAAAGCGGAAGAAAGTAGAGGAAGTAAGAAAGTCAAAAGAGACTGAAGAAAAAAAATAGTAGAAGGAAGAGGAGATCAAAAAAATGAGAGAGAGAGAGAGAGAGAGAGAAAATCATTATAACAAGATATCAGATGGGAGAGTAATCGAAAGAGAAAAAGGTTATTGAGAAGAATAAAATAGAAAAGATACAAATAAAAACAAGGAACTGAAAGAGACAGAAACAAAAATAAACGAGAGAAGGCGAAAAAAGGAAGAAGAAGAAAAAGAAGAAGTAGAAGTAACAGAGGATTTATTCTTTATTCACACAGGTTAATATTTATTTCAACGCAATAGTAACGAAAAATATTCGCAGAGGAATATTTATATTATAAATATTTTAAATAAGTTGATGTAGCATCCACTTCTAAAATTCCTTTACCTTGTGTTCCAAATGTTTGGAAATTCTTGAAAAAAATCTTAATTCTGCGCTATTATGGAAGGTTCACATATCATAACCCCTTTTTCTGTGTGTCGTGTCCCTATAGAACTTAGGCAATCATGGCTCTTCACATTTACCTGTCCTTTGAAGCACTTAATACTTTTTTTTTTCATTTTGTTATTTCTCCTAAACTCTGTTCCGCCATCTATTTACTCCGCACACCAAGTATGTTATGCATTATTTTCCTGTTTCCAACAACTTATCTTATGAGTATCAGATTTTTCAATCCGTCTTTCCTTATTAGAAATTTCAGCTGTCTCTTCCTGATGTTAAGTGTAAGTTTCTTTTTGTCTCCATTTTCTCTAGAACTTCGTCGTTGCTCACATGTTCGGTAACTGATATTCTATCTGTAGAACCAGATATCTGTTACTTCAACTCGCTTCTTCATAGGTGAGAAAAGTGTCCAGCACTCACTGACATACAAGAGGATAGATATCAGGTAACAATTGTCTTTTTTTCTAACGCAATTTTTCTGTTTCTTAATATTCTTCTTAGCTTTTTGAAGGCATCTTTCGCTATCCCATACGTTTTCGGATTCCGATATCGCACTTCCCGCTCTCTGTTAAAACTTACCAGATATGTAAATTTTTGTACTTGTTTGATTTTGGTATCCTCTTTTGCTAGCAACCGCGAATTCCGTCTTCTTGCAATTGGTGATTAGTCCTCTCTTCTCGCTTTCCTTCATTACCAATTGATAATCGGCTACTATGTAAATATGTTTTCAGGCCATATCATCTTTTAGACAGTCATCTGCAGTTTCGGAGGTTAAGATACCTATAGAAACTAGAAACGTGTCAGTATAGGTATTCACTTATGCACCCTTGTAGTAGATACATCCTTCTAGCTGATTCACCCTTGGAGATGATGCTATTTTCAGAGATTCACGCTTGGAGCTGATGCTATTTCCAGAGATTCACTCTTGGAGATGATGCTATTTCCAGAGATTCACCCTTGGAGATGATGCTATTTCCAGAAATTCACCCTTGGAGATGATGCTATTTCCAGAGATTCACCCTTGGAGCTGATGCTATTTCCAGAGATTCACGCTTGGAGATAATGCCATTTCCAGAGCCATATACAGATAGATATTCTATGCTTCGCCTACTAAAAACATTTTGTCCAATCACGTCATACAAACGATAAGCAAGCAAGTATAAAGCAAAGCCTTTCCAATCATTATGCATGCCAAGAAACACCTAGTTTCATGCCTTCCAATTAGCCAGACAAAATAAAACTGACGAAATCAGACGATTATTTGAGAAGCTTCATTTGTGCAGGCTTAGAAATGAATACACATGACACTGGCTGCATCTTTGGCTCGAAAACTAAGCTGGATTTCATTTTCCCTCAACCATCAATGGACTAGTTGACATCTACTTCTCTACGAAATGCGCACGCGTTCCTCAATTCCAGATGAAATTTCCGATCGCTCTATTAACAAGGTTTTGCCGGCTCCTTCCCTGTTGGTTCCCGGCGCAGACCATGTCAATATTAACATAGATGAATCAATCTCTGAGATTTTGTTTCTGGGTAGATGTCATGAGTACTGGTCGGCATTACGTTTAAACCGTTTGATAATATTTGGAGTAAGCCGGTAACTGATGCACCGTCTGGCGACAAATAAACAGATGGATGTTAATGGCCGTACGAAGTTTGAATACGAATTAAACAAAGTTTTGAACTGGGAATTTTTCATAAACTGTCCACTGATTACATTATTTGCTATCAGACGATTGCCATGTTTTTTGTTGCTATTATTATAAGGTTTCTTGTTGATCAAGGTAACCTACAAGAAATTTTGAACGGAGAGAGAGATTGTTCACGTCGTCCATGTCTAGGGATATCTCAACTTGTTCCTACTTATTTATCTGTTTATGACTACACTGTTGTTGTTCCGCTCGTATCCACTGAGTCTCAGTCAATTCTACCCGACCCAGGTACTGGATTTTCAATTAATATGTGACCAGATACATATACCGGCGCTTTCGTCTGTTGGAAAATGCTGAATTCTTTGAGGCTTAAGAGTAATCTTAACGTAGCGGGTGTTGGTGCTGTTGAAGCATTGCTGACATTTCTCGACGGATCCAGTTCGAAATTCCACTAACCTGAAGAAGGCCAGAGCGTACAACGGCCGAAATGTCGTGAACATGACAATAAAGATGAAGAAAATAGTCCGAACAATGTAAACTCATCATTTCACTTTTAAAATTGTTTTTATGTTGTTTATGTGTACGTTGTTTATGTTTACGCTGTTTATGTTAATGTTTACTTTGTTATATCGCCGTTGTTTATGTTTATATTGTTTGTGTTTACGTTGCTTATGTTTACGTTATGTTTATGTTGTTTATGCTTACGTTGTTTGATTTTAAGTTGTTTTTGTTTACGCTGTTTATGTTTACGTTGTTTATGTTTATGTTGTTTATGTTGTTTATGTTTATGCTGTTTATGTTTATGTTTACGTTGTTTATGTTTATGTTGTTTATGTTTATGCTGTTTATGTTTATGTTTGTTTATGTTTATGCTGTTTATGTTTACGTTGTTTGATTTTATGTTGTTTATGTTTACGCTGTTTGATTTTATGTTGTTTATGTTGTTTATGTTTATGCTGTTTATGTTTACGCTGTTTATGTTTACGTTGTTTATGTTTATGTTGTTTATGTTTACGCTGTTTATGTTTATGTTTGTTTATGTTTATGCTGTTTATGTTTACTTTGTTTGATTTTATGTTGTTTATGTTTACGCTGTTTATGTTTACGTTGTTTTATGTTTATGCTGTTTATGTTTATGTGGTTTATACTGTTTAGGTTTTATGTTTGCGTTGTTTATGCTTGATGTTGTTTTATCTTTGCGTTGTTTATTTTTATGTTGTTTTCGTTGTTTATGTTGTTTACGTAGTCTTATGTTTACGCTGTTTATGTTGTTTTATGTTTAAGTTGTTTATGTTTATGTTGATTCAGTCTTTTAAGAAGCATTTACCTCTTCGTGTTCAACATTAAAGTACCTAAAGTTGTACTTAATATTTATTTTCTTATTTTATTTATTTGTTAATTAATATCATATACAGATTACTGGCTGGCGACGATAAAGAAAAAGTTTACGGAATGTTTAATAAATTATGTGGTCACATGTGTTCCGTACTGAGTGAGGATCGAACTCACTACAGTATTACTAGCATATTAGACAAGCTCTTTAGTTATCAAGCCAAATTTGGCACAATTCAAATATATTAACTATCTTATCTCTTTGAGAACGCTTTCAACACAGGATGGGAAAGGTTGCACCAAAATTGAAAGTCACATTGGAATAACAAAAGATGCTTTCCAATAACTAAACAAAGTATCAAGAAAATAGAATATTTCGTGACAAAAACCGAGAATACTGTTGAATTGCTATGCAAGTTTCTTTCGAGATGGTAAAAATTTGACAGTTTCCATACAGACGAGAAGGAGACTTGAGGGATGAGAGACAGGGTTCTACAGAAAAATACGAAAAATAACATAGACGTGTCGTGTAAGCAACGAGGAAGTCTTAAGTGAAATGAAAACAATAAATACAGAGAAAGTAAAATCAGAATGAGATTTGAAATTTCTATGACAAATAATCATCTGCGATACCCCTTTCTGCCCTTCCCACCCCATCAGCATAGCTGATGCTAACCTCCAGTAGAGTGACTGGTTTTACTTGCTCAGGCAAAGAGTCTCGGCTGACATGAACTGGAAAGATTAAATTGAATCTATTGCTAGGACTGCCACTATGAAAGTTGGTTCACTCTGTCATGCTAGACAATTGTTCTCTCCAGAATCTAACTTACATAACTATAAGTCTACCATTTGTCCATACTTTGAATATTGCTGCCATATACGGTCCGGTGCTCCTGATATATATTTAGGGATTCTTGATAAAATCCAAAAAAGAATCGGTAACATTATTCGTCCTGTCCTGGCATCTCGGTTTCAATCACATTCCCACTGCCGTAAAGTTGCTCTGGGAATTTTCAATAATACTTTCATGGTAATTGTTCAGATGAGCACTTCGGTATGGTACCTAGTGTAGAGGTTGTACTTCGGCTTACATATACTAAAATTGGAAACGTCCTTGCGAAGGTGAGTCTCACACTCTTGATTATTCATCTAGACTTTGTGAATTTAAGTGCAGTACTAGATTGGTGGCGGGGTCTCGTCAATTCACAGTGGAATTGACTTACTGTAATCGTATGTTTTATGCTATCAGTTTTTTTCTCGCGGAACTCTCTCCCGATCCCATGCTTTCTAGCCAACTTTGATCTTCAGAAATTTAGATGCAATATCAATAGATATCTACTGTTTTCCTGATTACTCTTCTATTGTTCTCGTTCCTTAATAACATTTCTTTTTCTTTTTTTTCTCGTTCTTTCACACGGAATAATCCCTTGTGTCTTAGTGACTTTATCTGCCATACAAAGGTAAATCTGTCTATATTTCTGAGATGACGTATTATGTACACTATTTAGATTATTCGGACTATACGCTCCGGCCTTCTTCATGTGGTTGGAATGTCAATATGAACCCTTTATTTCACTCACTGGGGTAGACTGTTCGTTCCACGTGCCATGTTTAATGGATGTCAGTTATCAGTTATCTCCTGTTAATTCCCCTCTGAAAGTTCTCCACTGCCTTAACCGGGTATTGAACTCACACTCTTTGGGTCCTGTCACTGGATCTAACCAACACCTTTATCCACTGTGCCATGTTTTCTTGAGCGTATGAATTTCTGTTTATTATAGACCTAATGTCTTCAGCAATCATTTTTTACCAGTGCTCATATTGCAATTTTTTTGCTGTTATATTTATCTGTTTTTACCATTATCGCTTTCCTCTGACAATGCTTATTACTGGTTCCTATATTGTATTCATTTCTATGCTTGGTCGACTCAGGAGATTTTTGTGGCCTAGCATATGTGCTGATTCCTTGTTTACGAATTTTCCAGTGGTGTTCCGTGTCTATGATCTTAACCTGATCCCACAGAGGGCGGTGATCTCCGTTCTCTCTCCATATGTGGTCAGCCACGCCTGATTTTTCCGCTTCCTCTCGTGTTACAGCTTTCTAGTGTTCTTAAAGCCTTACCATATGGGGGCGGCCTGTCTCCCCTTTACATTTCTTTCCACAGCTGCATGGGATAGCGTACACACAGTCTTTAGTCATGTTCTCCTCTATGGGGGTCTTACTCGAGAGATATATCTGCAAAGTATCGTCAAGCTTTTGAAGGTTGTCCTGATGTTATATAGACCTCAGATCCTTTGTATTTTCTCTGATAACCCCTTCACATAAGGCAGGCAAACTGTTTTCTGAGTGTTGCTGTTCGCCTCTTCTATCCCATGTTTTTGGGGGGCTGCTGCCATGTACCCAGGGTGAGTGAAATGAAAGGTTCAGTTCATCATTCCAACCAACTGAAGAAGGCCGGAGCGTACAGCGGCCGAAACGTTGTAATAAATATTGCGACAAAGATGAGGACAATAGAACGAATAATGTAAGTAGAGGTAAATTAGTTTTTAAAAAATAGTCAAGAAAGAGGGCTTGGAGATTTTGAGACTTACAGGACCAGTTGAAGGCAAGATAGACAAAGAGAAACAACGTTTAACGGCCATAACGATCTGGTTGGTGTACATCGATTTTATAGAGCTATGAAGATAAGGAAAATGTAGAGAGCCATGATGGCCCAACACCAACACAACCAAAATTGATAATGTCCGTTTTAAACAATCCTCAGATAGTTTGGATACAAAATATTTGCCTTGTTAAAGCACAATTTTTTTTGTTTTAGTTTTTATTTAGATATCGTGCAAAAATATAAGATATTCAGTTTGATAGTTCATTTTGTTTCATTTCCTTTAACTATTGGGGAAGTCGGGAAAAAAGTACGAAAGACAACGACTCTTTAACATCAATACGATTTATCAAAGCAAGACGGGTGACATAGAGTCTGATTTGAAGAAATAATTGTCAGGAGAACGGCGTATAAAACATTATATATATATATATATATATATATATATATATATATATATATATATATATATAATGTATACTCGAAGATTCACAGAAAAAATATTCTTAGTTTATTAAATATGAAACTGAATTTGTTCTATTGTTTCCGGGGGCGGTTTTTTGTGATTATTATGCAATGGAGTCTCATATTTTTTACAATTATTGTCATTCTCAATTCATTGTTTTCATTTTCTTATCTTTTTAGAAGGCCTTATTTTCTTTTTCTTTTTCTCTCTTTCTCTCTTTCTCTCTCTCTCTCTGCCCCCGCCCCCAGTTCTTTCGTTTTCTGTAATATATATTTTTTTTAATTTTATTCCTTTATTCCTTGAATTCCTTAATTCTGTTTCTCTCTCTCTCTTTCTCTCTCTCTCTTTCTTTCTCTTTCTATCTACCTATCACTTTTTCTCTCTCTCTACTTCTCTCTCTTTCTACCTCTCTCTTTCTCTCTCTCTCTTTCTTTCTCTTTCTATCTACCTATCACTTTTTCTCTCTCTCTACTTCTCTCTCTTTCTACCTCTCTCTTTCTCTTTCTGATTCTGATTCTCAATCGCTTTTTCACTTTCACTTTGTTTCTCTTTCTCTCTCTCTCTCTCTTTCTCTTTCTACTGCTTTCCCTCTTTCTCTTTTTACCTCTCTATTTCTCCCAATCTTTCTGTTTCTCTTTCTCTCCCATCTTGTTTCTCTCTCTTTTTCTCTCTTTCTCTCTATCTCTCTCTTTCTATCCCTCTCTCTTTCTCCTTCTCTCTCTCCCCGCACTCCAGCTCCTTCATTTTCTTTTTCTCTATCTTTTTTCCTTTCTCTGTAATAGTTGCCTATCTCTCTCTTTCTTTTTTCAGGTTTTCCTTCATATCTTTTTTTATTTTTCTTTACAGTTTGTAATTTTTTCTCTAATACATTTTTTTTATTTTATTCCTTGAATCCCTTATTTCTCTCTCTCTCTCTTTCTCTCACTCTCTGTGTGTTTCTCTCTTTCTATCTACCTCTCTTTTCTCTCTCTCTTTTTCTCGTTCTGCTTCTCTTTCTCACTGTTTTTTCTCTCTTTTTTGTTTATTTCTCTTACTCTGTCTCTTCCAATTTCTATCTCTCTTTTTCTCTTTCTCTCTGTATCTCTTTCCTTCTTTTCTTTCTTTCTCTCTCTCTCTCTCTCTCTCTCTCTGTCATTTATCGTTTCATCTTCGTTCTTTCTCCTTTTATTTTATTTTCTTTCTTTCTCTGTCCTCTATCTCTCTATTTCTTCTCCACCTCTATTTCTTCTCTCCTCATTTTCCTTTTCTTCTATCTAGATTCTGTCACATATTGATCAAATAGGGACCGGTATCAAAATGATCAGATAAAGAGCAAATAGGAAACGTTTATCAATCTAACATATTTTACTTTTATTACGGTTTCGCCGAAGAAAGAGATATGACGAAAAATAATCTTTTAAAATTCTGGTATTTTTTTTTTTTAATTTTGTTGTTTCAGTTACGTTTGGAAACTGTTAATTTCTTTGGTTAAGCCAAAATTTTCGGGGAATTTAGGAATATAAAACCCTTTTTAATAAATCCCCAACATTCGTAAGGACTTTTTTAAATCTATACCTACAAATATTTATTTCGTAACCGAAAAATAAACAGTTAATTATGAATGTAACATTTTTTTAACCAACCATTATTTCTTATTAGTTTAAATTTTATACTTTCTTCACATAAAGATGTGTATAATGTGGAAATATATATGATACACGTCAATACATATCAGCAATTTCTATAAACATAAAAATTGATGATATTCCGTAATTCTTATTCATGAAGCAGACAGCAAATGACTGGTTTCTTGAAGTTTTGGAGAACAAATTAATATGTCTACAAGAGAATGTAATTGTGCTGATCGTTTTAATATTATAATTGGCAGAATTTTCACTGTAAAAATCTTGGAAGCGACACGGTCGACATTCGATTTCCTTGAAGGGGAACGAACGAATTTTTTGATTGGTGCTGGAAATTTTCTTTTGCATATCATAACAGGCTTCAAACTTTCATAATTAAATCCGGAAACGCAATGTAGACTCTCTACAAATTCCTGGGTTTGTCTTTTGTTGCTTTCCGCATTGTCTGTGATTTTGTAGTCCATCTCAATTCTACCATTTATTCACACAAGCCCATTAGGTACGCTTGGTCTGGTTTGGTTTATTTTGTTTTACGGTATATCATCCTCAATATTTTCTTTGGCTGTTGTTGTTAATGCCGACAAGATTTTTTTGCTGATAATTCAGGGTGTCCATAAAGTTCGTTTGCACTTTAAAAATTTATAACTTTATTTGTATTTGTGATAGAAATAATTTGTAAAAAGGATTAGAAAGAAGTAAATCTATATTTTTTAAGGTTTTATTGAAATGTTTCCACATGTCCTCCATCATTAGCAATACAAAGGGTAATACGATTTTGCAGTTCACGGAAAACATTTGCCAACTGATTTACAGTAATGCCTGAAGTCACATTAGTTATTTTAACTATACTTAAAACTAGGTACATTAAACTTTTAAAGTTTTTTTACAGATTATTTCTATCACAAATACAAATAAAGTTATAATTTTTTAAAGTGCACACGAACTTTATGGACACGCTGTATTTTCCTTTTTTTTCAAAAATGTATTGCTGGTAATTTTTTGTTTGTTTTTTTCTTAAATGTATAGCTGGAAATATTTATTTTACAAAAATGTATTTTTGCTGGTAATATTTTTTTTTCAAAAATGTATTGCTGGCAATAATTTTTCGTCAAAAATTTATTGCTGGTAATAATACAAAGTATTTCAAGTATTAAAACCCATTTTTACACTTTCATAGTGTTTTAACCCCAGTTTGGGAGTTAACTATTTACCCATAGTTGGGACACTAAGAGGTGCTACCTCCCCGGGTCAGGGTGGACCTGGGAACACCAGCAATTAAATGGTGGTTCCACGCTCCTCAAAACCTCCTTATCAGGGACCTTGCTGTTGGACGTAGTTTATCGTATTACCCAGGACACGGGTGTAGTTTATCGTCATACCCAATACGGCTGTTAGGTACGTTATTTCCTTTTGCCTTCGGTTCGTCTTTTCTACAATATGTCCTGTGAGTGTCAAAGTTTCTAAGCCTTCTTTTCTCATTATACGTCCGAAGGATTTTAACTGTTTCTTTTTGGTTATACAGTGACTCAACAATTGGATGCCAAAAACAACTAACAAACTAATAGGATTTTATAAGTTTAATAAATGTGGTGTAAAATAAATATGCAAGGGAGAAAGTTTATTTGGAAAAAAACAAAAGAAGCTTACTACATCGAAAAAGCACATTGCCTTCGTGTCGAGTAGGTAAAAGCAAAAGAAATTACTTAATAATACCTGCAACTTAAATTGGAACACAAAAATAGAATTGCAAACCACAATACGGTCGGCCCAATGAGGCTTGATTTATTTGTGTTTTTTTTTTTTTTTTACGATTTATCAACCTAGTTATTTAAAGCAAGAAATATTTTTGATTGCAAGCATTTTTAAAACTAATAATGGTTCAGTTATGCAAGTCTTAATATTTAACCCATACCTGGGAGAAGAGATAGATATATACGTTCCCCAAGAGTATTTGCGCGTAAGTGAATATAACGAAGCCAATTGGAATTAGAACTCGGCTCTCTGATTAACGATTCCAAGTTATTATTGCCAAGCCTTCCACCGCCTGTTCGCCATCCATTTACAATAGCTCGTCACGTCGCTGGCTCGTGCGTCTTCATCTAATCCGGTTTGCAACGATATGTTCTGATTTATTTGATCGATTGATTCTTTCTTTACGGTTTATCAGCCCTTTGCAGGTTATTTAAAGCCTGAACATATTTTGGATTGTAAGAATTATTTTGGAGATAAAATGGGTTCAGTCATAAAATTGTTACTAATTAATCCGTAGTTCGGTGGGTGAGAATATGTGGATTCATGCCTTTCCCAAGGATATTTGCACGTAATGGAATATAAAGAGTCCAACTGGAATTGAAACGCGTCTCTCCGATGAACAATTCCGTGCCATTAATCATTACACGAACCGTACATGCAAGTTTATAGAGTCAGTTCCAAACGGTTACCCATCTAGGTATTGACCAGGATCGATGTTTGTTTAACTTTGGTGATCGTACGGGAACCGGTTTTTCAAGAATAGTCTGTTTTTTTTTTTTTGTTGTTGTTGTTGTTGTTTTTTTTATTATTTTGTTTAGCGGTATATCATTCTCTTTGACTTATTTAGTGCCAAAATCTAAATATTTTTTTATGCATTTAACAGTGGGTTTATTGATACAAGTCTACCTAATTAACCCAGGTCACCTCGAGGCGGTGTAATGGTTAGCAAGCTTGTCTCGCTAGAACAATTACGACTTAGTAGTGAGTTAGATCCTCACTGGATGCCTCCATCGGCCTTTTGCCAAATCTAAGCTACGCTTGGAAAATCACTATCTTACAGCGGTTTTGGACACCTCGAATTGGTGGAATGGTTAGCAGGCTTGTCTCGCTAGAACAGTTACGACTTAGTAGTGAATTCGATCCTCACTTGGTGCCCCGCACGCTTGGAAAATCACTATCTAATTAACCCATCACTTGGTGGAGAAGAGGTGGATTTCTATCTTTCCCATTGATATTCAAGCCGAAGTGAATTTAACGAATGCAGCTGGAATTGGCACTCGTCTCTTCAATTAACAGATCCGAGCCATTACAATTTAGCTGCACCATCCAAGCTTACAGAACCTTTTTTCCCACGTGGTCACCCATCCAGTTACTGACAGGCTCGACGTTGCTTAACTTCGGTGATCATACGAGAACCGGTGTTTGAACGTTATGTGAATTTTAGTGGCTTTATTGACTTAGGCTGAATGCATAATAAGATCCGTTTGTATATATATGTCAGCTGTCAATATGCCACATAACACCCTTGAGCGCTTAGCCTTGGAGCAGGTAGAATGGAGATCAACATGTTTTAGTGGACTCAGCAGTTTTCAATCTGCTTATCTGAATCATCTTCAAGAAGCAAGAGCACGAACTAAAAGGTCAGCCAATCTAACAGTGATCTCATCTCACAATCCTCACACTTGCTCCATATGTGGCCTCCTTTGTAAATCACTAGCAGGTCTTAAATGTCACTTAAGATTATCGCACAAAATTTCATAACTGAATCAACTAAACTGTCAGATCCTCATACGTCGAAACCGACGGGAGAGTCCATTATTATTATGAGTTGTAGTAGTAGTAGTAGTAGTAGTAGTATATTACAATGAATGATTCATACAAAAAGTAAATTTTGTTAAGTATGGGATTTTGCCATTTTATATCATTAACTTTACTAATTTACTTTTTGCAAGAATGATTCATTGTAATATAAATTGAACTGCATCACATATTTGATATATATATATATATATATATATATATATATATATATATATATATATATGTGTGTGTGTGTGTGTGTGTGTGTGTGTGTATGTATGTATATTAAATCTTTAATATATATATATATATATATACTTTCGACCTTGTGCATTTTATATATATTTCTTAAATTTTACCTATTCTGATTGCATTTGACAGTGTTGTTTGAAATAGTTTCGTTAAAATCTCACCCGCCACTCCTTCATCCAACAAGATATCTTCCTCTCCCTTCTGTATTTTTACCCCTTCCTGTCATTTACTGCCTCCCGCTACCATGAAATTTTCTTTTCTTTCCTTCTTGTCTGTCTTTTTTTAATCAATTTTCCCCCTGTGTTTGGTACATTTAAACTGACGATGCAGTGTATACCAACTGCGAAATAAATTTAAGCTTATAACTGGAAAATTCAAATGCAATGTTTTTTTTAAGTTTTCTTAATTATATTGCTCTCGATGAGTTGTTATTATCGCCATACATTGAACTCTATATTAGGAGTTTTTTTTTTTTAGGATATCCTCGGTATTAGCCACATAACCAAAGAATTATATATATATATATATATATACTATCATCATTGTTATTATTACTTAAACATTATTTTGGTGAATACTCGTATTTGAGTAGACGCTTCGTTTATTTATTAAGCGGTATATTTATTTATTTTTCGTCTACCGGCCAAAATATTCGATAAATCTTTAATATATATATATAGCTTTTTTTCTTCTTCTACAGAATATTAGTGATTATTCTAAGTGCGGTTTAGATGCGTTACAAGCCCGAAATTATGGGTTACCAAGTGAGGTTTGAACTCACTACTGAGTCGTAACTGATCTAGCCAGACAGGCTTTCTAAACATTACATCACATCGAGGTGCCCAAGCCTCCTGAAGAGTAATAGTCTTAGAAAGTTCTGATCTTGCCTTTTTTTTTCTTTCTTTGCTAGGTAGGGGTGTTATTAATGGTCTTATATTTCTTGTTCGTTATCGTTTTTTATTTCTTTCTTTCTTCACTACATCTTTAATCTCTTGTACATACTTTTACCTTTTGACGTTAAACTTCCTTTCGCTGACACCGCATCCCATAAAATGGGTTTCCGATTCGCAAACACCCTAGGTGACGTTTAACTCCTCCATTCTTCTCTGAAAGCCGTCTGTGATTTCAATGCCCATCATTGGCTGGGGGTGCTAACTGGAGAACAAATGCCATAATAGGCCAGTGCCACGCATTGATGCAAAGTACCGTAGCATGGCGCTCTTACTCAGGGGCAAAAGCGGACCTATCATGCCAGTCAGAAAAAAAAAACGCGGGAAGGAGAGAGAGAGACAAAAGGTAAAATGGCAGTGAGATTCAGCGCTTTTCATTTCGTCTCGCTCCTCGCGCTATACTTTCATTTCCGCACGACTGTCGGGCATACATCTAAACCGACAGATGAAATTTTACCCTTCCTTCTCCCTGATTTTTCACCTCTCAGTCCCATTCACCAGCGTCAGTTATAAAGCCGGACCTTTTTCAAGAGCGTTTAAGAGATTTCCACCGCGTGAGCAACAGGCCAATTATCCAGAGAGCCAATCATTTTAAATCCTTTACTTCTGAATCAAACCAGTGATTTCTTTTTCATATGTCTCTCTCTGTCTCTCTCTGTCTCTCTCTCTCAGTTTCTTCCACTATACATATTATATATATATATATATATATATATATATATATATATATATGAAAATTTCTCAGAGTTAACCTGTAGAAAAGACAGTATTTATAAATATAAATGACAATAGGAAGATTTTAGTTATTGCTGATGCGTCTACATTGGACGAAACGCGTCAGCAATAACTACAGTTTTCCTATTGTCATTAATATATATATATATATATATATATATATATATATATATATATATATATGCGTATATTTCGGCAGCATGTTTTCATTAAGACATGTATATAATATACATGTATAAATTTATTCAAGGTATATTGGTGTATCCGTCTATATTTCTGAGATGAGGTATTATGTACACTATTTATATTATTCGGACTATTATCCTCATCTTTGTCGCCATATTTATTACGACGTTTCGGCCGACGTACGCTCCGGCCTTCTTCAGGTGGTTTTAATGTCGAACAAAACCCTTTATTTCGCTCACTGGAATAGACTGTTCTAGTGCTACGTGCCATGCTTTAATTCAGTTATTAGCTCCGATCCAGAATTCAGTCAAAGTTTTTTTGAAAATTCAAGTTTCAAGTTTGAGTCACACGATTCCTCAGCGATTTCAAGTGTTTGAATTTTAATTTTCGCGACCTCAGCATTTCGCTTGGCGACCCCATTTGGGGTCACGACCCATAGTTTAAGAAGCGCTGTACTAAATGGTAGTTGTCAAGAAAAGACTAACTGAAAAATGATGAAATATAGGATTGTCAAAAGAAGAAAAAGCCCAAGAGGCGAATTACGATTTGGTGATGTCAATATCAAACAAATACAAAAATTGATATGTCTTAGAATTTTACAGACGGTAGAATATGCGATACGAAAACCTGAACACGCAAATGATGCATTCCAAAGATTTATCAAAGAATTAAAAACCAAAATAATTTCATTAGAAACAAAGACAAGAGTGCAGAATTGTTTGTTATATTAATAATTTTATGTATCAGGGAAAGGTGGGCAATATCTTCACAGAGAAAAAAAATGTAGGTAACAGAAATGTTATACAGAAGGATGCTGAGAATTTTGGTGCGCGTAAGTAAGGAAGAAGTCTTAAGAAAAATGGAAAATGTAAAGAACACCAAAAACTCAGAAGTTGTTTTGCAACACTATCCGATTTAAAGAAAGCAAACCGACGTAAACAAAGTGACTCGTTAGCCATTTCAGGAACAGAATAAATTTTAAATACTAAAATTTAAAAGAATGATGATTGATATTCTGTTATGTTTTAACGGCATATCAATTGCCTAGTTTATTTAATGCCGAAAAGGTATTTTTAATATATGTCTTGCAAACAATACTTTGAGTTGATGGTACCATCGCTATCCAGTTATGTCTTTTAAAACAGCGTTATTTAATGCTATAAGTTGTGATATAGACCAAACTTTTTCAAGTAGATTAGGATTGTCTCTATTTGTATCCCCTTAAGAAAAGTCCTTTAGAGGAGACATATCATAAAATCGTTGACATATAGGGAGAAGATTACTACAATCGGTTACACTCTGCTTTATATGTACCTTTTAACATACTATGCAATAAGGAGCATGTACATGGTTTAAGAGAAAAGTGAAAAAAAATGTGCTTTCGGGGATATCACGTGAAAACACCATACGATCACCGAAGTAAAGCAATGTCGAGTCTGATCAATGCCTATATGGGTGACCGTTTAGGAATACGAGGTGCTGCAAGTTTGAATCCGTTCGGTAGTGTAATCGATAATCGTTCGGAATTGTTAATTGGAGAGCCGTGTTCCAATTCCAATTGGCTTTGTTATATCCACTTACTTACTTTCGGAAAGTATATATCTACCTCTTCTCCCCCAGTTTAATTAGCAAGACTTGTATCACTACACCATTATTACCTCCAAAATATTTTTTTAAATCTAAAAATAGTTTCTGGCTTTAAATAACCTGAAAGAGGTTGTTAAAAAATGATCACTGTCGACATATCGAAGAAAACAGAATCGATGAAGAAAGTGACCCACCTGCCTGTCGAGCTCTTGTGAATGGATGCCGATCAGCGGGTGGAGGGCTTGGTAAAACTACAAATGATGCCAAGTGATATACGGAGTACCTACAACAATTAGGATTCTGTGGACCGCGGAAAATGAACCGGCCGGCCAATTCTTTAAACTTAAATCCAATCGAAAACTTGTGGGTCATTCTGAAGCGACGGGTTTGCGAGGGTTGACGCCAATTAGCAGCAGACCTAGCAAATGGAACAATATAAACCTTGTAATTTGAATCAGTTAAAATCGTTAGGCGACGTATTGATGGTAGATGTTTTGAAAAAACTAGTCAATTTTTATGTTATCTGATCCTGTCATCTTATCCGCATGTAATCAAACCAATATTAAACTATTTTAATTATCTTTATAATTTCAGAGGTACACGCCCTTTACTCCGGCCTTTTTCTTTAAATATATTCCCATACACGAATCTTATAACTGCAACATTTTATTATCAATGATCAAGTTGTCGATGTTATATTCAAGGCAAAACTCTATAAGCAAATAAATTTTTAGCGTTTGAGAAAAAGACAAAGCAGTAGTTGAAAGAACTGCTAAAATAGACAGCAGGTGGGAATCATCGAAATCGTTGTCGGATCGGAAAAAATAAGAAATATTTTCTAGTGTAAAATGGTATTGGGGTCAGCCATGTTTAATTGCAGGAAAAGATTATTTTCCCATATAGTAAGCGATGGTTATAAACAGATAATGTCTCAACAATTTCAGTAACTTCGACTATCGCTGGTGATTATCAAGAAAGATTAACGGGTAACTTTTCTCTTGACAATCCAGAAAAGGTTCAGTTTAATTTCCGCCATGGTTTAAAAAAAAACATAAATGATTCCGAACGGACCAAATTTAAAAAATAACATATGTATTTATATATATATATATATATATATATATATATATATATATGTGTGTGTGTGTGTGTGTGTATGTGTGTGTGTGTGTGTGTGTGTGTGTGTGTGTGTATATATATATATATATATAGATAGATAGATAGATAGATAGATAGATAGATAGATTTTTTTGACAATTACAAACAATGCCAAAAAAGAAGAAAAAAAGAAAAATACGACAGCACAAATCAGTATAAAATTTGACTAGTTTTTTCAAAACATCTACCATCAATACATCACCTAACGATTTTAACTGATTTGAATTAGAAGGTTTATATTGTTCCATTTGCGAAGTCTGCTGCTAATTGGCGCCAATCCTCGTAAATCCGTCGCTTCAGAATGACCTACAAGTTTTCGATTGGATTTAAGTTAACAGAATTGGCCGGCCAGTCCATTTTCCGCGCTCCACAGAATCCTAATTGTTGTAGGTGCTCCGTAGTTTTATGCGCTGCATAAATATGATGCTTCTTCTGACCGTGATCCTTTGCTTTTTTAATCGAGGTTCTATCTGCTTTCTCAGTAAGGCTATATAAGCATCTGCTGTCACTTTAATACCGTCAGGGACATTCCACGGAGCAACCATGATACCCCCAATAATACCAGCTCTAATCATGATACCCCCTCCTCCTTGTTGGCGCCTCAAGAGTTGATGACGATGTCGCCTTTTTACAACCCAAGCTTTGCTCCAACTGCCAGGGCCATTAATGGTAGCACGAGATTCATCCGTGAACAAAACCTTTGAGAAGTCGACCTTCATGTTATCTCCTGCCCATTTCAGACGCGTATGTACGTGTCTTTTTCTCAATGGAGGCGTTGTCACCAGACTGAATGATTTCCCAACCTTTTGCAGAAGACGACATCGTGTAGTTCTCGACACAGTTGTTTCTCCATTGCGCCTGAAAAGTTCTCCTCCACTGGTCAGGCCTGGGGTTATTTACAGTTTTACGTTTAATTCGCGACAGAGAACGTTGGGAAACAACCCTCGAGCGAACCTTATCGGCCATCTTACGTACCTTCATAGAAGTTGCAACAAACCTTTTCACAATTTGTTGATATCTTCTAATTATTTGGGATATTTCTGTTTTAACTTCTGTAAGAAGCGTTTAAGTCACAATTACGACCCATAATTACACGATTATGAAGTCACTCGTTAATAATTTGAAACACTGAAATATCGCATTACTCATGCAAATGGCTGCGGTTGGTTACACTTGCGCAGAACCTTACAGGTTTTACACAGCACGCGCATATAACTGTTGTCATCATTCTGTAAAAACTTCGTTAAATTTTGGGACAAAATGGAGAATTGTCATCTCTTTAATAATTCGTTACACAGTGTATGAACTGAGATCAAACATGGATCGGAATCCGATAGAATGATACGATGAAGAGCAAATAAGAAACGTTTATCAATCTAACATGTTTCATTTTTATTGATATATCGAATCTCTCTGTCTCGGAGAGGTCAAAGCATGTTAGATGTAATGACGATTTCCCCTAGGGAAATGCAGGTTCGAATCCCTTCCGCAGAGCGCATATTATTATTGTCTCCTGTCTAATGGATGTCAGTTATCAGTTATCTCCTGTTAATTCACCACTCCAAGTTCTCCACTGCCTTAAGCAGGTATTGAACTCCCAACTCTTTGGATCCTGTTACTGGATCTAACCAACGCCTTTATCCACTGTGCCATGTGTCCTTGAGGACAGGTGAATTAACAGGAGATAACTGATAACTGACATAACAATTCAGCTTTAACCCTTATTACAATAGAAAATTTAAATATCGTCCAACGCCGAAAAGCCAAGCGTCCAACAGTTTCAAATATAACAGCAAGGTTTAATTTCTTATCCAGCAAAAAAAAAAACAAGCACAGGCGTCACATTGCTTTTTTACTTTGGCTTTATTTTTGTACTTTAAACAACTCCTAAAACCACTTTTATATTGACAAATAATATAGGGTTGGTGCAAAAATAATGTCGTTTTTGACGGATTTTTTTAGGTCAAAAAACGACATTATTTTTGCACCAACCTAATACAATTCCTTATATATATATATATATATATATATATATATATATATATATATATATATATATATATATTAGGTTAGTGCAAAAATAATGACGTAATAATGTCGTTTTTGACGTATTTTTAACGTCAAAAAACGACATTATTACGTCATTATTTTTGCACCAACCTAATATATATATATATATATATATATTACGATGAATCAAAAAGTAGATAAGTAAAGTTAATGATATAAAATGGCGAAATCCTTTCGCAAACAAAATCTTAAAGATCCATTAACCTACAAATCATTTGGTAAATGTTATGATCCTTGTTCTTAAAAATTCTAAACTGTATGATGTCTTTCTTTAATACGCGAGGACTTTCGACTGTACATTCAGTCATCTTCAGGCATGGAAATTATTTTGTTTTTTTGGTAAAATTCAGGTAGTATCCGAGACGAAAAAAATAAAGGTTGTTGAAAGTACTTGCGTATTAGAGAAAGATATTATACAGTTTATAATTTGTCAAATCAAGGATCATAACATTCATCAAGTGATTTGTAGGTTAATCCCCCTTTAAAATTTTGTTTGTGAAAGTATATCGCCATATCGTATGAATGATTCATTGTAATATAAACTGAACTGCACCACACACGCAGACACAGATATATAACATACTCACTCCCTAATGAGCCAAATGATAACACACACCCACAGTAATATACACACTCACTCCCTAAGAACCAAATAACACACACACACACACACATACACACTTAACAGAGACACATCCACTCTCCAGGAACCAATGAAACTGTCAAACTGACCAAGGGAATTCAGAGCAGCATGGATCCATCCATCTCTTATCTCAAATAACAACTTAAAAGTGACTTTTTGACCAACACAAGGAATGTTAAAAGATTAATGTTAAAAAGATGAAACTAAGGAATGCCGTTCATCGAATAGAAATATTTTCCAGAGAAATAGCAATAGAGTATCGAGAGACTTGCAACGTTTCGTCCGTGGAAAAGCGTTGTAGGGAGGAAAATAATTCATCACCCACAAGGACGAGGATTCGTTTTGAACTCAGTAGAAACTAGAGAGTGAAGACTGGAAAGGATCTGCCCATATATGGTAGCAGTACCTTGTTTTCAACCTGACCCGGATCTTGTAAAGGTAAAACATACTAGGGGGAGTCAGATACTTACTCCGGCGGTACCATTTTTCCAGCAACATTCCAGACAAGGCCTTTTGATTTATCTGAATCGGTTCAGATCGGTTCAGAGGTTACTTTGCCGATGACGGATTTGAATCAGCCCACAACAAAGAAAAGGCAAGAAAAAGTATATAAATATAAAAATATAAGATATTTTTATTTGGTGTTTCTTTACAAATAAATTTTTCTTAACGGGTATGAGTGTTAAAGTTTTTATATTTGTCAGGACACAGAACTTTTCTTGTAATTGTTTTCCAAGATTAAATGAAATGCAAAATAAATACTTCGTGTGTATATGTGAGAAAGGAGAAACCTGGGTGAAAGAAGGAACGTGTAAGTGTCCCGTAGCTTGGTCAGGAAGACGAGTGAATGCGTAAGGGAATTTCGTTTTTTGGACGTTGTAACGTGTTATCTTATGTTGCCGGTTATCTCTCCTTACTGGTTTGTCTGGATGGAGACCTTGCTTTAATATCCTTGAAAAGAATCACCAAACATTTTTTTTTATTGTTGGCTGAAAAATGTTAAATATTTAGTTCCGAATTTAATTTTAATTTTCAAACGCAAGCATCTACAATCCTTCGACTGAGAAACCATTTTTTTTTTTTTGTCATTTGGTGTTTGACGGTTTTAACGTTTATTTCCGTCTTCGCTCCACATTAGCGCATTTATATTCCAATTCAAATTTGTTTAGAAGAATTAAAAGACAAGATTTTGATAACTCGTTTTTCTCTGATTTTATTTGTCTCTCCAGGTATTTGTCTTTTAGTTCCGTTATCAAGAATTAAAATATAATTTCCACCTTGATTTCCATTGTTACACAAATATGAAAATTTGGCCATCGTCTGCTTCTATTCATTTTTTTTTTCATTTACACAGAAACCGGCTGCTTTCTGCTTTTGTTTCTTTAAAAAAAAAAACAGGGCAGCAATTCCTATGTAGAATTTAAATTCACAGTTATTAATAAGTTAGCTTTGTCTGACATGGGGGATATATTAAAATAGTCGAACGTAAAACATTAGTAAAAGCTATAGGATACGAACTTTCTCAGTAGTAGATCTGCTAACGTTAGTGTTCTAGATAACTAAAATCTCTGAAAATGTTCGTATTTTTACTTTCTAACGACCTGGAGTCAATAATGTTTTTTTAAATAAAGAAGGAATATGGTTGGAACTGTTGCAAGGATTAATACGTGAAACTTTAAGAATATTGTAAAGATTTCTTCTGTTTTTCTTTGGAATGCTTTTAAATCGGTTACTTGTGTTTTAAAAACATCGTCTGTTGAAAAAGAGAGATCGTGAGAATTTAGCGTGATGAAAACCATTCTAAATTTTAAAATAATTAGAAACTTACCTGTCGGTGGCCAAGGGAACATTTGCTAGACTTCATTAATTAACGTCTTCCCTGCTGAATGCGAAGCAGTTAATTGTATTGCTTCTTTTCATTATTCCTTCTCACACTGAGGAAAATCAGACGAATGAACAAGAGACACTAGGGGAAGGCAAGTGCTAACTGCACAAGTACAGTTTCTGCGTATATGTTTCTAACACTAGAAATAACGCAAGAACCTTTCGTGTTATATATATATATATATATATATATATATATATATATATATATATATATATATATATAACACGAAAGGTTATTGGGGTAGCAAACAGATATTGTTAAATATAGCAGACAACGAATGTATATTACGTTTGATCAAGCTTTGTTCTAAGGTTCATATAATGTATATATAAAAAACAAAGAAAGACACGCTCAACAAATTCCATTTCAAACTAGCCACAATATATTACAATGCATTTAAACACATGATACTGTCGATAATATTTCTTTTTCTCACGTGGTCATGTACGACGTCATGGAACCGCATTTCGAATTAACGACCTGCCTCTGCTATTCCACGGCCGTTATCGTCGCATAGAAAACTTCTATGTAAACATAACAGGATGTCCTATTTGATAGTGAACATCTCTGTTGTAATGTCAATATAACCACTCTAATGATGGCTCATATGAGACGAAAGACCGATGAAGAGCATAACAAAAAAATATCCAAATATTGGACAGTTTTGTCTTTATTTTATTGCGAAACTAAAGCCACTATACGAAGATTAGAACGGCTAATAATTAAACATAATAGACATTTATTGTCTATTATATTTAATAATATATGTTTGGATATATATATATATATATATATATATATATATATATATATATATATATATATATATGTATGCATGCATATGTATGTATGTAGGCATGCATATGTATCTATGTATGCATATATATATGTATGTATGCATATATATATATATATATGTATGTATGCATATATATATATGTATGTATGCATATATATATATATGCATGTATGTATGCATATATATATGTATATATGTAAGTATGCATATATATATATATATATATATATATATATATATATATATATGAATAAAGATTTAATGGCATAATTTTGTTTTGTTTTTTAGGTCCCCTTAAAAATCAGCATGCACTTTCTGGACATCTCAATATATATATATATATATATATATATATATATATATATATATATATATATATATATATATAGGGGGGACGTGTACGTTTTAATAATTATACAATCGTCAATCTTTGAAGAAACTCAGCACCTGAAGATCGCTTTTGTCCTGAAACTCCAAGTAACGCAAATGGTGCAGTATAATACGTATATTTATTAATATATATTTTCATAATGTTTTTATATAACATCGAGAAGTTTATAGATAATACGAACATATTATGTGTAATTCATATATATATATATATATATATATATATATATATATATATACATATATATATATATATATATATATATACACACACTCTATCACCTGTAGAGTATATATATTGAAACACCAAGAAATTTAAATAAAAGATTATGTAAAGTGATATTTTTATTGCTTTATCGTCATTTTTAGAGGATACTCATATTTGTGTAGACGTTGCGTTTATTTATCAGCCAGGAACTTTTCCTCATTACAATACCTGAAGCTTGAATCCACATCCACGGAGAAGATAACAGGGAACTACTCACCAATCTTTTCACAGACGTCATAGCAATTCGCTGACGAAGAAAAGTAATAATCGTAAACAATGTCCTGGAGGGCTCTGTCAACTTTGGGAGCAGGCCGTCTAAAGTATAAAATATTATGCCAATTTACAGATTAAAAATAAGGGGATTCTATGCGAAGCTATTATTTCCTAAGTTTTTAAGGGACAAGAAATATTTATATTTCAAATCATGGGAGAAGGCAATAGAAAACAAATTCATAATCTTTCCTTAAGAAATCATGGCAATTCGTACATAAGAAACAAATGGAATCTATGGAGACACTTCATTGTCTAAGATTTGAAGAGAACAAAAACAGTCAGTCATGTGCTATGCGTGATAAACACTTAGGCGATCATGTATCTTCCGATGCATAATTGACGAGGCAGATTTTTTTCCCGTAGTAGGTTGCTATTTCTTTCTGCGGTTGACCAGTTACCATCCAAGTCTATAGAATCCAGTCTTTCCTGCTATTTACACATAGCTTGGAGGAGAAGAAGAGGATTCATACATTTCCGAAAGGTATTAGCACATAGGTCAATGTAATGGATCTGACTGGAATTCGAACTCGGCTCTCCGATTCCTCAATCCGAGTCACTATCCATTACTCTAACGTGACTCCCAAGAACAATCTAAACTAAAAACCACAGTGAATTCAATGAGAAATCACTCCACTATCCTTCCCAGCAATCATGTCAAATTTCAGGAATCTATACAAGGACACGGACAATTATGTCCTAATCGAACATGGCGTTTTTTATGGAAGCATCAGAGAGGATTTCTGTTCCAAATACACGATTTATTACAACCAATTGGAAAAGTATAGTTTTCCGTGAGAGGGTCCTAAAAGGGGGGTTTGGCCAAAAGCAATAAAGTTAAAGGATGTAAACTACTTAGAAATTGAAACTACTTCAGCACTAGGTCCTCAACAGAATAAAGGCACTTGACAAAACAAGAATACTTCGTAAATAGATAATGGTTTCCTACATTAGTGTCTCGATACATTCTGTTAAAGAACTGAATCTAGACAATTTCATCAATGTAAATCTTACTCATTATTCCTAAACTCCATCGGAACATCTCGAAGAATCGTCGATTCTACTTGAACCAAACATACTCGTCTTTGCAAACAGCCACTGTCGAAGGAATTAATTCACTATATTCACTTGCTATATTCATCGCCATACTGTACAAGACCACAGCATTGGAACAAGATTATTTTTCATTATTTTCATTTTTATTTTGAAAAAATAAAAATGATTTCTCTTATTCAGTTTATACTGGAGATAAAGTGACAGTATAGTGATAGTTGTTTCGGTATTATTCCCCGTGATCATACTGCAATCGGTACTACAGTCACCTCCAAACTTTCTTTAGATTTTACACTGCGACCTACTAGGACGGCAAAATTCTTTTCTCAATATGTTTTTTTTTTTTACTTTTTTTTATACACTGTGTTCCGAAAAATTAGATCTTATCCAAGTGAACTTTGCTTTACTGTAAGCTTCGGTTTCTTTGTTCTTTCCATTTTCCATAAGATTTCTTCCTTACTCCTATGTTTTGACTATGGTATTCTCAGAATTCTTTACCTTTCGCTTTAAGTACCTTTATCTCTGAGGAAGTTTTCAGTCGGGATTTCAGCTTATCTTAAAGATCCGCCTTAGTATTTCTGGATCAAAGTCAATGACCCCCCCATAGCCTTTTACTCATTTTTGGGCGCGCTATAGAAACTGAGTTCATAAGTTGTAATGTGACACGGAATTCCAAAGGCGTTTTGGATAGCGAAAGATGTCTTCCAAAATCCAAGCCAAGTATTAAGAACCAGGAAAATTTCCTTAGTAATAAAGATTACTGTCCTCTTAGACATGAGCAAATTGTCTAGCTAGCTCAACGATTGGAAAACGTAGGGCAAAAACCTAAAAAAGGCTACTAGGTCATTTAAAATTCTGTCGACGTGTGCAGTCGTCTCGCAGGTATACTCAATGCCGCCAAATTTGGCCTCCCTGGTCAACTGAGACGCCAAAAATTTAAGATTGGCACTCCGGTGTATTGACAATGTTAGCAATATCATTCGACCGTAGATTTTCTGCTGATGTGTTTTTAGACAAAAGTGACGAAAAAGCTGCCATAGAAGGATATATAACCACTAGCCCAGGGAGAGTATTTTTTACACTATTGCTCACCAATACAAGGTCTAAAAGCCACTAAAGGCAAGGGGTTATTGAATGTGAATGTTGGAAAGATAAGGGATATGTAGGATATATAACAGTTGACTAAGACTTTTGCAACTAAAGCCGTCCATACTACACCCACAAAGACGAACCACCATCAATCCCTCTATTATATGTATATGTAGTGTTGCACTTACATATATTTGGTGTATATATGTGTAAATAACACACAGAATACATACACAAACACACACATACACACACACATATATAAGTGAACATTGAAGTCAACACTCAGAGGCGACAGGCTGTTTCATGCCAGTTGCTATTGTCAGGCCGAGAGTGTTGGATTTTTTCTCGGCTATTTTTATATATGTGTAAGTGGTGCATTATGGGTAATCCAATGTGGCAGTTATTTTGACGGGAGTGGCTCATTTATCTATTTATTTGGGTTAATTTGTTTTACCTGTTTTCATTTTTAATTTTTTATTTATATATTTATTTATTCTTATTTTGTTCATTTTTATATTTATATTCGCATACACTCTGTCTCTAATATTGAGCAATTTATATCCATAAATATAGCACACCTTAAAAGTATATTTCTTTATATATATATATATATATATATATATATATATATATATATATATGACAGACAAGATTCTTTGATTTAGTTTTTTATACAATTTCACATGTGATCGTATGATTTTTTTTCTTTTCCGTAGATAAATTATATAAATTATTTATATATATGAAAGAAGGATTGCTACCTAAATACTCACACACACACACACACAGACACACCCTTTCCTTTAATCTGTTTTGTGAGTATCAGATTTTCCGAGCCCTCCTTTCTAATTACGTGCCCGAGAAATTTCAACTGTTTTATCTTAATGTTAATTATAAATTTCCTTTTGGTTTCCATTTCCTCTAACCCCGTCGTTGCTCAAATGTCCGGTCCATAGTATCCTCAGCATCTTTCTGTAGAACCACATTTCTGTTGTTTCAAGTCTCTTCTTCATTTTCGAGGAGACTGTCCAGTATTCACTAACATATAGGAGGACAGATATCACGTAACAGTTCAACTGATCAAAAACTAAACATCTTTACATTTGTGTTGAGAAAGTCAATCAGATTAATAAACGCGTCGGCTGAAAAATGTTTGTTCCAATCAATTCTTCATAATATGGTCGAATGCCTAATCGTTAGGATATTTTCAGACAAGTTAGAGTCACACATTCCCAGTATATATTTTACTCATATTTATATATTTTCTAACATCGACATTTATATGATTGTATTCTTCTCCGTCCGGGTAATTTTCTTTTTATCTAAATTACTCCTTTTAACACTCCGTGTATATATATATATATATATATATATATATATATATATATATATATATATATATATATATCACTTGATAAGACACCAGAAGTGTTGAAACAAAAAAGCCTATTTATGTAATGATTTTATAGCATGTTTATGTTTATTTTCGAATAAATTATTATATTTGCTCTACTCTGTATTGAGCACTCTTTTAAGAATAGTATTTGTTAGTTATTGGAATTTATTCCGTATACACCAATCCTATACTTGGGTATATATATATATATATATATATATATATATATATATATATATATATATATATATATATATATATATATGTGTGTGTGTGTGTGTGTGTGTGTGTGTGTGTGTGTGTACACGCATGGGGAGAGAGAGATATACTCACTTACCATATATATATAAGGGGAGCGCAATAAACAAGGATTTGTAGAAGGTCTGAGTAGTTTTGTTTACACTTGTGCAGTTATCGATCGACAATAATCAATTTTCACTTTGGTTGAAAGGCGTGGTTATTTCAACGAAAGAAAGAAAGAAAGAAAGAGATACCCTCGACATCAGTGGAGAGACGAGAGATAAGAGAGAAAGAGAGACTGGGGCGTATGAATAACAAGTAAATTAAAAAGAGAAAAATCGAAGTACAAGTCAAGGACACTCTGGCCATCATATAAAGATTGTGTAGCTTATTCTAACAAAAAAAAAACTGCCACCAGTGTGAATCTAATACAAGTCCAATGATTTACAAAACATAGTTATCTCTACGTCAGGTGGATTCTTCGTTTATGTGCCATGAACCTTCAGGACGTTGATGATAATGGCCCTCCACATCTTCCTGTCCTTTGTAGCTCTTAATAAGTTTTGTATTTTTGTTATTTCTCTTAAACATTGTTCTACCATCTATTTACTAAAGCCCTTCAAGTATATTACACACTTCTTTCCTCTGTACCTCTTTCCCTTAATCTGTCCTGTGAGTATCAGATTTTCCAAGCCTTCCTTCCTCATTATGTGCCCCAGAAATTTCAATTGCCTCTCCCTAAGTATAAGTTTCCTTTTTGTTTGCATTTTCTCCAAAACCTCGTTGTTGCTCACGTGTTCAGTTCATGGTATCCCCAGCGTCTTTCTGTAGAACCACATGTCTGTTGGTTCAAGTCTCTTTTCCATCTGTGAGGTGAGATGGTCCAGCATTCACTGCTATCTCTAAGGACTGATATTGCATAACAATTCAGTAATCTTTTCTTTGTCTATTATGAAAATTTCCTGTTTCTTAATACTTTACTTAGCTTTTGGAAGACATCTTTCCCTATCCCTATAGGCCTTGATATTTCAATGTCGCACCATCCGCCATGTGTTGAAACACTTCCATGTTGTGTTTTGATTTGTAATGTGCATGTTCGTCTGTTCGTTTTACTGTTAAACAAATATTCTCTCTTCTTGCAAATGGTGTCTACTCCTATGTTTTGTGTTTACTTCACTGCCATCTGTAACAGTTCCTATAGTTTCCTTCGTGTGTCTGCTATCAACACTATGTCATCTGCCTATCTTATATTGTGAAGAGTATGGCCGCCAAAAATGGATTCTGGTATGAATTCGAACTCTATTAGAATTGTCTCATTGTATTAGTTGAAAAAATCTGGCGAGAGAACATCTCCTTGGATTACAATCGTTTATATTTTTGTATATATACTGAATTCATTTTCTATCCGTATGCAGGCGACTTGCTCTCAGTATAGCTCCTGGATTATTATTATATATTTCCCAAAGTATATCAAGTATATGAGTTCCAACAGTTTTTGGGACCTAATTTACCGAACGTTTTTACATCATTTTTCAAACACAATTACACGTCCCTATGCATTTAGGCTGTGCTTTCTCAAGGATTTATTAGGTTGGTGCAAAAATAATGACGTAATAATGTCGTGTTTTGACGTATAACGTCAAAAACCGACATTATTACGTCATTATTTTTGCACCAACCTAATATTATCACTGGGCGTAATTTTAACAATATAAGATACAAAGATGGCACCGAGTTGATGGCTGAACTGAAAAGAAAACTAAAGAAGAAAGGGAGAAAAAGGGACTAACTATCAACTGCAAAAAGACATAAAATTATGGTCATCAATAAGATAAAAAGAATAAGATGAAGTGACGAATTGGGAATAAAACATAAAGCAGGTGTAGAACTTTCAATATCTTAGACGCGTTTTCTTTCCGTATCATGGCGGTTTTCTGCCAGCAGAGGTTTTGTATTATTTTAATACCCTTCCCAAATATATTCAAGGTTACATAGCAACTCTAACAGTTCTAAAGAATCTTAAATGTTACATTGGCATAATGACAAAAGTATATTTTCATTTTTTTTCTTTCTTCCAACAGGTGCTATATTTGAAGTGGAACACTATATGGTTCCTTACCACACCGGCTTCCGTTATGCAGTCGGACGCCATAACCGTGATCCAGTGCAACAGGATCGCTTTAAATTAGAATTAGATGCCACAATCAGCCAAATATCAAGGAAAAATAATTACGAACTCGCCACAACAAGTAAGTACATGATTTTTTTTTTTTCATCTCACTTGTCAGACATTTTTTTCTTTTCATAGATTCGTTTTCTAAGCCTTGTCAATCCTTTGCAGGTTATTTGAATCCAGAAAATATATTTCGATTTTAAGAATTTTTTTTTTTTTAGATGATCATGATTTAGGGATACAAGTTTTACTAATTAACCCATAGCTGGGGAAGAAAGAGGTGGATTCATAACGTTCCCAGGGGTATATGCTCGTAAGTGAATATAATGTGCACAAGTGGAATTGAAACTCGGTTCTCCGTTTAATAATTCCGAGGCATTATCATTACACCACCCGCATATCCAAGCTTGCAGCACTTGGTATTTTCAAACGATCACGCATCTAAGTTCTGACCAGGATCGACGTTGCTTAACTTCAGTGATCGTATGGTGTTTCCACGTGATATGTCTGAAAGCACATTTTTCTTTTAATTTTCTAACGATCACGCATCTAAATTCTGACGAGGCTCGACGTTGCTTAACTTCAATGATCGTACGGTGTTTCCACGTGATGTGTCCAAAAGCACATTTTTCTTTTAATTTTCAAACGATCACGCATCTAAGTTCTGACTAGGCTCGACGTTGCTTAACTTCAGTGATCGTACGGTGTTTCCACGTGATGTGTCCAAAAGCACATTTTTCTTTTAATTTTCAAACGATCACGCATCTAAGTTCTGACTAGGCTCGACGTTGCTTAACTTCAGTGATCGTACGGTGTTTCCACGTGATGTGTCCAAAAGCACATTTTTCTTTTAATTTTCAAACGATCACGCATCTAAGTTCTGACTAGGCTCGACGTTGCTTAACTTCAGTGATCGTATGGTGTTTCCACGTGATATGTCTGAAAGCACATTTTTCTTTTAATTTTCTAACGATCACGCATCTAAGTTCTGACTAGGCTCGACGTTGCTTAACTTCAGTGATCGTATGGTGTTTCCACGTGATATGTCTGAAAGCACATTTTTCTTTTAATTTTCTAACGATCACGCATCTAAGTTCTGACGAGGCTCGACGTTGCTTAACTTCAATGATCGTACGGTGTTTCCACGTGATGTGTCCAAAAGCACATTTTTCTTTTAATTTTCAAACGATCACGCATCTAAGTTCTGACTAGGCTCGACGTTGCTTAACTTCAGTGATCGTACGGTGTTTCCACGTGATGTGTCCAAAAGCACATTTTTCTTTTAATTTTCAAACGATCACGCATCTAAGTTCTGACTAGGCTCGACGTTGCTTAACTTCAGTGATCGTACGGTGTTTCCACGTGATGTGTCCAAAAGCACATTTTTCTTTTAATTTTCAAACGATCACGCATCTAAGTTCTGACTAGGCTCGACGTTGCTTAACTTCAGTGATCGTATGGTGTTTCCACGTGATGTGTCCAAAAGCACATTTTTCTTTTAATTTTCAAACGATCACGCATCTAAGTTCTGACTAGGCTCGACGTTGCTTAACTTCAGTGATCGTACGGTGTTTCCACGTGATATGTCCGAAAGCACATTTTCTTTCACTTTTCTCCTAAACCATGTACATGCTCCTGATTGCACAGCATGTTAAAAGGTTCATATTATGAAGCATAGTCTAACCGATTGTCGTTATATTGTCCCTATATGTCAACGATTTTATGATATGTCTCCTCTACTTGAAGAAGGTTGGTTTATATCACAAATTATAGCACTAAATAACGCCGTTTTAAAAGACATAACTGGACAGCGATGGCATCATCAACTCAAATTAGTGTTTGCAAGCCATATATTAAAAATATCTTTCGGCATTAAATAAACGAGTCAATTGATATGCCGTTAAAACAGAACAGAATATCAATCAGCATTCTTTTAAATTTTAGCAGTATGAAACGGTCGGCATGATATATCGTGCTGAGGGATTTACTCTGTTCCTGAAACGGCTAACGAATCATTTCGTCTTCCTCGGTTTGCTTTCTTTGAATTGGATAGTGTTTCAAAACAGCTTAAGAGAGCGATATCAGAGATTGTCCCACAACAGATGATATATATCCCATTCAAACATTCATTGCACACTGTCCTCTTTTTCTAGAGCCGAATTTTGATTCCAGACCACGAATAGGCGATAATAGAAATAACGAAAGCGACGAGGTTCCAGCAGACATTGACGAGATATCACGTGAGAACATTTATTGACCAGTCTCTACTTTTTCGATCACAGAAGCCGGACAGTAATCCAAGAGAACTGGTCGAAGATTATGACAACGGGAATGGACCGAATTAATTTGGAATCTCCTACAAGATATTTTTCGCATGGGATGTTAATCGAAAATATAGTTCTAAATGATTTTAAGAACTTGGCTAGAAAGTAAATCTTGACTCTAGTCGATGGAAAACAAGGAACTACTTTGAAAGGGATGTTGTTCGGTGAATTATATATATATATATATATATATATATATATATATATATATATATATATATATGTATATATGTATGTATGTATATTTTAAAATTTCAACCATAATTCTTCTGCCGCTACTTAATTTAAAGACAATTTGATGTACGTATGTCCTTACATTCCGTACAAAGATTTATTTTTATTTTATCGGTATCTTTCTTTGGATTTTGCAATTAATTTTCCCAAATTTATTTCCAAGTTATGAATCGTACAAAAAAAATTCGTCACAAAAAATCACGTACAAAATCGACGAAAACAATCGCAGTAATGAAAACCTAGAAATCTAAAATTTCAGGATTGCGGGTTCGGATCCGAGTCATAATGTTTTTAATTTGCTTACGGAGTCAGCCTGATGTCAAAATGGTATGATATGTAAGCCTACGGCCTCTAGGAGTCAATTTGAAAAAGTGTGACACGGTGACACACTGACATTCGCATTTATTATATAAATATATATATATATATAAGACATATGATTAATAATATGATATGCTATAAGAATATAGCTTTTAGCTGATTGATGTCACCTTCAGTATCTCGACTCAGAGGTATCAGTAATTGCTAATACGCCCTGATATGTTTACATACTTTATTGCAAAGACTAGTTGCCGTAAATACCTTTTCTCCCTGTAACCAACTGACATCATTTTTGGCTTCACACTATTTTTTATATTGCTGTATATACATATATATATATATATATATATATATATATATATATATATATATATATATATATATATATATATATATATATAGGGGCACCTCCAGGTGGTGTAATGGTTAGAAAACTTTTAATCCGAATCCTCGGACACATTACAAGAAATGCCATTTGACCTGAATAGTCAATCTCTCCAATTTTATGACTAGCTGTGATGTTCAGAAAAAGAATCTTAATTTGGTTCATATTGGGGATGGTGGTCAAATTAAAATATACTATAAAAGTGAAATAAATTGCTGACTAGCGCTTGAAATGTAATTTAAAAAATTGAGTTATCATATAAATTGACATAGAGTAAAAAGGATCTTGACAATGGGCTGAAAACACTGTGGATATAAATAGATGAATGGCACTAGCTACGATATACGTGTGAGAAATCTGCAAACCGGTTGAAACCTAGAAATAATAGTAAGAGAAATGGTAGAGGAAACACAGTTTCGAA
>OZ010574.1:22507808-22525308 GCA_963932145.1 Acanthosepion lycidas | reverse complement strand
ATCCTCTGTTCAAACACTTCCTATATATTTATAATTATTGCACTTGTTTAATTACGTTTGGCATCTCCAATTTGTAATTTGCATTTTGGACGGTCCCTTTTGCTAGCAACCAGGCATTCTCTCTTCTTGCAATTGATGTTTAACACTTTTCTTCTCGCTTTCATTTACGACCTTTATCCTGTGCCTTCCATTTTGTATCCTCCAACACCGTAGCTAATACGGTTAAGGTTGCGACGGCTCACAATGAATCTTGTTAGAACTTCTAATTCTTTCAGGATACCCAAATAATCCAAGCTTGCCTAGCAGTTCGAATAGTTCTATGTGACGTGCCTACGTCTCAGATCTATTATTACTATATTAAAAAAAACATTGTATAGGAAGTCTCTATAAAATCAGCCACAGTTGTTTATCTAGGTAAATCTATATCACGTTAATCCTGAGTTCAGTGCTTGAAATGATTGATTCCTTTTTTTTTTTTTTCTTATTTTTGGTTTTAAGCAACAGACAGGGGGAAAGATAACACAATGATTTTAAGAAGTGGAAAGAGAGGTCAAATCACTGACTAGCGAAAATACTAAGCCACTTAAATAAAAAAAAAAGTCATGAATACGTTTATTTTGATTCTTTAAATTGTTTGTCTGTTTTCCCATCATGTCTATAGATTATTGTAACGCTGTCAAATTTCGGCCCTTCGTTGATCGCTCATCGCAAAGATCTAAGTGGCTTCAACGCAGGAAAATGTAAACTGTGTTGAAATAAGAGATGAGAAAAAGGTAGCAATTGATTGCCTTGAGGATCGATCTTTGTTGTGACGATGCCAATGATATCAATAGCATAAGCTGATAGAGGGATCGATAATCGGATAACATTCTAATTTACTTATCGGCAAGGGATAATATGGCAGTAGATAACACGAAATGAATCATGCGTTAAATAAAACATCTGTTAAATGATGGCTATTTCAAAGCAATATCAATATATAGGAGGTGTCGAAGAGGTCGTGTAAGGGGTTAAGGCTTTCCCCTTAAACTTCTTTTCAGAACCCACCTAAATATATATATTAATTGGTAACAGAAGCCATTTGTTTATACCATTGGCTTCCCATACTTAATACTTCATGAATTCACTCTCGCGTGGTCATGTGTGACGTCATGAGCTGCGGTGCGATTTTTGCTTCCAGCGTCTTATATGCACGTGTTTATCGTTGCTTGGAAATCATCCATGTAAACAGAAACAGACTATCATCACATACTTGTCCGTGCATTGCTTAATATATTGTACAGTAATTGTCATCTTTGATAATGGCATATGTAAGTCGAAAGCTTAGGTTCGATTAAAAAATATGTATCAATATTGTGATTTTCTTTCTTCGTTTAATGATAATGTTGTTAAGATTATCAGACGTTATGAAAAGAATTTACATAAAATAAATAGACAACACTTGTCTATATTATTTAATGAAACATGTATGAATATATATATATATATATATATATATATCAAAAAATATATATATAAAGAATGTATAAACATAAAAAATGCCTTAATATATATATATATATATATATATATATATATATATTAGTAAAAATGAATATTACATAAAATAAATATACATATATTAAAGTACGTCTCGCAGTTTCATGTTCAATACAATCTTCAAATATTTATATAGTTACCTGAAGATTGTAATAAACATGAAATTCCGAGTCATACTTTTGACGTATACACACACACACACACATATATATATATATATATATATATATATATATATATATATATATATATAATGAAATATAGTCTTAAGGTGTGCTATATTTATGGAATAAAGTGCTCAGTATCAGAGATAGAGCGTGTGTAAATATAAAAGTGAACACAGAAGTCAACACTTAGAGGCGGCAGTCTGTTTCATGCTATATGCAATCGTCAGGCCTGACGATTGCATATAGCATGAAACAGACTGTCGCCTCTAAGTGTTGACTTCTATGTTCACTTTTATATATATATATATATATATGTGTGTGTGTGTGTGTTCTCCGCACAGACTGTTTCGCTGTATCACAGCTCATCAGTGTGATTAGCCATATGATTGTCTCAAACCAGGATCGAAACCCAACTGATTTGGCATCAGTCGTAGATTTTTCTCCTGAACTATCAGTTCGTGGCACAGATGATGATGAATTTTTACGTATTTTACAATAAACACGCCAGTGATACAGAGTGCACAATTCATAGAAGAGCTTTTGCATCAGTATATATATATATATATATATATATATATATATATATATATATATATATATATATGCTTACTCATACCTGTTACACATTACCTACAATAAGATATCCTCAACTCCATTTATAACAGTTATATTTGCAGTTCGAAAAAGTATCAATAAGCTATTTTTCTTTTCGAGTGGAACTTACACCTCACCGATGGCATACGTCGGAAATGGTGGTTGGTTTAAACCAATGAACTTAGCGTGGCAAATCTTAGTCATGGACGGTTAGAAAGGGTGGAACTAAGAAATGTAGTTCGTGAGAACATTTTTCCATGGAAATAGTGATTGACCAGTGAGAGCGTTGCGACGTTTCATCTGTGAGATTCCAGGGCGGAAGATAATGTGTCACCGATAAGGAAGCGGATAAGATATCGAGATTTGGAAAATAAAGAGCTACTTTTTCGTTACGGCTATTAGTATTTTCAAAACGTTAAATAGAATATTAATTTTACGTTTAATAATTATGTAATTAGAATCTAATATAGAGGTATGTATCTGGATTCAAGTTACAACATTTTAGGGTGGAAATAAAAAAAAAATAAAATAAGTTAAAAATAAAAATTGAAGACGCCGAAATATTAAAAAAAATGAAAAAAAAAATTCGTTAAACGTAAACGGATAGCGAATCAAGGGGATTACTTTATATAAATAAGTATAAAAAAGAAAAAAAGAAAAATTGCATTAACTAATTAAAAAAAATTCTTAAAAGCCGCTTTATCATATCCGCTTATCTTCATCTTTATAGCTCCCCACATGTCTGCCTTATTCTATTAATATATCTCCCCACTTGTCCGCCTATCTTCATCCATATAGCCCCCAAAACATGAGTCTTTCCTCATCCATATTGCTCCCCACATGTCCGCCTATCCCCCATCTTCATAGCTCCCCACATGTCCGCTTATCCCCCCTCTTCATAACTCCCCACATGTCCGCCTATCCCCCATCTTCATAGCTCCCCACATGTCCGCCTATCCCCCATCTTCATAGCTCCCCACATGTCCGCTTATCCCCCCTCTTCATAACTCCCCACATGTCCGCCTATCCCCCATCTTCATAGCTCCCCACATGTCCGGCTATCCCCCCTCTTCATAGCTCCCCACATGTCCGCCTATCCTCCATCCATATAGCTGCCAACACATATATTCATCCATATAGCTCCTCACATATCAGACTATCGCCATTCATATAACTCCCCATGCCTTATATACAGAACGAGTGAATGTTTGCATGAAGTGATGACTGAAAGATGCAAAGACATTTATTGCCAACTGATGGTATAAGTGTCAACTCTGTAATATTTCATTATTGAACCCGGATGAAAGTTAATTAAATTTTCAAAAGCTAATGGAATTAAAAATTGAAACACGCTGTTAGTCACGTGAAAAATTGAATGTCTGTCTGCTCATTCACATATTCTTTTTTTTTTTGTTCATTCTATACACAGAAAAAAAGTTTGTTTTTTAAACAAGTAAAATATTTTAAATATTAAAATAAAACAGGTCCACTCTTGTCCTTTTTGTATTCTCCATTTTTTTTTCAGTATCTTTCATGTTTTAACGCGTTCAGTACCAAGAATGAAAATTATTTGACGTCCCCTTTTTGAAAATAGTGCTTTATCTCCATTTTATTCTCCGCACATTACTATGATTTATACCTGTTTCCAACGATGCTAATTCTGAGGGGGATTCTTATTGTTCTCTTCGAAGGCTACAGATATCAGAAAAAAACGGTTAGGATTATAGTGTTAAGAGGGAAAAGAAATCAAAGAATTTAAAATATGTGGAATTTAAAATTAAATGCTGAAGCATAATAAATTAAATCGAATTTGTCTTTCTAATAATGAAAAGGTGGCTCGTTGGAGTAATTGCTAGCGGCTCGGATTGAATAATCAGAGTTCGAATTCCAGTCGAATCCATTATATTCACTTACGTGCTAATACTCCTGGGAAGAGTATGAATCCTCTTCTCCCCCATCTCCTGATATGCGTAAATAGCAGGACAGACCGGGTTCTATAGAATTGTATGGCGACTGGTCTACCTCAGAAAGAAATGGAAACCTACTCCGGGAAAACAATCTGCCTTGTCAGTCATGTTTCGAAAAGTACATGATCGCCTAAGCGTGTATCACGCATGACACATAACTGTTTGAAGTGCTAATACTCTTGGGAAAGTTATATATCCTCTTCCACTCCCCCATCTCCAGATATGGGTAAATAGCAGGACAGACCGGGTTGTATAGCCTTGTAGGACGATTAGTCTACCGCAGAAAGAAATGGAAACCTACTCCGGGAAAACAATCTGCCTTGTCAGTCATATTTCGAAAAGTACATGATCGCCTAAGCGTGTATCACGCATGACACATAACTGTTTGAAGTGCTAATACCCTTGGGAAAGTTATATATCCTCTTCCACTCCCCCATCTCCAGATATGGGTAAATAGCAGGACAGACCGGGTTGTATAGCCTTGTAGGACGATTAGTCTACCGCAGAAAGAAATGGAAACCTACTCCGGGAAAACAATCTGCCTTGTCAGTCATGTATCGACTAAGCGTGTCTCATGCATGGCACATAAATGGCTGACTGAATAATGAAAACATAATTGAATACTACCATTTGTTTATCGGCATTATTATTTTCTTTCTTTAACCAAATCCCTCAATTTAAGTATCCCTTTGTCTTTTTTTGTTTTATGTGCTGTATCCACTCAGGGTGTCGGCAGTGATGACCCTCGACAATTTCCTCTCCCTTTTTTAATTCTTAATAAATTTTGTATTTTTGTTATTTCTCCTAAACACTGTTCTACCAATCCATTTACTCAAGCTCACTATGTCATGCGTTGTTTTTCTCTGTCCGTCTTGCATTGAATCTGTCCTGTGAGTATCAGAGTTTCCAAGCCCTCTTTCCTCATCATGTGCCTAGACATTTCAATTGACTCTTCATGGTATTAAGTATAAATTTCTTTTTTGTTTCTATGTTCTCTAAAACTTCGTCGTTGCACATATTCGGTCCATGGCATACTCAGCATCCTTCTGTAGAACCACATTTCTTTTGCTTCAAGTCTGTTCTTCGTCTGTGAGGAGACTGACCAGGATTCACGGCAAGATAGGAGGACAGACTTCACATATCATTTCAGTGCTGTTTTCCTTAAAGCTTTTTTTTTTCTGTTTTTCAGTACCCTGCCTAGCTTTTGGAAGGCATCTTTCGCTATCCCAATGCGCCTTCGGATTTCAGTGTCGCACTTTCCGTCCTCCGTTAAAACACTTCGCATTTATTTAAATATTTTGTACTTGTTTAATTTTGGTATCTCCGATTTGTAATTCAGAGGAACGGTAACCCGAAAGAGAGAATAACACTTTAAGATACGATGACATTCCAAAAAACGATATAACAAAGAAAATAAAATATATATATTTTAATTTTAAACAAAATAGAAAAAAAAACAATAATAAAACAATTATAAAATTAATTAAATTGGATTGTTTTTCCCATGATGTAAGAATATTGATTTTATATTACAATACTGTCTCTCTCTTTATCTATCTCTTTATCTATCAATCAATCAATCAATCAATGTATCTATCTATCTATATATCTCTATTTATCTGTCAATCGATCTTCTTTTTCTTTTTTTATATAAACTCTCAAATTAAATATTACTATCTCTTATATATAATAATAATAATGTTTTGTTTTTTGTCAGTGGAAAGTGCCATGATGCCATTTCTAACCTTGGGTCCCTGGGTGGGACCCGGAAAGAAATGTGTAAACGCCAGAAATCAATAAAAGTAATAATAATAATAATAAATTAAATTGGATTGTTTTCAAGCATTTTATATCACCGTCGAATTCTTTCCGTCAGCCTGTCTATCTATCTATCTATCTTTTTCCTTTTGACATAAATCCCTCAAATTATTCCTTACTATCTCTTAGGAAATGGAACTTCGAAATTCTTAATAACAAGCTGAGATACACGATATTTAGATATTTGGGAAGCATAATCTCTTTTGATAATGTATAACATTGTTCCAAAATTCGAGTAATTTAAAGCAATATGGTGGAATTTTGTTTTGTATACCTTGTATACCGATGGATCCAGTATAAAACATATGTACGTAAGTGAGTTATGCATCAGAGACATCAATAAGAAACAAAATAGAGGAGCGAATAAAGAGAAACAATAAAAATAATAAGACATGTGTCCATTAAAGTCGAGAATTTATTTCACCTATATATATATATATATATATATATATATATATATATATATATATATATATAGCGAGACGATCCTATGAGAACCCGGAGACCTACCAGGATATTTTCATTGGTAGACATAATCTCAACACTGTTAGATACAGAGATGATACCTTGATGATAGTAAACTCAGAATATAAACTGAAAGAATACATTAAAAAGGTAATAAAAGAAAGCAAGAAGAAAGGACTAACTCTTAACTATATGAAGACAGAATGCGAGGTCGTCAATAAAACTGTCGGCCAAAAACGTCTGCTACGTATTGGACGGGTGGTCAAATAAAGCCGGTTCATAGATTTAAATATCCGGATAATGGAGCAAAAGAATACGGAAAAAACAACACATAAACCCGATATGGAATCATTAGAATGAAAAAAATAGTTTTCACATATTTGAAATAAATTAGTCGGTCACAAGACTGAAGGACAACTGTCCACGGAAAGTGCTTAGATGAGCTACATTCCTTAGTTCGACCAGTTCTTAACTAAGACCCGCCATGCCACAGCCATTATAACAAATTCCGTTTGCGAGACATATTCTAATCGGGCAGCTTCTTCCCACGAAAAGCTGCTTCGAAGAACTGCCTTCCAAGAGGATGCTTCATCGATCATTGCAATCTTAACCTGTTCAAGTCCAGGTTTAACCGTTATCTTCCTACATATCGCCACAAGATGTGCCTCTTACTGTGTATCCCTCTACATCGATTGGTTCTTGGGCCTTGGACTCTATTGTAAAAAAAAAAAAAAACGCTGAGTACTAATCAAGTTCACTATGGCTTCATTTCAATGACCGAACGAGAATCGATGCGTTCGCCATAACTTCAACGCAAAACAGATTCATAAAAGGATTTCGACTTTCTCTTTTCCTTCTCGCTCAGCGTTTTCAAACATATGCCATTTCAAACATGACATCATAGTGGCAGAACTTTCGTGGTGACTTGTCTTAGCGAGCTAATCAGTGTAACTATGAAGAATGTGTAGTGAGTTCGATCGTAACTGGGCGTCTTATATTTATTTTCCTTTGCGAAAATAAACTGAGCATATAAACAAAACGAATTATCACTGTTTGAGAGACGTACACAATAGGAAATGACTTAGTATTTTTTGATTAACGAAGAGAAGAATAGAATCTATATAAAAACAGAGGAGGAATTTCTGAGATACATAATAAAGAAAGAAGGTTTGGGAAATTGAACACTCACAATGTTGTATACCCGCTTCTTTCTGGGGGTAGTCTTGGGGTGACTGTCTTGATTCATTCATATAATGCATTCTTCTCTCTGTCACCTTCCGGTCGGTGTCGAAATGTTTTTGGATTCGTAGGTAAAATGAGATCTACGATGAGCATCTGAATAGAAAAAAGTATTTTTCACAAACTGTACAGCTTCTTAAGAGATCTGAGAATATCCATAGTAAGGAATAAAATAGTGATGAACTGCTATATAATATTTAATTTTCTATATCACAGCAAATCTTAGAGGATTTACTCACAGATGGGCAAGATATTCTAGTGACGAATTCTGGGAATGCCATAGACTAATGACGAAGTTTTAAGGAGACACGGGAACTGCAAAGCAATTGCTGAAAGAAACAACAAGAAATGTTTGGGACATATAATGAGGACAGGAGGCTTGGAGAATTCAAAACTTCCAAGGCAGGAGGAGGAAGGTGAAACAGTGAATAACATACAAAAAATGTGAGTCAATGCTAGGAAAAAAACAAGGAAAAGCAAGAACTCCGTAGAGCATGAAATAAGAAACTGTGGATGGGTCGTGATCGCCTATCTCCCGGAAAGACACAACGCTTAAAAGAAAAAAAATGTGTTGTATTTCTCAATCTTCATCGGAGATATTAAAATCAACCCCTAAAAAGACTCTTCTTACTTAGAAGGAGGAAGAGTGTGCACTTAATTACTGGTTACGGGGAAAGAACTGTTTTGAGAGCTTATAATTATCATGAGTCAATATCAAGGTAGTTTCTTGAGTTTAATATTATTATTTTAAATCATTTCACCCCATACAAGGCCGTAAAACCCTTAAGACACAAGGGGTTGCTGAGTGTGAAATAATAATTAAAAAACAACAACATTGCTATGGTGCGAGAACAATAGAAGAGTAATCAAGAAGACAGTAGATAACAATTAGTAATGCATTTAAATTTTTGAAAATCACAATTGACTGGAAAGCAAGTAGTCATAATAGAGTTCCACGAGCGAGAAGTTCGATAAAGAAACTGTTAGTATAGAACATACGTTTACATCTAGCCAATTCAACTGCCAAAAGATGGGACCTTGCTGCCAATCTAATACTGAACTTAACTTCATAAAGTCTAGCTACGATAGCAAAGAGTTCATCTGAACAATAACCATCAAATATTTATAGAAAAGGCATAGGGAAGCTGTGTGGTGAGAAAGTAACTGAAGCCGAGATGACAGGTCAGGACCAATAATATTGCAGATACTTATATGGATTTTTTCAAGAAGCTCTAAATATATAACAGGAGTACCGAGCCATATGTGGCAGAAATACAAATTATGGACGAATAGTCGATTTATAAATATGAAAATAAATTCCGAAAAGGAAGATTATCTAGCACGACACAGTGAAACTATTTTTTTAGCACAGGCCTAGCAATGGATTCAATATAATCTTTCCACTTAATGTCAGCCGACAGTGACATAGAGAGTCGATCTTATGGAGGTTAGCATTATTCATGCTCAGGGAGGTAAGGTCCTTTTAGGTGACTGGGAAGACACCCTCACTATGTAATACGGTTATATATAGAAAAAATTTTTTTGCTCAAGATTAAGCTAAGCTTAACTAAGTCTTTTTTTTTTTTCAAATCAATCTTGGCGCAGCATAATCTTTCTTTCGGCGCCATTTTGGTCGAGTTAATCCGGACTCGGTGTAACCATGGTAACTATCCACATTGATTTGCGAACATTTCCCCAGTGTTGGTCTTTGCTCTTTTCCTAAATTAAGTTTGACATTAACAAATGGGAAGGGACCTTTTGACTAAGGCCCTGGTTGAGTGCGTGCGACACTGATTCAATCAAACAGTATTTATTTCTATCAGCGCAATCTAATATTGTTGCTAGAGTTAGGTCGATTCTCTCTGCGGCAAAGAGGCCTTATGCCAATAAGTATTCAACACATCGTCGGCTTCACTCTCTTTACCATTCTCTTTCTCTCTCTCTCTCTCTCTCTCTCTCTCTCTCTCTCTGTCACTGTCTCTCTCTTTCTGTCTCGCACATACACACACACACATACACACACTATTTCAGTTGGCTGCCTCTTTCTTCATATATAAATAATCCATGTCATAATAAGCCATATCATCCTTACCGAGCATTCGCAAAAAAAAGTAGTTGTTAGCATCTACTGCAAATCAAACGACAACAAGCCCCTTCAATGCCCTCGCACTGAAATCTCTATCCTGCAATGATTTTCACAGAGACGAAATGTCGCAAGCCTTTTGCTATTTTGTCGTTTCTTTTATTTTAATCAATTCACCCCAAGCAAGGCGATATGGTCACTAAAACGCAAGGAGATACTGTAAGTGAAAGAGAAGGAAAAGACTTTAGAAGGAACCGGAAACAAACTAATAGTATACATTTCAGAGTTTAGGCGAAGACGTTAGAAGTATAGAGCTCAAGTAAACTTTAGATGCAACCGGAAACTGAATCGACAAGAAGAAACAAGGGTCAAATCTCTACTCCTCTACAAAAGACACTTCAAATGTTCAGATGACCCAGACTCTAATCCAGCACTCCTCTTTCTACAGGTGGAGTAGAAATTTTTATGCCCCACAACATTTTTTTTCTATTCCAAGATAGTTTTCATTTTTCATTTTCCAATCTGCTACAATTGCTTAGTCTATCATGAAGATTTGTTGGCCGTTTTCGTCTTATATAACAATGTCTAGTTGGTCAGCTTTTGTTGGTTTCTCATTATTATTATTATTATTATTATTATTATTATTATTATTATTATTATTATTATTTATATATGTTGTTTCCTGCTTTGTATCCTGTAGAGTCGGGTCAAAATTATGGTCCTTAGGCAGTATAAGAGAATTGTCATTTAATTGATAGCACTTTTCTTAGTATATGGGATGTTCTTAGTAGGGTGATCTGGGCAATTTGCATTTCGATGTTACCTGGGACACTATCATTAAAAATGTCCATTTTTTTATCACAGGGCCCAGAGCTCGGATTACTATTGGCAGTCTCAGTCTTCATTTCCCCACATCCTGTTAATCTCGATCTTCAGGTCCTTGTATTTCAACAATTTCTCGATAATTTTCATAGACATGTAGATGGTACTGCTATGTCAATAAGCATACACTTCCTGAATTTCTTGTCTTTCATGATAATATCCGGTCTGTTGGCTATTATTTCTCTGTCAGTTTGAATTGGCATTTCTCAGAGGATAATTACATCGTTATTTTGGGCAAGTGTGTCTGGTTGGTGGTCATACCATCTCTCAGTGGTTTCGATGTTGTGCTCCTTGCATATCTTCCAGTGCACATATATAGCTACCTTGTTTTATCTGTGTATATATTCATTTTTTGCTAGTTCCAGACATCCTGAGATAACATGGTCGACAGTTTCATCATATTTTCCGCAGATCCTGTATTTCGGGATAGTGACAGTGATAGGACCTTGTCGCAAGGCTTTGGTCCTGATCTGCAATAATTAGGCCTTCTATCCCAGCCTTCAACCCGGTGCACCTCAGCCACTTGATTATTATTATTATTGTAGCATGTGTACGGACGATAATGGGAATGCCCCAATTCCTATAAATACAGTAGTAAATACTGTATTTGTTGGTCTGCGGTCTGCAGTTTGACTCACTTCTAGCAGTTGACTGTTCTTCTACGCGCCGTTGGCGAATCTTATATATGTTGTTCTTGTCCTAAGTATTATCGTTCCTGAGATTATTCTATTCAGTAACCTTCGCTAGGTTACAACAATTCTTCTTCTTCTTCTTCTTCTTCTTCTTCTTATTATTATTATTATTATTATTATTATTATTATTATTATTATTATTATTATTTTTATTTTCTTTGCTTTCTGGCATTTACACATTTCTTTCCAGGTCCCACCCAGGGACCTAAGGTTAGAAATGGCATCATGACACTTTTCACTGACAAAAAAAAAAAAAAAAAAAAAAAATTACATAGATAGAGCCCTTCGTAAAGTGTGGGCTGTACTTGTCAGAACAATTTTTTGTATCTCCTTGAGGCATGGGCTTCCAGGAATCCCTGCAATTAGTCTACTGCAATCTTTTCCAACCAGTCCTAGGGCTCCAACTACAACAGGGATTGTTGATGTTCCCATATGCCACATTTTCGAGACCTCTATTTCAAGGTCCTTGTATTTTGACAGCTTTTTGAATATCTTCAAAGATACATTGCAGTCAGCAGGGACTGCCATATCAATAAGGATGCACCGTTTTTGTTTGTGGTCTTTAATAACAATATCTGGTCGGTTGGCCTTGATTGTTCTGTCAGTGTGGATTGTGTAGTCCCATAGAATTGTAACAGGTCCTATCTCCGTAACTGGGTCTGGGTGGTGTTGGTACCAGTTTCTTTCAGTTTCCTTCCCGTAGAAGTTGCAGATTTTCCAGTGCAGATATTGGCCCACTCTGTCATGTCGGGTTTTATATTCAGTGGGTGCCAACATCGTGCAACCTGATACAAGATGATCAATCGTTTCTGGATATTTATCACAGAATCTGCATTTTGGGCTGACACAATATTTTAGTATATGTGCTTGATAATTCCTAGTTAGCAAGCATTGGTCCTGCGCAGCAAGGATAAAACCTTCAGTTTCCGCTTTCAACCCTGCACTGCGTAGCCACTGATGGGTACGGGTTTTGTCTACATCAGCTTGGTTGATACGGGCAGAGTATTGGCCATGAAGCGGTTTATCTTGCCATCGCTTCTGTATCTGGTCGGTTGCATTCGTCTTTGCTGTCTTTTTCAAGTATTTTGCAGTTTCAGCCGGTGTATTGTGCTGTAGTTGCATCTCTACGCCCATTTGAAGCTCCAGTTTGAATTTGTTGGCTTCTTTCATTACGGAGTAAAGACGCTTACTACTTTCATGTTCCTTGACGCATACCATCATCCAGTCTTCTGTAGTTTCCAAGTATTTTTGGAGGCCAATTGTTGTAGTTTTGTAGGACAGTTCTAGTTGAACTAATCCTCTGCCTCCTTCGGATCTGGGCACATACAGACGATCAACATCAGCTTTGGGATGATGCATGCGATAGCAAGTGAGAAGCTTTCTCGTTTTGGCGTCCATTCGCTTAATTTCAGCTATGGTCCAGTTAAGGACATTAAAGCTGTAATGCACCACTGGGACAGCCAATGTGTTTATAGCTGATATTCTATTTTTTGAGTTTAGTTCAGTATTTAGTATCAGACGTACACGCCTGTAGTACTCTTTTCTTATTTTTTCTTTCATTTGGGGGTGTTGTATGCCATCTCCTTCGCTAATTCCTAGGTACTTATAAGCTTCTTCATGCTCCAATTCCCTAATCTTTGTGACAAAATCTAAATCTATTGAGGGTAATTCTGTAATTCTACCTTTCTTGAATGTCTTGAATTCTTCTTCTTCTTCTTCTTCTTCTTCTTATTATTATTATTATTATTATTATTATTATTATTATTATTATTTCTACAATATTGTGTCAGAAAGTATCTTTATATCTGGTCATTAATGCATAGAGTGCGAGCCATAGCTAGCAGCTTTAAGTATCATGTAATTTTCTACTGACATTAAGTGTTCATCACTTGCTGGATTATCCTTACCGTTCTTAAGAGGCTTCCTTCCTGCAACAGTATCACGAGGCGAACATTGCTATTGTTTATTCAACAATGTCTCTATTCTCTCAGTTATCGAACCAAGTACAACCCATAGACAACTGGTATAATTGTGACCTTCTTCACCTTCCATAACTTTGCGAATTCAAACGTCAATGGGTCAGTGTTGATTACATTCTCTTCTTCCATTTGCTCTGTCCTTCCAATTAAAAGGACAAGGCAAATCAATGATTGGCACTTTTTCTCTTTTATCTTCTTGGGCTCCTGATTATTATTATTATTATTATTATTATTATTATTATTATTATTATTATTATTTCCTTTCATTTCTGGCGTTTACACATTTCTTTCCGCGTCACGCCCAGGGACCTAAGGTTAGAAATGGCATCATGACCCTTTCCACTGACAAAAAAAAAAAATTACATAAATAAAGCCCTTCGTAAAGTGTGGGCTGTACTTGTCAGAATTTTTTTTGTATTTCTTTAAGGCATGGACTTCCAGGAATTCCTTCGATTAGTCTACTGGAATCTTTTCTAACCAATTCTAGGGCTCCAACTACGACGGGGAGTGTTAATGTTCCCATGTGCCACATTTTTTAGATTTCTATTTCAAGGTCCTTGTATTTTGACAGCTTTTTGAATATCTTCAAAGATACATTGCAGTCTGCAGGGACTGCCATATCAATAAGGAGGTACTTTTTGTGTTCGATCTCTAATAACAATGTCTGGGCGGTTAGCTTTGATTGTTCTGTCAGTGTGTATTGTGTAGTCCCATAGAATTGTAACAGGTCCTATCTCCGTAACCAGGTAAGGGCGGTGTTCATACCAGTTTCTTTCAGTTTCCTTATTATTATTATTATTATTATTATTATTATTATTATTATTATTGATTTCTTTTGTATACGCATTTCCTCCCGGATACCATCCAGAGACTTACGGTCAGAAATGGCCTTATGGAATCTTACACTGATTGTTTTAGAATGAAATAATAAAATCACACACATTTCATATAAATAAAGATCCTCATATTGTGCGAGCTATACTTGTGAGCACATTTTTTTTTGTATTTATTTACATGTAGCATGGGCTACCAGGGACCCCTTCAATGAGTCTATCGGAACCTTTTTTGGAATTACTCTTAGAGCTTTAACTATAACTGGAATTATTGATGTCCTCGTGTGCCCCATTTTTTTTAGATTTCCGCTTCAGTATCCTTGTATTTTGATAGTTTTTTTAAAAGATCTTCAAAGGTACATTACAATCTGCAAGAACTGCATTGTCAATAAGAAAGTATATTCTGTTTTGCGGTCTTTGATAACGATATGTGGTCGATTAGCTTTAATTGTTGTCTTTGTGTATTGTAAAGTAACATAAAATTGTTAAATGCCCTATCTCTGCAACCGGGTCTGGGTGATGTTTACAAGATTCTTGCAGTTTCTTTCTGGTAAAATTTGCATTCAGTGGGTGATAACACTGTGCAACCAGATACAATATTATTATTATTATTATTATTATTATTATTATTATTATTATTATTATTATATTTAATATCCTATCTGTCTAATAGATATTTTGGCGGGGTGTTAAATATGATATCTCAGTTCCTACCTGCAGCTTAGAGACACGGGAACTGCTCCAAGCGGATCTGTTAGCTGGTCATTTGCAAACATGTTAAGTATATCCCAAGGCGCCTTGCGAAGTAAAATATTCCTGGAAATAGTCTTGAGTGCACCAATCACAAAAGAACAACTTAAGTTGGTGCTTCGGATATCTCGCTGATTTGCCCTGTCCAGTCTTGTTACCTCCGTATTTTCTACGGCTTCGCCATCATAATGCTCTTAACCGAAGGTACCGTAAGTTCTATAATGATTACAAGAAGACTGCTCTTTTACACAAGTGTGATATCAGGGCGATTTCTTTCCAATCGCTTGTCACTAACTATAGTCGTATCGCACATTACTCATTCTAAGCTATAGGGAGTGGAGAGGGATCGTTCCTCTTTCCTGAGCACTTGAAGACCTAGTTCCTGCTTAGTTATCATTATTATTCACTACATGGTCACATGAGTATTAAATTATGTTTTCAACTTGAGATCAAGTGACAGCAAGTCGCTCTAATCTTCGAGTAACCTCCTTAATATTCCAGATTATTTTAGTAATAATATTGTTTTGTGAGTCTCGATTCTTCATCAGGACCAATGCTATTACCGCTAACATGGTACACAATATATTTTCTATTTGTCTGATGAGCAGGGGCTTATCGCTTGAAAATAAATAACAAAAATCCCCATCAAACCTCCAGCACTTTCTCCAGTATCTTCGCAGACACTATCATACCAGTCATTTTCTATACATTGATGTATTCCTAATTCATTTGGACTAGGATCTGTTTACCATTCAAAGTGTACCAATTATTGATTCTCATGGTGTGTAATTTTCTCAAGTTCAGCTTAAAGTTCTATCATATTTTATTATTTGTTACTACAATGTAGCAGGTCTTCTTTTCCTTTGATAGATTATCTCATTGACTTTTCTCACTTTCTTGAAGTCGTTGATTTGGATGTGAAAGTTAAAAGAAAGAATTATCGTTATTAGTTTTTAGAACAGTCCACGCTTTGTCCGGATACCAGTTTTCTCATTTCCAACATCTTCATAGATTTTTTTTTTCTATTTCATATTTTAAATTTAATGTTCAAATAAAAAGAAAACACTCACCGTTTGGTGTTTTTGTATCTGCAGTCGAAACAAGTGTCTGTCTCGGAAAATTCAACAATGAATAGAAGTACGTCCACTTCCACAAACCAAGGCGTTGAATTTCGTGTTTGCCTACTTTATACCATTTAATATCTAAAGGCGGATGTTTGTTGTCTCATAATCCCATAATCGTCAAGATAAACTGATACTGATATCGTTATCCGGCGGATTGATTGCCAACGTCCATGGTGCATTGTGCATGATAACATCGGTTCATCAAATAGGTCAAGCCATTTTCTCGTAGACGCAGTGTGGTTTCCCGATGCCAGGCTTATAGATGCTTACCATCGCACTACCTTTCCCCCACTCAGAAGATAGTACCATGTTCTCGAGTTGGGAGTCAAGGAGACTAAATTTCGCGTTCAGAGAGCGCCCTCTAGCGTTAATTACTAGAATTAATTATTGAAGTGTTAGTAAGAAATTGTAGAAAAGGTGGAGCGGTCTTATATCTTAATAACTCACTATTGTTTGTTCTATTTTAAACGGACTCTATGGCCATTGCTTGACTAAAACCAGAAAAGTGTCCGTTCCTGTGTCTCAGCAGTTTAATCCATTTATCTCTCCATACACTCTCATTGTTTTCTTTCTTTACGATATATCTGCAATCTTTCTTTCTTTCCCGCTTTCTTTCTATGTAATATTTCTATCTCTTCATTTTCTTTCTTTCTCTCCTCCAATTCTTTATTTCTTTCTTTCTTTCTTTCTTTCTTTCTTTCTTTCTTTCCACCATTTCATCCTTTCTCCAAAGTGTTTCTTTATATTCTTAATATTTCCATTTTCTATCTTTCTTTCTATGTCCTTCTTTCTTTCTTTCTTTTTTCGTTCTTTCTGTCTTTTTTCACCGTACTATTTCTGTCTACATTGTATTTCTGCCTTGTAGCATTTCTTTCTTTCTTTCTTTCTTTTTCCTTCTGTTTTCTTTCTTTTTTCTTTCTTTCTCCAAAATGTTTCTTTATTTTCTTAATATTTCAATTTTCTTTCTTTTTTCTTTCTTTCTTTCTTTCTTTCTTTCTTGCTTTCTTCACTGTACTATTTCTATCTCTTCATTTTATTTCTTCCTCTGTAGAATTTCTTTCTTTTTTCTTTTTCTTTCTTTCTTTGTTTATTCTTTCTTTCTGTGTTTCTTTGTTTCTGTCTTTCTTTCTTCTTTCTTTCTTTTTCTTTCTGTTTTCTTTCTTTCCACTATTTCTTTCTTTCTACCATTTCTTTCATTCTCCAAAATATTTCTTTATTTTCTTACTATTTCAATTTTCTTTCTTTCTTTCTTTCTTTCTTTCTTTCTTTCTTTCTACCATTTCATTCTACTCTCCAAAGTGATATATTTCTTTCTTTCTTTCTTTCTTTCTTTCTTTCTTTTCCAGCATTTCATTCTTTCTCCAAAGG
>OZ010574.1:22495308-22502808 GCA_963932145.1 Acanthosepion lycidas | reverse complement strand
GTGGATAAAGGCATTGCTTGGATCCAGTAACTAGACGCAAAAAATTGTGTTCAATACCAGGCTACAGTTGAGTTAAAAGGGATATAAGTGAGACATCCAGAAGAGGCATGGCACGTGGAACTAAAACAATTTACCCCGATGGACGAAATAAAGACTCTCGGGTCGTAATTCCAATCACCTAAAGAAGGCCGGAGCGTACAACGGCTGAAACGTTGTCAATATATATGGCAATGAAGATGATAACAGTCCGAATAATGTCTGTATAATATTCACAGATCTTTCATTTTACAAGGATATAATGATTGCAAGACGATGCAAACGTTCGGTTTCGAAGAGTAGTAGAGAAACAACGTTTCGCTCCTAATGTGTTTGTAAAACCAATTTATGTTCTCGGCAAGCATCCTGAAATAAAGTGATTTAATAGCTTTAAAAACAGTGAATATAAAATAAACGTTTCTTTCTCGGTCGTTATTCACAGCTTTAAGATTTTCCCAGCATTCGTCTCTAAAATAAAGAAGACAGTTTATCTGACCAGACAGAAATAGCAACGTGTTGAGATTAAATTTTAATACCTTCAGTCTTTTCGATTTCAGAAACAGGATATTTATTTTAATGTGAATTTAAACTGCTACTGGGTAGATGCTGTTGGCCTAGCAAAAAAAAATGTAACCCTCGAACCGACTTCAAATTACAGCTGAGAAATTTTGACTTCCGGTCATGATTTCCTTTGGCTATACATAAATACATTTTTTCTCCACCTGTAGAGCCAACTAGGCCTTCTCGCCTATATTGACAACCAGTTTAGGATAAGTACAACACCTAATTGAATGCCATGATGAATGTGAAAGAGTAGCCCTCTATCTTTCCCGTGTTATTTTGCAGATATAAAAGTAAATGAATTTGTGCGTATATATGTGATAGACATATTTTTTTAAAATTATTTCATCCCAAGGAAGGCGGAAATACTACAAGAGGTTATAAGGAGTGAAAGTGAGAAAAAAAGACAACATAAGGAGGATTTAGAAAATGACAAAAGATGAACGGGATTCAAGAAGATAGATATTACGTTTAAATTTTTGAAGATTTTATTTATCAGGGAAGCAAGAAAACGGAAGTGGAAGAAAAGAAACTCTTCGAGTAGAAGTGGTGGTTGCATTTAGATATTTCAAAAGTAAAAGGGTGAGACCTATATGCCAATCTAGTAACACATTTACATTCATGTAAATCAGCGCACCTGGAAAAAAAGACTCGTCAGAACCTTTGCTATGAAAATATTTTTAGAAATGACATCATCGATGTCGGCTTTCACTTTGGATGACACCCAAGAGGCGCATTTTTTTTAACAGGATAATTAGAAACTTCATTCCAAGGAACCTCACAAAGGTCACAGAAAGAAAGTTGCAATCAGCTCGTTGATAACAGAAATATATTATATTACTCGGAGGTTCTTGGCTGGTGGGAGAGCGGACAGAGATGTTTATAGACATTGCTGCATGATCAGAGTTGCCAGGAGGGCAGAGCTGCAGGATGCGACATGAGTGAGGAATAGAGTAAATAACAAATCAAGAAGAAAAACGTGTCCATCAGGATTGCTGGGGAAACACGTGGGAAAATCCGCCATTTACGTGAGAGATTGAGTAATTAATATTTCAGGATTTAAAGTCAATGACAGAGTGATTAATTTATCTGGCACGATTGGCATTAAATTCACCGAACACAAACATATTTGTAAACGTGTCTAAAAAGAAAAATATACTATTATAACATTTACAGTGTCGTATTTCACCTGTCAAATATGGTGTCCATTATAAAAACAAATATACTGTCATAAATTTATGTGACGGATAAAAGATTCGTTCTTACCGTAAATGATATTAAACACAAGAGATTCACACAAATTATTTACATGGAAGAACTATACCAATATCATGGAATAAAAGCTATTTAATGTAGAAAAGACCCGTCCTTACCAAGTATCCTATTAAACACAATAACTAAAATTATTATATATATATATATATATATATATATTTATGGTGCAGTTCAATTTATATTACAATGAATCATACATACAAAAAGTAAATTAGTAAAGTTTATGATATAAAATGTTAAAATAAATAATAAAATATTAAAATAAATAAGTAAATAATAATAAATAATAAAATAGATAATAAATAAATATGTAAATAAAGTTAAATTTTCAAGATAATTCAACATTAGTGGAACTCCACGCCCCACAAATTTGTATCCGTTATCAATAACAAATTAAAAAAAACATATTCCGATTTATATTATAGTTTTCGTCTTGGATGCTACCTGAATTTTACCAAAAACAAAATAATTTTCATACCTGATGATGACTGTAAGTACAGTCGAAAGTACTTGCGTATTTCAGTTAAAAAGAAACATTGATCATAACATTCATCGAGTAGGTTAATGCACCTTTAAAATTTAGTTAGCGAATGGATTTCGACATTTTATATCATTAACTTTACTAATTTACTTTTTATATTTACTTTTTTTATAAAAGATTCATTGTATAATATATATATATATAGAGAGAGAGGGGGAGAGAGAGAGAGAAAGAGATAGAGGGAGAGAGAGGGGGAAGAAGAGCGACATATATATATATATATACATACATATATTTATTTCATCAGACTTACTTCACACTCGAGAAGACATATTAAAAAATAACCCTCTCTCCGATAGGATTCAATCCTACCTCCCACTTTGCAAGAGAAACCATTTTAGATGATTGGGAAGCTCAGTCGGTGGTTCGAATCCTACCCGAAGGCACATTTCTTTAATAAGTTTTCAAATAAGTATTTTAAATTTGTTAAATATTTAAGTCATCTAAATTATAAATGTGTTCCTTATGTTATAAACCTTGTTTTGTTTGGCGTAAACTATCTTTGGTATTAAAAATTATTAAGACGCATATCATGTTAGTGCAAAAGTAATGTCCGATTTCAAGGTCTATACTAAAAACGAAAAGGCCCATGCTTATGAAAATAATTATCGTGAACACGAGCTCCTTTGCTTTCTATAACATCATTCCAGCTATCTGTCTATATTTCTGAGATAAGATATTATGTACACTATTTCTAAGATAAGGTATTATGTACACTATTTCTGAGATAAGATATTATGTACCCTATTTACATTATTCGGACTACTGTTCTCATCTTTGTCGCCATATTTATTTCAACGTTTTGACCGTTGACGCTCCGGCCTTCTTCAGATGGTTGGAATGTCGAACTGAACCCTTCCTCCATTAAACATGGCAATTGTAACTAGAACAGTCTACCCCAGTGAGCGAACCCTTTATTTCGTTTGCTTGGGTAGACTGTTCTAGTTCCACGTGCCGAAACGTTGTGACAAGAAAGATGAGGACAATAGTCCCCACGTGGAACTAGAACAGTCTACCCCGGCGTGCAAAATAAAGGGTACGTTTCGACATTCCAACCACCTAAAGAAGGCCGGAGCGTACAACGGCTGAAACGTTGTGATAAATATGGCAAGAAAGATGAGGACAATAGTCCGCATAATGTAAATAGTGTATCCAGCTGTCAACAAGCTTATAAATGCCACGCCTATAAATTTCCTTAGGTTTTGAAGCAAAATAGGAATGTCAACCTCTTTTCCTGATTCAACTTAAGACCATTGTCCCCGAAACGTGATAATCATAAGGGCCAGGAGAATAGGGTGGATGAAGCAATATTTCCCAACCAAGCTCTTCCAAAAGATTTTTAGTTATGCCAGCTGTGTGAGGATGAGCATTGGATGATGACACCCTTTCTGTTCACTAAAAGCTTTTTAAAACGACAAAGTTGATCACAGTACAGATTAGCTATAATTGTTTGGATGTTGCTTAACAGTTCGTAATAGACAATTCCTTCAATATCCCACCATACACTCAATACGATCTTCTTTGGGTGAAGACCTCCTCTTAGTTGTTGACCTGATCTTCCTCTTCGACTTATCCACGATCAGCGACGTTGAATGTGATGTTAAGGCATCCTTTTCTCATCCCATGTAACAAGCCCATTCTAAAAACGATGCCTGAAGGTGTTGTGAAAGCAACGATTCACAATAAGCCACATGCTGTTACAGATTCTCTGGAGTTCGTGCGGGACCCATTTCCCAACCACTGAAACCTTTGATAATTTTTCATATATATATATATATATATATATATATATATATATATATATATATATATATATATATATATCATCGGATTTGTGACATGCTTACTGCTTACTTCAATATTCTCTGTAGATATGGCATGAAATATTTTCTCTTATTCTCTGTATATATATTTTGGTATTAACTGCAGGAAAAAGGATTCGTATTACAACTTCTTCTTCTTCTTCTTCTTCTTATTATTATTATTATTATTATTATTATTATTATTATTATTATTCTCTCCCTATATATATATATATATATATATATATATATATATATATATATATATATATCAGGTCATCCCATATGTTCTGTCCGGATTTTGAGTAAAGAAAACAAGTGACCAAATGTTACATTTAATTACAGATTCAATCAACAATGTATTTTCCCTGATTATCTTTGACTTCCTTCCATCTATTAACAAGCTTACTAATTCCATTACTGTAAAATTCTTTTGGCTTTGATTCGAAGAACTCACAAATGTCAGTTTCAACCTCTTTCTGTGTTCCAAAAGCTGTTTCTTCCAAATGGTTCTGTAAGCTACGAAACAAATGGTAGTCTGAAGGAGTAAGATCGGGAGAATAAGGTAGATGGGGAATTTTCTCCAAAACAAGTTCTTTGATCTTTTGTGACGTGATTCTTGCTGGGTGGGATCGTGCATTGTTCTGATGAAACATCACCCCTTTCCGATTCACTAGAGCAGGTCTTTTTTCCTCAAAGCTTGGTTCAAACGCTCTAATTGCTGACAGTATATTTGAGCATTAATTGTTGCATTAGGTGGTAAGAATTCAAAGTGGATTATTTCTTGGAGATCCCACCAGATTGAAAGAAGAAATTTTTGCCCATGAATTTCCCTTCTCCGTTGTAGCTGGGGTCCTTCCCCTTTACCTAGTCACTGTCTATGACGCTTAACATTTCGATAAAAGATCCATTTTTCGTCACCAGTCACAAGTCTTTGCAAAAAAGGTGAAACAAGTTGGCGAGAATGGAGAGAAGAGCAGATGTCAACTCGGGATTTGAGGTTGTTTTCATGCAATTCATGAGGCACCCATTTTCCAAGTTTTGGAACTTTTCCAAGTTGTTGAAGATGATGATGAGCAGTTGTATGGGTTGAACTGAAAACCACTGCCAATTCCTCAACTGATAAAGCAGGATTTTCTTCAAGAGTTGCTTCAAGAAGCTTTTCATCAAACTCAACTCGACGTCCAGCTCCATTATTAGACATTATAAAATACTCTTTAAATTTCGTTCATTTTAAAAAAAGTTAAAATTCGGACAGAAACTTATGGGATGACCTTGTTGGACTTGTTCTTTTGTGAATAAAAATACATTCTCTCTTCTTGCATTTAAAGTTTGGTCGTTTCTGCTGCAGGAGTGATAATTATAACTACGTTGAAACAGATAGATAGATAGATAGATAGATAGATAGATAGATAGATAGATAGATAATGAACAGACTGATATATATATATATATATATATATATATATATATATATATATATATATATATAGATACATAGATTTTCTTATCTTCTCTTTGTCTTATACTCTCTCGCCTTTTCTTTCACATTCTCTCTCTTTCTCTGTAACAAGATAGACTTTCTTATATGGGCAGTTGTAAATAATTCTCTCTTTGTCTCTGCTTTGTGTTCTCTCTCTGTCTAGCTTTCTCTCTCTTTCTCTTTCTCTCTCTCTCTGTCTCTCTCTTTCTCGCGCGCGCTTTCTCTCTTTCTGTGACTTTCTCTCTTAATAGATAGATAGATTTTCTTGTATGGACGCTTGTAGCTAATTCTCACTTTGTCTCTATCTTCTTCTCTCCCGCACTCTTTTTTTCACAGTCTCTCTTAGTAGATCAATCGATAAATAGATAATGAAGAGAGATAGATAGATAGATAGATAGATAGATAGACAGACAGACATACTGAGAGATAGATGTGAAAAACTGAGATAGATAGATAGATAGATAGATATGAGCAAACATAGATAAATAGATTGATAGAAATTGACATAAGCAGAGCTAAACAAATATGAATAAATTTCAATATGTTCGAATAATTAGATATTAATCTCAATAGTCTTAAGTCTACGTCAATATTCATGTTTATTCAAATACCCATCTCTCTCTGAAATATACGTACATATATATATATATATATATATATATATATATATATACATACACGCATTTCCAATGAAACTTTTATCATTGTTATTTTCCTTTATTGTCTTCACTAGATCTTTCAATCCCCTTCTTAAGCCTGTCTTTATCATAAGTCGGCCATTAAACCAAGTAATGTAGTTGTTCTCTATCAAATACGTTCCATCAGGCGCAATCAATTCGGATTTTTCAGTCCTTTATCGACGATTGTCATCTTCATAACGCTTCCCGTGAAAAGCCAGGAATCTTCAGATTGTCTGCTGGCAAACATTACAAATATTACGCATTAAACACATCATGTCTTATTATCAGAGACAAGAACACTTTCCTGTTGAAGATATTGTGGCATACCAAAAACGGGCCATTTTAGGGCTTCTCCATAAATTAAAGAATTTTTTTTTTTACGAATGGGTATTCATGTCGAGAGACATTGTGCCACTAGGATATTTTTTTTTCTTTCTTCTTAGCTTCATTTATTTTTATCTAATCCTGAACCGATCCAAGATCGCCAGTCAACACAAGTCTCTTGATATTGTTGGCTGTTCTGATTACATATTTAAGAATTGTAATTGTAAGTTAATTTTTCATAATTTCATTAATACAGTTAACCCGGATATAAGAGGGTTGTCGGGACCGGATACGAAGTCTCTTATATCCGGATTTCTCTTATATCCGGGTTTGGTCTATTATATATGCATTAAAACAGGCTCTAATTTGGGACCAGAGAAAATCTCTCTTATATCCGGGTTTCTTTTATATCAGGGTCTCTTATATCCGGGTTACACTTATATAGTTTCGAATGCTGAACAAACACCTGAAATACTACTTCCTGACTCCCATCACCATGACTGATGCTAAACCCCATTACAGTGACTCAATGTGCCTTTTCGGCTAACATTCACGGTTGACATAGAATTAAATGACTATATGGAATCAATTGCTAGGTCTTCTGCTAAGAGATTTTGTTCACTTTTTCGCGCTAGGCAATTTTTCTCTACAGAATCTATCTTACATATTTAGAAATCAAACTCATATGCCCCGATGTTCCCTCTATATATTTAGAGGTTCCTAATGAATTTCAAACACAAATCAACAATATTATTGGTCCTCTCCTGGCATCTCGGCTTCATTCACTTTCCCATTGTA
>OZ010574.1:22482808-22490308 GCA_963932145.1 Acanthosepion lycidas | reverse complement strand
TAATAAAGGCGATAAAGAAAACTTTTTTTTTACATTGTTATGGCTGCTTGTGATTACGAATCAATTTTATGTTAGATTTGAGGTTTGCTATGTATCAACACTCATTAGGCAATACAATGTGCCAAGCCATAAATAACAAGGAACTAAATAGATAGATAGATCTGAACAGACTGAGATAGATATGAACAGAGTGATATAGAGAGCTAGATAGCTACAGAGCTACATAGATATGAACAGACTTAGATAAATATATCGGAACAGACTGAGATAGATTTGATTACATGTCATTGTGTAGCTAATTCTCTGTCTTGTTCTATCTTTCTCTCTCTCTCTCTTACACTATTTCTAGATAGATTATTTTTCTCTCTCCTCCCCCCCTCTCTCTCTCTCTCTCACTAGATAGTTGGATTTTATTGTATGGGGTTTTGTAGCTAATTCTCTCTTTATCTCTTTTTTGCTCTCTCTTGTTCTCGTTTTCTCTTTTAAATAGATAGGAACGTAGATATAAACAGAGTAAGATAAATAGATAGATAATTTTCTCTCTCTCCCCCCTCTCTCTCTCTCTCTCTCTTTCTCTCTTACTAGATAGATGGATAGGGCAGCTCGGCGTGGTGTAATGGCTAGCAAGCTTGTCTTGCTAGATCTGTTACTACTGAAAAGTGAGATAGATCCTCACTGGATGCCCCATACTTTCGGCCTTGAGCCACATCTAAGCTACGCTTGGAAAATCTCTACTAGATAGATGGATTTTATTGTATGGGTTCTTCTAGTTAATTCTCTCTTTGTCTCGCTCTCTCTTGCTCTCTATTGTACAATTTATCTCTTAAGTAGATGGATAGGAACACAGATAGATATAAGCAGATCAAGAAGGTTAGATAGATAGATAGATAGATAGATAGATAGATAGATAGATAGATATGAACAAACTAATAATTAGTCCAATATACTTTTATATGGGGCACTTTAAGAGATTCTTTTCAAACAGTCTCTGAAGTGCTGCCTTAGTTTATGCTGGGTGCCGAGTGCCATAGAGCAACTCACCGTAAAACGTTAGCTTAGGTATTCTGATGTCGTCAAGGCGAATGACATAGCCTGTTCTGCGATGACTGCGACGTTGAATGTGGGTTTCCTTTGATTGCATTGACCTTTTCGAGGACGCCATTGTCTGGCCTGTGGAATATTCAGTGGATAACAATAATCGATATTAAACAGCGTCTCCAGAGCTTATAAGTGTCTGCGGTATGCAACCCATGTCTCATGGACACGTCGGTACACAGGTTTTGTAGACTGCTATCTTTGTAGACTTCTTAAGTCTCTCTGAGACCAGACTCGATTTATTAAAGCTGCAAAAGCATAAGTCGCCTTCTTCAGGTATCTCCTCGTCAGGAGTGTATGTATGAGGGTTTATAGTGCCCCCAAAGTAAGTGACTATATATATCCTCTTAAGTTTTTGTACATCCAACAGAAAATTGATGGCTCAAAGTAATGCGAACCAGGAGCTTTTTCGAACATGATCACCCTCTTGTACAGGCCAAAAGCTTTACAGGAGCCGGAAAAGATTATCCGTCAAAACTTGAACTGGTTGTTTTTTTGTTTCTTTTTTGTGTGTGTGTTAAAGTCAGAGTCATCAGCATACAGAAATTCTTCAACAAGAATATGGAAAATCTTAGCATTCAGCAGAGCATCCCTGGATGCTAAATAGTTTACCAGTTGAACAGTATCGAACATTTATATCCTGCTCAAAAGCATGGCGGAGAAACTACAGAAATGAAGAACAATTTAGTTGGTACAAGGTCACTTTACTTGATATCATTTTTTATCCTGATGCGTTCTGAAAGTAAGCCACCAACGTTAACAGATATATCCATATCACCAGGAAATGATTTGATTATATCTTCTCAATAGCGAGCATCACCTAACCGCCTGAAAATGTCCCACATAAGTTATCTGTTTACAGTATCGAAGCCTTGGTAGGATCTACGAAGCCCTGAAACAGACTTTTTTTTTATTCATACAACTCCACTAGGGTCTGTTTTGTGAAAATCGTATCTCTTGTTCCCTATTAGGCCGGGAAGCACATGGTTTAATCTGACTGTATCAGATCCAAAGCATTTAGTCATAACAGTTAAAATCCCCAAGAGATTTTTATCCGCTGGTGTCATTAAAGCTATACCCCAATAACGCCCTCATACATGGACGGTGTTTAGGAGAGATGATCTTTATTAGACAAGCGTTTTTTTAAGAGAACAGCTATATCAATGATCAGGCGCTGTAATTCTTTGGTAAGGAGAGCTAGGAAGTGTATTCTTTCACAATCCAGAAGAGTTCTTATAATCAAACAAGCAAGTCTATATCTCAGAAATGTTCTCGCTTTATCGCTGCATTAGAATCAACCGCAGTTAGCCGCCGTAAACTAACCAGCTAAGTCTGGACAGGCAATGTTTGGTGCACTGTTTTCTAGAACCATGTCTGTCTGAACAGTGTTTTTCAGAAATAGGGACTGCTCAGACACGAGAAACTCCCCCAACATTCAGCCTCTGTCCGTGAAGACATGATACCGGTGTTAAGATAAATAACCTGCGCCCATATGCAGTCAAGTCTACGCACATCGCCACCCCTCCATCACTATGAGACTTTTAAATAAAAACAAATCTGTAGATAGTAAAACCTCTGTTGTAAAGATAATAAAAAAAAAATATTAAAAAGGTATTGCGTTGGTGCATAATTATCAGGCGTTTTTTGTAGGCGAGTTATTAGTTTGGTGCAAAATAATGACGTAATAATGTCGTTTTTTGACGTTAAAAAATACGTCAAAAAACGACATTATTACGTCATTATTTTTGCACCAACTTAATATTTGTTAATAAAAATTTATGTTTTGTTTTTGTTTTTATTTTTAATAAAAGTATTATTTTAGTTTAAGGTTATAAAAATATAGCTCGATAATCAAACGCTCCGGAATAATCATTTAAAAATGTTATTGTTGAATTGATATGTTTCTTTTTTCATTAAAAAAAAAATGTCTGATAATTATGGACCAATCTAATAGTAAAACATAAACAATCAGGTAGGTGCCATGCGTGATACACGCTTAGGCGATCATGTATCTTTCGATACATGACTGACGAGGCGGATTTTTTTCCACTGTAGGTTGTCATTTTTTTTCTGCTTAGACTAGTTGCCATCGAAGGCTGTAGAACACGGTCTTCCCTGCTATTTGCCCATAGCTGGAGGGCGAAGAAGAGGATTCATACCTTTCCCAAGGGTATTAGCACGTAAGTGAATATAATGGATTCGACTGGAATTCGATCTGCTGCTCTCAGATTACTCCATGCAAGCCGTTATCCATTACTCCATAGTGCCTCCTCTACATTTCAAATTTCGGGCAAATCACTCACTTGAATTCTTCTCAGATATGGGCCCAGATGCGACAACGTTTCACAGATGCGGCAACGTCTTCCGCCACTTGCAAAAGATGTTTCACCAATATTTTCGCGAACTTTCGATATGTGACGTATTTTAGGGATTTCATTTTTTTTTTTTTTTAGGCAGGCGCTCCTTAGGCAGACGCGGCAGAAATTAATTCCACGCTAGATCAAATTATCTGCCAATATTTTCAGTGTTTTTAACATCTTACGGACATCTCTCTTAGGTTTTTCATGCGCCATCCGATTCCGTTCAAAGTTTCTCTGACTGCTTTCTTTCACGATGAACTATTTAGTCATTTTATATAATATTGACCTTCTTTAATAGGTTCTTGGAGCAATCATTATACTTCATTTTCGGTTTGTGTGCTACGCCTTTTTTATCACTTCCAAAGTCAGCGTGCCTGTACTATTTTAGTAATTCTATCGCCCTTCATTCTAACCATTTGACCACTCTGTCGCTATTGGCGCTCCCTTATCAGAGATTCTACACTGGCAGACTGGCTCCGTTCGACGTTATCAACATTACTCACATACACTTGCCACTGGATACCCAATAAAGGTCGGAGACAGTGTCGTTCGTTTCCGGTGGTATGACCCAGGTCTCGCATACATATAACAAGGAAGACAACGCACAACAGTTGTGGTTAAACTCCGTCTAAATTGACATTCCATATTGAAGCCATAGACATTCTAGTTTAACGATAGTATTATTGGCCTTCTTGGTTTGGCGGGAAATATATTTATTATCTTCACCCCTCTTCTTAAATATATATATATATAATTCCATCATTAGGAACAATATGAAAGTCTGATGAAGTCCTTACGAAAGACAAAACGCTTTACATTGATTCTTCTATACTCGTCATTAAATTAACACGAACACACACACACACACACACACACACATATATATATATATATATATATATATATATATATATATATATATATATATATATACATATATATGTATGATACAGTTGTGTACGTTTGCTTGGGAGAGTAGTAATTATGTTAGGAATGTGATATAAAAAAGCTTGAGCGTACATTAATATTTGGATAATATTCAATGGCTGAACACTCGAGGATTTTCCTTCAGAGTGAGTTATTTTCTTTTTTTATGAGTGTAGCATTATTAAAATCAAAATTGTGTTTGAATTTATATTTATGTATGACTAGTGTATCAAGAAAACAGTTGAATCCGTCAACACAACAATAAAAACATATATATTCGACATAAGCAAGGCAATAAACCACTAAGACGTAAGGGGTTACTGGATGTGAGAGAATATGAGAAAAAGAAAAAATTATTATGGCGCAAGAATAATAAAAGAACAGGAATAAAAACAGAAGATATCTATTGCGATTGCACTGAAAATTTTGAAGATGAAATTTGGCTGGAAAGCAAGAAACCGGAAGAGATTTCCACAAGCGAGAAGTGCGAGAGAAGAAACTGTTAGCACAGAGCTTACGGTTACATTTATCCATTTTTACTGCAACATCAATCTTGTATTACACTTAAATTCAAAAATATAGGTACGATAGATAAAATATCATTATAGAAATTACCATGAAACAATTAATTAAAAAAACGTACAAACGTAAGCCATATTAGAGCGGTAGTAAAAACCAATAAAACAGCAGAATCTTCTTACGATTTTATCAAGAATCTCTAAATATATACCAGGAAAACCATATCAGTTTTGGGTGGAAACAGTTTTCATGAAAGGGCGAAGGGTAGGCTTATGAATATGTCAGATAGCTTCTGGCGGGAAAATTATTTAGCACGACACAGGAAACCAACATTTCTAGCAGCAGACCTAGCAACTGATTGGATATAATCCTTCCACTTCTTGTCAAACGGAAAATGTAAGCTCGACAAGGAGCAATGTACAAAACTTAAATTCAAAAATATAGGTACGATAGATAAAATATCATTATAGAAATTACCATGAAACAATTTATAAAAAAAAAAGGTACAAATAAGCCACACTGAAGCGTTGGTAAAAGTAACTGTATATTAGATGACAGGACAGAGCCAGATAGAAGCTAAAAAGAATTCTGTCAGAGCAGCTTCGATTTGGAAGCGTTATATATATATATAATATATATATATATATATATATATATATATATATATAGAGAGAGAGAGAGAGAGAGAGAGAGAGAGAGTGTGTGTGTAACCCAGATATAAGAGAGTTGTCGAAACCGAAGAAGAAGTCTGTTATATCCGGGTTTCTTTTATATCCGGGTTTGGTCTATTTTATATACATTAACACAGGCTCTAATTTGGGACCAGAGAAAATCTCTCTTATATCCGGGTTTCTTTTATATCCGGGTCTCTTATATCCGGGTTACACTGTCTATATATATATATATATATATATATATCTGTGTGTGTGTGCGCGCGCGTGTGTGTGTGCGCGCGCGCGTGTGTGTGTGTGCGCGCGCAAGTGAACACTGAAGTTAACACCAAGGGACAACATTCTGTTTCATAAGTGAGCGAAACAGTTGGGCCCCGAAGTTTGATTTCAAATATAAAACAGACAATCTTGATGTTGACCTCAGTGTCCGCTTTTACATTCACATACGCTCAGGGTCTAACATTGAGCAATTTATTGACCAAATATAAATATAGCGTACACTGAAACTATATCGTTCTCACATATATATATATATATATATATATATATATATATATTTTTAATTTATATTCTTTTATCATTTACATTATACATATATATGCAATTTTAATACACACACACACACACAAACATATAAATATATATATATATATATATATATATATATATGTATGTATATATATATATATGAGCGTGTGCGTCTAATGTATATTTTACACAGCAAGAATTCAGTCAATATTGTACTGAATCAACGTTTATTTATTGTTTCCAATTTACGAATAAACCAATTTGAATAAAATTTGAAGAAAAATTGTCCAATTTTCATTTATGCCTTCGAGGACATTCGACAATTTCTATTAGGTTGGTGCAAAAATAATATCGTTTTTTGACGTTAAAAACTACGTCAAAAAACGATATTATTTTTGCACCAACCTAATATATATTATCAATAATGCGAATGTTCTGAGCGACAAAGATATAATTTTTTTGTTTGTTTTTTTTTTTTTAGCTTACTCTAAGAATTTTTTACTAACGCATGACTACCAATTTGCATACACGTGTATCCTATAAGTGAAGTCATATTTTGATACTTTATTGAAATGTTCTCGGAACAACCAAAAAGAAGAGGGACTACGGTCCTTAAAACGTACATAACACGCCACATATCTTCCACTGATTTCAACACACTTCATCCATCATTTCTTAAATTTCTTTAATTGCAAACCATGAATAAATTTGTTCTCTTCTTTCCATTACTGGTTTTGGGGTGTGAGTCAAACCAAGTACTTTTCAACAACTGTATACATATATACATATTTGTATTCATATATATATATATATATATTTGTATACATATATATATATTTGTATACATATATATATATTTGTATACATATATATATATATTTCTATACATATATGTACTTGTATGCATATATATATTTGAATAAATATACATGTATGTAAATATGTATATATATGTAAACAAGTATATATATGTATACATATATATATATGTATACATATATATGCGTATACATATATATATACGTATATATATATATATATATATATATATATATATATATATATATATATATATAACTTCGAAGAGAGCAACCCCGTAATCTTTACCCTTAAGTATATATATATATATATATATATATATATATATATATATATATATATATATATATGAAAGGCTTAAATAAAAATATTCCATGGTTATAATTTGTTGCATTGGAATCGTTATCATGATCCAATTCATCAGACCTACAAATTCAAAAAGCTTCTTGAATTCGCAGGTCTGATGAATTGTATCGTGATTACGATTCCAATGTAATAAATTATAACCATTAAATATTAATGTTTGAGCCTTTTATTTTATATTCTTGCTCTGTCCTGGACATTGAACTCTACCTGGATTC
>OZ010574.1:22475308-22480308 GCA_963932145.1 Acanthosepion lycidas | reverse complement strand
TCTTATAGAGCAACCTGACAGGCTTACTCATTATTTGATTAGCAAACAAGCCGGTATATATATATATAATATATATATATATATATATATATATATATATATATATATATATATATATATATATATCCATGAAAGGGATTAAATCCGACAAATATTTTAATATATTTTCTGTTTATAGGTCATTTGTATGGATACAACTTATTTGAGGAAAAGCTCTATTTTAATTAAACACTATTAATTACATTTATTGGCCTGAATGTTCGAGAAATTTCGTAGAAAATATACGTTCTCCGACAGGAATCGAACTTATATCCCAGAAACTAAGCTTGCTGATCGAAGTGCCATCAGTAAAATAAGCGAAAAATAGAAAGTAAATGAAGACAAACGAAAAACGCTGTATGTCAGTAAACGTCTGCTTTGGTGAAATAGGAATTAGAAAGAAATAAAATGAAGCAAGCAGAGAGAAAAAGGACGGACAGTAAAGCAAGAAACATTAAACTGGACATATTTTCGTATTTTATAATTTTATGTATCTAATGTAGGTTCGTCCATGTTATTTAAGTTTCATCGATAAGTATCTTCTATTAATGATACATACTTTAGATGGCAGATATGATCCAAAGCGATAATTGGTAACAATAGGATATAAAAGAATAACAACAATTTTTTTTATATATTCTTAAAATTGTTGAGCTAAAATATTTAGCACTACCATAGTAATTTCTAAATGTATTTTATAGCCTTGACAATCACAAGGAACATATTTAGTCACTAGATTCTAATTAAATTGACTCGTCCGCTCTGAAAAAATAGGGTAGACATTTATTGTGAAGAATTTTGTACAGGGTGGTCGGAAAGTTTTGTCACGCCTACATGATATAATTTTCTATTTTAGATGGCTGACACGAGCTCCTACAGTTTGGAAGAGGCGTAAGGTGTGACAAAACTTTCGGACCACCTTTTTGTTTAACTTTTATTAAGGCGTGACATATGCCAGAATCAATTATTTTATCATTTTAAATGTGAAAGTTCCAATTGATAATACAGGATGTGGCAGAATCACATCCCACTTATATCTTCGAGAAATTCCTCTTATATTATGGTAAGACAATGATGTGTTCATCAAACTAATGTCTGGCCATTATGTGGGAAGTATTTCTGGGAGGTATGTGGAAGGTATTTCTTCTGCAACCCGTATATAGTTTCAAATCGACCCCTGACTTTTAAAAGAGTTATCTGTAACTAGCAGCATGACCCGGAGTTATGGTAAGACAATGATGTTTTCATCAAACTAATGTCTGGCCATTATGTGGGAAGTATTTCTGGGAGGTATGTGGAAGGTATTTCTTCTGCAACCCGTATATAGTTTCAAATCGATCCCTGACTTTTAAAAGAGTTATCTGTAACTAGCAGCATGACCCGGAGTTGCCCGTGCTTGATTCAAAAATCTTAAGACTCATACAGCAATCGCTATCACTTGACTTAAAATATTTTTGCCCTTCCTTACCTTTAAAGGAGTGCTCTTTGCCGTGCTGATGTTGCTACATGCCTTACTTCTTGCTATCCACACTGCGGATTTTTTCTAAGGTCTATACTAAACATTAAATCTGTTACGAAAAAAGAACTAAACAAAATGAACACAAAACGATCAGCTTTAAAAAAGGACTCGTAACTGGAAAAACCGAATTAAAAAAGAATGTCAGCAACAGATACTTTTTACCATCCAACCAATTTTTTTCAATTATCGATTTTTTCGGAACCTGTGTCCAAACTCAAAAATCAGGCTCCATCATGTCCTTACGGCAGCCATTTGCAAACTTGTGGTGAAAACCGCATCGAAATCGGGTGAGAAATGCGGCCTGGGCGAGGTAACAACGCCCACGACAGACACATAGACAGACAACATGAGAAATATAGATAGTAGATTTGTTTTTTTAATTACAAATATGTTTACGTCATTAATAAGTATGTACTATTATGAAATATAAAAATGGACGACATGTAATGTCTTGACAAAGTTCTAAAGACCGTCAAAAATAATTAACCCCCACCACAAAAAATACTCTATTTTTTTACTAGAGAACCAGTCAATTTAAATAGTACCCAATCATTAAATTTAGAATTAACTCATCAGGACATTTAAAAGAGTAAAATAGTGACATTTTCATGGACAAAGCTAGTTGCTATCATGACCCCAACAAAATTTCCTTGATTTATCTATCAGGATCTTATGAATATTTGACAAACTTAGATGTTTGTGGCCAAAAAATAAAAAAACAAAAAACAAAAATGGGATATCAGAAGGAAATCATTCCATTAACACCGCTATTCTTTCAACTATCTTCACTCCCCGGCAATGTTTATTGTTTTTAAAATGGAGAGAGAAGGGAGATCACCGCCCTCCGTGAGATCAGGTTGAGATCATAGACAAGGAACATCATTGGAAAATTCGTAAACTTAAGGAATCAGCACATATGCTAGGCCACAAAAATCTCCTGAGCCGACTAAGCATAGAAGTCAACTGGTGACTGCACCAGTGGACCGCTGGCTTTGCCATCGACGCACACCTAGGGGCTTGCCTATAGGGGGTGTTTATGTGTAGGGTGAATGTTCACTCAATGTTCAGTGGAAATATATCCCAATACCCAGAAACAAGGCCCCGGGGTCGTTGTCACTAAAGCATGCTGGGAGGAAAAGTAAGAGGAAGAAGGCAGGAAGTGTCCTGTTTTTATTGGGGTTTAACAGCGACATCTAACGGCTTCTTGTCGAAACGGGCGGGGCTATTTGACTGTAACCCAGAGCCAGCCACTCTATACACCTGGGTCTCTTTCTAAGCGACGTGTGGTCGCTTTTATTGCTGATCGACAAGTACAATATATTATGTATTCTTTCAACAGACGTTTGGGCTTAAATACAGTTTGCGCGTCCTAGGTATGACGATAAACTACATCCGCGTCCTGGGTAAGACGATAAACTACGTCCAACAGCAAGGCCTCTGATCAGGAGGTTTTGAGGAACGTGGAACCACCTCTTAATTGCTGGTGTTACCCAGGTCCACGCTGACCCGGGATGGTAGCACCTGTTAGGGTCCCAACTATGGGCAAATAGTTAACACCCAAACTTGTGTAAAGATAGGTTTTAATACCAGAAATATTTTGTAATAAAAAAAATTATTGCCAGCAATAATTTTTGAAGGAAAAATTATTATCAGTAATACTTTAAAAAAAAATACCAGCAATACAAACAGTTATGGAAAATAAAAGAGAGACAAAAATGAGAAATAAAAGAGAGAGAAAAATGGGAAATAAAACAGAAAGAAATGGAAAATGAAAGAGAGAGAGAAATGGGAAATAAAAGAGAGACAGAAATGGGAAATAAAAGAGAGACAGAAATGGGAAATAAAAGAGAGAAAGAAATCGAAAATGAAAGAGAGAGAGAAATGGGAAATAAAAGAGAGACAGAAATGGGAAATAAAAGAGAGACAGAAATGCTAAATAAAAGAGAGACAAAAATGGGAAATAAAAGAGTGACAGAAATGGGAAATAAAAGAGAGAAAGAAATGGAAAATGAAAGAGAGAGAGAAATGGAAAATGAAAGAGAGAAAGAAATGGAAAATGAAAGAGAGAAAGAAATGGGAAATAAAAGAGAGACAGAAATGGAAAATGAAAGAGAGAAAGAAATGGAAAATAAAAGATAGAGAAAAATGGAAAATAAAAGAGAGACAAAAATATGACCAGCTATTGATTTCTTCAAGAAAAAATATTCCCAGAAATAGATTTTTGAAAAAAAACTTACTAGCAATAATAATAATTTTGTCGCCATTAAATAACCCATTGAGATTGATATGCCGTAAAACAAAACGAAACCAAAAAACAAATCAAATACTGTTTTGCACAATTCTCAATATGTTACTGCTTCTACTCTGTCGTGTATATGGTTAGATTGTTTATAGGCCAGCATCCTGCATATTTTTAGTGAGTGGGGGATTTTTTTTCAGAGTCAATTTTATATGTTTTTATTCTTATTTTCATTATAATATCTCTTCACAACAACGTCATTGTTGTTATTCTCAAGAGATACGACCTTGAAAATATGATAATTAGTATTGAGTGTAATGAAAAATAAATAGGATGACCGATGGTCAGTGGCGCGGACATTGGCAACATGAAGAGGATAGTGATGAGGCCAGTCAGTCCACAAATGATTAGCTTTCTGAAGTATGAGAAAATTGCGTGAGCTAAAAGCACTTGCCGTTGCATCCGCCTCCACCAAAAGCAAACGCTGCTAATTGCATTGAGCGATAAGAAATTTTCAAATTTCTCGATTGGATCGTTTCCTCAAAGTGCCATTCGTAATTTAATGCCGAGCTCGGTGGTCAAACTGTGGCCGGAAGCTGTAGCTCCTGGCTTCAAGTTACCACAAGAGTGCAAATATCGAAAATAGAAGCGTGTTTTTTTTTAATAACTAGTGAGGACACTAAATTTCATAATTTGAATTTTATTAATTATTCATTGGCATTTCTTTCATTTCAGTGTCAATCTATTTATCGAAGTAATATTATTAATGTATTTTAATAAATTAATAATTACGAATGCATAATAATATAATGAAAATTCTAATATAATTAACAAAGAAAAATATGATAATAAATGGATAATTATAATAATCAAGACCTCCCTTTTAAAATACGACATCGCTTTCTTTGAGCAATGAAAAAACAACGCCAAATCATTCTGATATCAGCGTCTGAGAAATAATTAGTGAAAAAAAATTCAGAGTTCAGACGGAGACGTTAGGAATATAGAGATGAATTAGACATTAGAAGGAACCGGAAACTTAATCCTAAACAGGAAGAAGTCTAAACCAATAATCATGTTCAAAAGCCGGGACGGAGGGCGAACCTATAATAATAATGGACTCTCCCTGTCGGTTTTGACGTATGAGGATCTGACAGCTTAATTGATTCAGTTTTGAAATTTTGTGCGCTACTAATTTACAAA
>OZ010574.1:22462808-22472808 GCA_963932145.1 Acanthosepion lycidas | reverse complement strand
AATCAGATCCGAATGAGAAAGACGATTGCCTCGCAAGACTTCCTCCTTTCGCGTCGTCCAAATCACCATTCGAGCCGTGGCCATCAGCGTCAGAAACACCATCCGTTTCATCCCGGAATACGGGGGCGACACATTGTCACACGCGTATGCGCGATCAATGGACACAAGCTGTTCGGGAGCGAGACGAGCCGTCAGCTCGCCGACATGGTCCCATAAGGGGCGGACCTGGGGGCAATGGTAGAAGGCGTGCGCAGCCGTTTCCTCTAAGCCAAGGCCACACCGTTCACAGTCTGGCAAATCCGCCAAGCCCCATATGAAAGCCTTGTCGTTGAGAGGCAGCCGATTCCGAGCCAATCGCCAGCTAAGCGAAAACTCAGGGTTACTGAGGTAATCCGCCGCTGGCGCCCAAGACCAGTAGGAGCAGTACTCCTCCTCCGACAAGCCGAGCGTATCTCGTAGGAGATCCTTCGCGGGCCTCTCCACTAATTCACGATAGAAGACCTTCCTAGGCCGAGAAAGGTCACTGGACCGGGGAACGGCCCTCAAGGCCGACCGACACTCGCGAAGGAAAACCGATTGATCCCGGGGTTTACGACCGCGCTCAACCCGCGAGATGGGGGGACTGATGGTAAGGCCAGGGAACGCGTCCCTAACAATCCCCTCCAGAATCGGATCTCCTCCAGTCAATGCACGGCGTAGGAAAGCCAACCTAGAGGCACGGATGTGACTCGGCAGGTGCGGCATTCCCAGCCCCCCATGACACGGACGTTTAGTGCAGACTCGTCTGTCGACCCGATTCCCGCGTCCCCTCCATAAAATGGAGGATAGCGATTGCTCGAGCGCCTTCTTGTGAGTCTTACAGAGAGGAAGTACGGACAATCGATAAAGAATCAGGGGGAAAATGTATGTAGCACACACCTCCGCCCTGCCCTTCACGGACAACCTCCGTCGATTCCAATGTGGACTTTATCAAAGCAAAATACGAAAATGAAATTAAATGAACAAAGTAACTAATAAAAACAAAAACAGAATGTACCTAGCAACTGGATAATTACAATATTCTCCACACGTGACAATTACTGACGTTATTTTTCAGTTAAAAATATGAAAATAGCGTTTCTCTACATTCCAGTTGCTAGGTACATTCTGTTTTTGTTTTTATTAGTTACTTTGTTCATTTAATTTCATTTTCGTAGTTTTCTTTGATAAAGTCCACATTGGACGAAACGCGTCAGCAATTACCAGTTTTCCTATTGTCATTTTTATTCATAAATATTGTCTCTCTACTGATTAATTCGGAGAAATTTTCATATATATATATATATATATATATATATATATATATATATATATATATATATATATATGGAGAATTTCTTACAGTTAACAATAACACATTTCTAAAAAAACATTACTATTACCTGTATTTAAAAACAACAAATCAATTTCCATGCTTGATGATGTCTGTATGAAGAGATAAAAGTACTAGCAAAAAAAGACCTTATACAAGTTGAATTTATTAAAAACAGGGATCACAACATTCATCTAGAGGTTCGTGGGTTAATGTAATTTTTATAAATTTGTTTGCAAAGATGTATTCTCGCCATTTATATCATTAACTTCACTAATCTGTTTTTTGTATGAATGATTCATGTAATATATATATATATATATATATATATATATATAGGTGTGTGTGTGTGTGTGTGTGTGTGTGTGTGTGTGTGTGTGTGTGTGTGTGTGTGTGTGTGTGTGTGTGTGTGTAGTAAAAAAGAGAAAACATTGGAAATACCATTTAAAACCACAACCCTGAAGACTGGCAATTTTACATACAATTTCGAAAATTAAGTTTTCTTTCATAAAAAGAGAAATATTAGGCTTAAATATAAAAAGTACAATTGTTCGTGCTAAGATATAAGTAATTTAACCATTACAATGTAGTAAATGTTTTTTATATAATAATTCTTAAAGACATTATAATAATGTAAACTTGGGGTTATAACACTTATTAAATAAAAAACAATCGATGTATTACTCGACATACTTAAAAAGTAAACAAATATGCATTTTACTAAATTAATGATTATGAATGTGTAATAATATAATGAAAATTATATAATAAACAAAGAGAATATAAGAATAAATAGATAATTAAAATAATCAAGACTTTCCTTTTAAAATACGACATCGCTTTCTTTGAACAATAAAAAAAAACAAAAAAAAACACGTCCATTCAATCCAGCGTCTATTTTTTCTAAAGATCAGTCGAGGCATTCGATTAATTTTTAGTAAATTTACTTTATTTAGAAAGTCTATTATCACTAAGAATTATCATTTTAAGTGTATTTGATTCAATGTATTTGTTAAATTACTTACACATTGGCATGAATAATTAAGCAAATATAAAAAATAATTATAACGTTAGAAAGAAAGAAAGAAAGGAAGAAAGAAAGAAAGAAAGAAAGAAAGAAAGAAAGAAAGATAAAGCGTTCAGGGAGAAAATTTAAAATCCAAAGACCGAAAGAAAGAATGAATGAAATCATTCAAGGAAATACTGAAGGTGAAAATTGAAAATCTCGATTTAGAACAAAATTCAAAGAAAGAACGAAAGAAAGAAAGACAGAAAGAAAGAAAGAAGCAAAGAATCAAGCAAACTTTCGTGAAGTAATTTGAAAATCCAGGGCGTGCAATAAAATAATGAACATCCGGTCAAAGTTGAACTGCATTTTACGAGCTTCCCAAATTGACTTCCTTCCAGGCAGAAGCCGAGGCCAAAAGATCCTTGTGGGTTTTCTCTTTTACCCCAAATTCTTTTCCCAACCACATTTTCTCTGCCTCGAAGCGGATGAACTGTTGAATTTCCGCGTCACTCTTCCGGATTTAATCATAATAATTCAGTTCTTAACTCCTGAAATGCTACTCTCGAATAGAATTAAACTTGGAATACGAATGACCAGAAAAAACTGTAAATGTCTGTATGATTGACATTCTTTATAGATATCCACATAAGAAAAAAAAACAGACATACCACTAGTATAATGTGATTACACATATATATATATATATATATATATATATATATATATAGTAAGCAATAGGAGGCATGAATCCATTACATTCTCTTACCTGCTAATACCTTTGGGAAAGGTGTGAATCCTCTTCTTCTCCCTCCAGCTATGGGTAAATAGCAGGACAGACTGGGTTCTATAGCGTTGGATGGCAACTGGTCTAGAAGAAGGACAACTCTGAATACAAACCCGGAGTGGATCCCCGAAGGCGGATGGATGGCACTTTGTGCTACCTTCCGGCAACTCCTGCAGCCACGTTGGTACCAAACTGTATTGGTTTATCCTATCCTTTGGACTCTCCTAGCAAGGCCGAGAGGGGAAACTAGACGTCTGGGCAGCCCTAGTTCTCCATATGTAAATCAAAAAAAAAAATTAACAAACAAACCACTCCTGAAAAAATAACCGCCACACTAGATTACCCACAATGCCCCATTGACCGATGTATATAAATAGTCGAGGCAAAATTCAACATTCGCGGCCTTACGTTTGCGCCTAGCATGAAACGGCCTGTCGCCTCTGAGTGTTGATTTCAATATTCACCTTTATATTTATGGTTATATATATATATATATATATATATATATATATATATATATATATATATATATATATATATATATATATACATATATATATATATATATATATTATAAATTAATTGACTTAAAATATTTTTTTCGCTACACAGTTCTAACCATGGTTAGAATATATATATATATATATATATATATATATATATATATATATATATATATATATATATATATATAAATGATTTTTTCATGTAGACAAAAACAATTTACTCACTACAAAGATGCAACTTCGGTTCAATCAAGTTTACCAATAGATCAACAATTTTATTTACGAAGCAGAGCATAGTTTGGGCACAAGACCAGAATTCCGGAAACGGTAATAGCCATTCTGTTCAGCTTTTGCTGCGTCTTAAACAACAATGTCTGTACTTGGGAGCATTGTTAAAATAAAATAAAATAACACGGATTTTCTTAATCCTTGTCAATATGGGTCAAAATAAACAGACCAGACTAAACCAGCAATTTCATCCATCAATAATAATCTACAATAATAATCTACAGAAAAAAATGGCCGCGGAAACTGATTAACGAATAGAAACAGAAATCTCTTTCGATGAAAACTTATTTCATGACGGCTAAGTAGCTCATGCTATCACAGCCAGGAGGGAAATAAATGGAACTATACCTCTGATAATTCGTCATGCATGAACAAATAAAAATGTCGGATTAAAAATTAAATCCGCTAATTCTTTAAAATTTGCTTTGTTTAGGTTCCGGCTGTGAAACAGAATAGATATTGACAAACTTTATTTACTCTCTTATTACCTCTAAAGTGCTCGACCGAAATTTATTTTTTAGGGGCAGATAGATAAATATTACGGTTAAGACTTCTTTACTGTGTCATAAATCGACGATGTTTTGTCCAAAAATAATTTAAAAAGACATTAATTTGTCTTAGAAAGGCTACCTGCGAACAAAAAATTCGATTTTGCCATTTACGCAATAAGTGTAAAAAATCAAAATATTTTAGAAGCTTTATTTTTCAATTTTATAATGATTTAATTTGATTTAATTGGATAGTACTTATATATATTTTAACGCATTTATCAGTTTATAGCTACAGCATAACATAAAACCTTACAAAGAAACAAAATTTGCAAACTTGCAGAAAATTTCTTTTTCAATTTACTGATCATACAATTGGATCATACTTTTGTATTTTAAAGCATTTAACAGTTTATAGCTATAATAAAACATACAAAATTACAAATAAGCAAAAACAAGTTCTAGAAAGTTTCCAGAGAGTTCTAGAATGCGCCAGAAAGCCAGAATACTTCTATACGTATAAACGATTTTAGAAATTTTGTGTTAAGAGTGACTTAAAAAAATTAATTAAAAATTTCGATATTATTTTTGAACAAAGGTTCATTGAATTATGCTATAGGAAATCAATCATTTTACAAAAAGTCACAACGCTAATATATTATATATATACATATAAATATATATGTGTGTGTGTGTGCGTGTGTGTGTATAATTGGACATTAAGGTCAGCAACTAGCGGCGCCTGTCCTGAAAATTACGTTCAAGCATGAAACAGGTTGTCGCCGCTGATACTGATCTCAGTGTTCACTTTTTTATTTATATATGGTCTCTGGCACTTTTACTCATAAATACAGCATACCATAAAACTAGTTTTATCATTCATATATATATATATATATATATATATATATATATATATATATATATAACACACACACACTTATATATATAAAGTTCTTATATATATATATATATATATATATATATATATATATATATATATGTATATATATATATATATATATATATATATATATATATATATGCATGTATGTATAAGAACATGAATGGGCTGGCCAGTGCGTGAGAGGTAAAAATAGATAGCTGTTATTGCAGTAGTAGCGTTTTAGACAGACAATTAAATTGATTAAATTCAATTATTCCCCGCGGTAAAGTTCTCAGGGAACTGTTGCAATTCGCGCCTACACAAAAGGGTGGGTCTTCCTGGATTCACTTGACATACAATGATCAAAACCTCATTTACTTTTACCTACATGCGAGCTTATAGTAACTTATTCACATTAATATGTGCATAAAATATTTAAAGACTTGTGTTTGAAAATATATATATATATAAATCGGTTTGTTCAATGAATTAGTCCATTTGATATTTTCAAGATAGGGTCTCTGATTCGTTGTAAACATCAGTTGCTTTTTTTTATTTTCGTCGTCTCTGGATTACAGCAAAACCTAGATTATAATTCCACTGTATGTAAGATTTAATTTAAAAGAGTAGTTTAACCTCGGAAGAAGTGATATTTATGCTGTTGAAAGTTGACGGTTTTAATATCCGAAAATAAATTATATTTATATATATATATATATATATATATATATATATATATATATATATATATGAAGAAATATAGTCTTAAGAAGATGTGGTATATTTATGGGATAAAATGCTCAACATCAGAGATAGAGCGTGTGTAAATATAAAGTCAACACTTAAAGGCGACCGATTGACGATTGCATCTTGCATGAAACAGACTGTCGCCTCTAAGTGTAGATTTTTTTTGTTCATTTTTATATATAATACATATATATATATATATATATATATATATATATATATATATATATATATATATATATTAGAGTTTCTTTAGAATACGCATATCTTCTCGTGACATTTCATTACACACCCTCATACACAAACACTCGGTGAGGGGACACACATATATATTTATTGCTGAAATACTCTTATGACGGCGATTCATCAGTGAAAAATAAAAAAATAATTGATTTCCCAATTATCATATACGCCCCCCTACATATATATATATATATATATATATATATATATATATATATATATATATATATATATATATATATATATATATATGTATATATATATATATATATATATATGTATATATATATATATATATATATATATATATATATATATGTATCTTTCGTATATGCATATATATGTATATTTTGTATATGCATATATATATATACGTACATACATGTACATATATATATATATATATAGTTGTATATTTAGGCAGCAATGCTTCCTTTATGCATGTTTCATCAAAAACGATAGACAACGTACTTCGGTTAAGCATTTTATTTAATTTTTCTTGTGTTCTAACATGAGTTTTCTTTTCTTGACAAAGGGTGTGTAAGAACTGTCCAAATGTTTTATATTTCCTAGCACTTTCGTCTATACCTTTAGCCATTATCAAGGATGATTTAATTGAGTGTGTGCACTCTGTGTATGTCTTCGTGTGTGGTAGGGATGTTCGGAAATACATTGTCTGTCGTTTTTAATGAAACATGCATATATATATATATATATATATATATATATATATATATACATATATATATATATATATATATATATATATATATACACAATTGAATTATACTCCATTTATTCTCATTTTACCTATATATATATATATATATATATATATATATATATATATATATATATATATATATATATATATATATATATACTCACACAAATCTGAGAAAGAAATTCGTGAAATTTACTTTAAAAAATGTGCTCAATACAAAGTAGGTATTAAAAATAAAAGTAGAATTAAAAATAGGCTTCTGGGCATGTCGGGATTAACCAATTAAATGTTAGATCTGGTTGGTTAATCAAGACATAGCCACAAGTCTGTTTTTAATTCTGACCTTTTTTTAAAGTTGATACACGTATTTATTTGTTAAATAATTTATTTATTTATTTTCGTCTACGGACCGGTATTTTAGAGAGATCTTAATTTTCGCAAAATATGCATTCTCTGGTACGATTCGATCCCTGCGTCCCCCACTTGGCAGGAGACCTCCACTTCAGATCACTTTGTCGATGTTCAAGCAAAGTTGAATAATGCCTTTTAAAATGTTTTCTTTTCGGTGGAACTGCGGAAAAGTTATTAATTAATCGAGCAGATTCGTATTTTTCGATTGGCTACTATAAATATCGATAACCTTAATGATCGCAACCATTGTGATTTTGGAGCCAACTCGTTGTTGTTGTTGTTGCTGCTGTTGTTGTTGCTTGCTTTGTTTTCGTTTTTTCAAATTCCCTTTTGACAATTCGTAATAATAACATTTCTTCCTAATGGTGTGAACAGGCATGGTGTTTTACAGAAACACGATTTTTCTCTTTACAAAACGGATCCATCGATTGTTCAGAAACTTGAAAATATTCCTACATTGAATAGCGCTAACCATATAATTCTGTCTTTATACAAACATAAATGCATACACACACACATATATATGCGTGTGAGTGTGTGTATGTGTCTGTCAACATTTAGTTAAATCAACAAAATAAGTTTAGTGCCCTCAACAAACATTAATAGCTTCCGTTGGTTACACATGCAGCACACTCTCTCGTAGGTTGACTTGTCATTTGTCAAAATTTAATGGAATTCACAAACATGTTGTTCAACACAACACAAATAACCAAAACGCTATTAACATGAGACAAAACCAAAAATATTGTATAAGGACTCGATGCAAAAAAAAATGACTCTAAATTCTGGAGGCCATTGAAGCGGTTAACATTAAGTCCGGAGATCGTATATTAAGGTGCGTATAAACATATCATGTGAAATTCAATTTGACCATTTTAAATGACGACACCTTTAAGTGACTTAAAATTCGTTCCAGGAAAATGGTGAGCGCTGGAATTAGACAAGCAGAGTTTCATAAACAGACTAAACAGGCAATTCTTGATAACGACTGCAGGAAATGTCGAAAGTAATCGGATTAAAAAAATGAACGTTAAAAAAATTTACCAATTTTAATTCTGACATTATACAACTTAGTCGGAAGGTGTAAAAAATTAATAAAATGTTGGACAGCCTTGTATATGATGGACTCTCCCGTCGAGTTCGACGTATCAGGTTCCGATGACACAAACTAATTATCTGCATACCTCTGACGAGCATGACTTTTGAGGCTGGCGCGAGAATTGCACAAAAGACCACACACAGCACAGGAGAAAGTATTGTATGCAAGTGCAACAGGAACACTGTTGGCTCATTTATTTCGCTTTCGTGTTTCATACAGTCGAATGATGCTTACTGCTTGATGGTGCTTTATTCCTGCATGACAGCTAGAACGATGCACTAATCTCTTCATAGCTATCTCTTCAATGTTCTTGGATGGAAAGTTGACGCAAGAAAGGTTGATCTTCAGTTTCCCTTTATACCCGAGCCAAGGTCTACCAACATTTGTATGACCACTATGACGTTCACTGTAGAAAAGAACTTTGGCTATAGAATCATCACTTATCCTTGCCACATAGCCAGCCCAACGCAGTTGTGATTGCACAATGAAGATCTCGATGGTACCTATCTTGCATTTTTCAAAAAGATCGGCATTTAACACACGATCATATATATATATATATATATATATATATATATATATATATATATATATATTAGGTTGGTGGAAAAATAATGACGTAATAATGTCGTTTTTTGACGTATTTTGTAACGTCAGAAAACGACATTATTACGTCATTATTTTTGCACCAACCTAATATATGCTCCTTAAGAAACTGTGTTCCTGATCAAACCGGATAATTACATCGGTTACACAACTACATGCCTATATAGACGTCTTACGTTACACCTATCTGATCACAGCTCCATTAGAACCCATTTAAACACACACACAAATTTACCCGACTCCATTAGGAACATACTAGTAGAAAACACAAATATAATAACTGCATCCACCTGCAAAAAAACTAAAAATAATGGAAGCTTTAATAATAAAAAAGAAAAAGCCAACTCGTAACAATATTAACTACGAACAAAGCCACAATGTGCTAACCGTATTCGGAAATTAAGAACATCCCTACCACACACTAAGACATACACAGAAAGCACACACTCAATTAAGCTTAAAAATTGAATCATTCTTGATAATGACTAAAGCTATAGCCGAAAGCGCTCGGAAATATAAAACATTTGGACAGTTCTTACACAGAATTTTCCGATACGAGTGTAGTTACCTATATATATATACATATATATATATATATATATATATATAGTAGGATTAATTACATTTCCCGTCCTGAATGTTTCTGAAATTTCGTAGAAGATATAGGATCTCCAACAAGAATCGAAACTGTGTCCCATACGGAACCATCAATTGATCGACCGTGCTATAAGACTTACCTATTGAGAAGTCTCTGGTTTGAAAAGTATAAATTAATTAAAAACATTAATTTGCTAACTAGGTTCTTTTCAGACAATACGCTCCGTGGCCGAGTTTAACTGAAACACGTCACATCTGAAG
>OZ010574.1:22437808-22460308 GCA_963932145.1 Acanthosepion lycidas | reverse complement strand
GAACGAGACACAGTGGGCTAAGCAAAGGAGGAAAAAGTGTAGTCTGTGAAAATAAAGCGAAAATATAATGCGCATGATGGCGCTGGGCGAACGAGAGAGAATGAAGAAAGTAGGAAAGGCGTGGATGAAGCTAACAATAAATAAATACATAAAGTTGGGGAAACGAAGCGGAGGAAGTCGAACAAAAAGAAAATGAATAGAAAAAGAAAGGCGAAAATAGTGCATGGGTTCTTGTGCAATTTTGTTAATGAAAATTATAATATTTAGTGTACAGAGAATGCTCAGTATCTTTCGCTGAATATTGATTCATTGAAAGGACGGAACGGCTGTGGTGTTGCGAAACGAAACCAAAAAGTAAGCAAGGACAGAGGCAAGCAAAGCACAATGAATTAAGACAGAAGCGCGGGCATTGGAAAAGAGGTTCGGTGTAGGAGAATATTGATGGAGAGAAAAAGAGTTTTGTTACATTCTTTAAGACAGCGTGAGGGGAAAAGTATATATATATTGTTTTTTTGGGAGTTTTTTGTTTTTGTTTTTTGGTTTTGTTTTGTTTTTTTTTTTTCAAAAATGACTTAGGTTTTGATTACTGGGAATAATTTTTTTAAAATATAATAAGGAAAATAGAAAGGACGCTTAAACAGAACGATAAAATATTGTAAAATGAATTAAATTTAAAAAGGAAAAAGAAAGGAAGAAAGATAGTAAGCAAAAGAATGAAGCAACGAAATGAAGGAAAGAAGGAGGGGAGGAAGGAAGGGAAAGATAGACGGGAGGAAGGAGTGAAATAAGGAAGGAAGTAAAGAATGAGACAAAGGAAGGGATGTAGAAAATAAAGAAAGGAAGAAAGGAAAAGAAAGATGGAAAAGAAAGAAAGAAAGAAAGAAAGAAAGAAAGAAAGAAAGAAAGGAATAAAAAGACGGAAAAGGAAGGAAAAGAAGGGAGTGGGTAAGAAAGGAAGGAGCGAAATAAGAAAGAAAGAATGAAAGGAAGGAAGGAAGGAAGGAAGGAAGGAAGGAAGGAAGGTTGGCAGAAATTTAGGAAGGAATTAGGGAACTAAGTAATAAGAAAGTTAGGAAAGAAAGAACGATAGAAAGAAAAATAGAAAGAAAGAAAGAAAAGTAGGAAGGAAGGAAGAAATAGAAGTCAGAAAATAAGAAAGGAAAAAGAAAGAAGGAAAAGAAGGAGCGAAAGAAGAAAGAAAGAAAGAATGAAAGAAAGAAAGAATGATTGAAAGAAATGGAAGGAAAAGGGAAGGATGGTAGAAATTTAGAAAGGAAAGAAGGAGGCAAGTAATAAGGAAGCTAGAAAAGAAAGAACGATATAAACAATAGTAGGAAGGAAGGAAGGAAGGAAGGAAGGAAGGAAGGAAGGAAGGAAGGCCAGAATGATTGTAGTTAGGAAGGAAGGTAGGAATAGATGGAAGGAAGAAAATAAGATAGGAAAAGAAAGAAGGAAGGAAGGAAAAGAAGGAAGGGAGGAATGGAAAGCTCGAAATAAGAAAGAAAGAAAGAAAGAAAGAAAGAAAGAAAGAAAGAAAGAAACAAACAAACAAACAAACAAACAAACAAACATGTAAGAAATGTAAGAAGGAAGGAAGGGGAAGGATGGTAGAAATTTAGAAAGGAAATAAGGAAGTAAGTAATAAGGAAGCTAAAAAGAAAGAAAGAAAGAAAGAAAGAAAGAAAGAAAGAAAGAAAGAAAGAAAGAAAGAAAGAAATGTAAGAAGGAAGGAAGGGGAAGGATGATAGAAATTTAGAAAGGAAACAAGGAAGTAAGTAATTAGGAAGCTAGGAAAAAAAGAAAGATAGAAAGAAAGAAAAGTAGAAAAGAAGGAAGTAAGTAAGTTACAAAGGTAATAAGGAAGGAAGTGAGAAAGAAAGGAATCTAGAAAGGTAATAAAGAAGGAAAGAAAAGAGGAAGTAGTGAAGGAAGGAAATGGAGAAAGAAAGATGGGAGTCAGGGACGATGGAAAGAAAGAAGAATAGATATAAAAGAATAAATTAGTAAGATGCACTCATAATTTTAAATGCAAAAATAGCAAAGAAAAATAAAATGAGAAAAAACTGTCTTCAATTTGAGGAGAGTTATAAAAACCGGCATAGTTGAAGCGGAAACTTTCTTTTTTTTATCGAAATAGAATTAAATTAGGGAAATTAATGCTAGTAAAAAAAATGTTGCACTGAAGATTGAATGAGAAAAAAAGTGTTGAAAATATTGGTGAAAAAAAACGAATAGAAGCGTGAAGAATGAACAGCTTACATAAGCGTGAAAAAGAGAAAATGAAATGGCGCCTTGACCATGAAGTCATTGTCTCGTATGCTATTACTACTATAACAGTTTCGATCCACTTTGGCGCTCCATATATGAAGCCTTGTACTTGACTTAGCTATAAATACAGATGAGCCCAGTGTTAAAAGCAACTGGCTTGGGAACAAGATTATCTTTTTTTTTTCTATTTATGTGCCACGTCCTGTCAGGGTGTAGGCGATCATGGCCCTACACCTCCCTCTATCCCTTGCAGCTCTCAACGTGTTTCTTACCTCTGCTTCCTTCCCCTGAATATGTTCTGCCGTCCAGTTCCTTCAGTCCACCAGGTATATTACGCGTTGTTTTCCCTTGTCTCTCTTTCCCTCTATTCAACTTGTGAGTATCAGATTCTCCAGGCCCTCTTTCCTCATTATGTGTCCTAGAAATTTCATCTGCCTCTTCCTGATGTTAAGTATATGCCTGCACTTTGATTGCAACCTCTCTAAGACCTCAACGTTGCTCACACGCCCGGTCCATGATATCCATAGCACTTTTCTGTAGAACCACATATCTGTCATCTCGAGTCTCTTCTTCATCTTTGAGGAAATTGTCCAATATTCGCTGCCGTAAAGGAGCTCAGATGTCACGTAACAGTTCAGTATGCTTTTCTTTGTTACCAAAGATATCCTCCTGTCCGTAATAGTTCAGTATGCTTTTCTTTGTTACCAAAGATATCCTCCTGTCCGTAACAGTTCAGTATGCTTTTCTTTATTGCCAAAGATATCCTCCTGTCTGTAACAGTTCAGTATGCTTTTCTTTGTTACCAAAGATATCCTCCTGTCCGTAACAGTTCAGTATGCTTTTCTTTGTTGCCAAAGATATCCTCCTGTCCCGCAGTATTCTGCCTAGCTTTTGGAATATGCCCCTAGCTATCCCAATACGCCTACGGATCTCAATGTGGATCTTACATACCATGCCATTATTGCTAGAGCGAGCGAGATTCTCAGTTAATGATTAACGCCATCGTTAGAAAGAATATCCAGCAAATAAAACTCTGATAGGCTTTGTCCATGAATATCGACTATAAAGTGTGCGGCTGTGGGGTTTTCTCCGAATGCAGATCTTCTTAATTTGGAACATTACCAGTCGGACGTTATACAGTGAACATATGCGATCAAAATCTGGTTTGATGTTGTGGCTGTTATGTATTTAGAGATTCTAGAAAAAAATACAAAGAAGAATCTGCAATGTTATTGGTCCTGACCTGACATCTCGGCTTCAGTCACTTCCCCACCGCCCTAACGTAGCTTCTCAGTTCTTTTCCTATAAATATTTTCAGGGCAATTCTTCTGATGAGCATTTCTCTTTGCTAACCAGATTTATGAATTTAAGCGCAGTACTAGATTGGCGGTAAGGTCTTTTCGCAATAGAAAACTTTGCAGTCTCGGATTTTTGCCGTAAGATATTTTCGCCGTTTTTTTTTAATGTTAGTATCTTGTTATCGTGTATATCTGGCTGACACTATTGCTACTTCGATTTAAACGTTTTAATAAGTTATAGGATCAAAATCCTACACCACCAGTCCTCAGTCTGTGAGCAGCGTAAAACCTGACACCGAACCTACGTCACGCAATTTCATATTTCAGACTTAACGTTAAATTTTCTGTTAACATAATATCAGTCTAGCAATAAGTCTCACTCACGCAATATATATTATTTCACTCTTATTGTTACTTCAAAAGGGACGTTCAAGATAAGAGTATCGAAAAAATGCAGCGAAATTGTCTTACGGCAAAAATCCTAAAGGGCGAAGTTCCCTACGGCGAAAAAGACAAGCATTGTTAAGAGCCAAAAAGGATAGAAAGATGTGGAGAGCCATGATCATTGCAACTAAAAGAAGATGTATTTAATGGTAGACCGAATGTTATCCTTATGTATATTTTATGCAACACTTTGTCTGTTCGACTTTTTATCCATTCGTTATTTTATCCTTCGACACTCTCTCCCTTGATTCTCTGATCTCCTAGCCACATTCCACTGGGTTATATGGTAGCAGCAGAAATCATCGCTATGGATAGAAAACACTCGACGTTGAGAGAAAACAAGCATTGCATAAAGAAAAAAATATTCATACTATTGTTCGTCCAACACATGTCCCAAGAACCACTCAAAATAGAGTTTTGCTAAATGAATTTAAAAAAATATCGTAAATGGAGCGGAGAGAAAGCATAATAATAGTTTATGTAGGATAGTGTTGTAGACTCTACGGACGATAATGGATATCTCCCCATGCATATAAATACAATAGTAAATACTGTATGTTGGCCTCAGTCGGAGATTCGTCTCCAGCTGTGCTCGTCTCACTCTCTGCCTCCGTACAAAGAGGTTTATCCAGGGGAGTCTATGTCGAAGGGCAAAGTCTCGTCTCGGGAAACAGCTACCCGATCCCGTTTTATACGGAGTCTATGAGGAAATTTAGGCCGAGATTACGGGTTCGGATACCCGACATTAAATTCGGCCTTGTGCCACCGCTGACCGCGTGTGTCGATTGGTAGGTATCCTGCAGTTAGAAATCCGTCTCCAGCTGTACAGGTTACACTCTCTGTTTACGAGCAGAGAGTATCCCCAGACGAGGCTATGTCGAAGGGCAGAGTTTGGTCTCGGGAAACCGCTATCCGTTCCCGTTTTATACGGGATCTACAGGGAATTTTTGGCCGAGCGTACCCCACATTAAATTCGGTCTTGTGCCACATCTGACCGCATGGGGCGGTTGGTGGATATCTTGCATTTGGAGATTTATTGTGGAATTCACTTCACTCACTTCTAGCAGTTGACTACTTCTACACACCGCTGGCAAATCTTATATGTGTTGTTCTTGTCCTAAGTATTATCAATCATTTCCAACTTTAGTTTGATTATTCTATTCAGTAACCTCAAACTAGGTTCCAAAATATAGATAACGTTTGACCCTTGATATGAAGAGGGCAAGATGTTACTAATCATGTATGTATTCTCACCGGGGCCTGTTCGACAAAGCGACTGTTCTGAGTTCTGTTTGAATGGAATATCTTCCTTACCAATGGAATATGAAAGAAATAATGATGATTTGACACAGAGCATGCGGCATAGTGAGTCCTAGCTGTAAATATCTTAACACGTGTTATGAAGGAATGTTTTCTGGACATTTATCATGGAAATGGTGATATTTTAACTAAAAGCATTCAACAATTTATTTTATTTTATTTTTTTAACTTTCGTCAGAAAGCAATTTTCCTTTATTACATCTTGTGCCTTGCCTGACTAAAAGAGATGATTCCCGGTATGATCGTAGAGACACGTTGCAGGTTCCTCTATATGACCCATTTAGAGCAATCGATAAACCAAGAAGTAGTTGTTCTTCTCTTGAACCTTCTTTCTACCGCTCTCATATCCGTGCATGCGCACTCTTGTCGTCAGCGCAGAAATTAATAACGTTAATAGACGATAATGTTCGAAAACATTGAATCTTGGCTAATGTAGTAGGATACATCACGCAAATGGCAGGCGTTGAAGCAGATTTTGTCTTCTTTAATGCAGGCAGAAACTCATCATTGAAAAGACGCAACACAATCATCCTTTCTGCAAATTTTAGTCACGTGTCAGATATATCTACGTAACAATTATCTAAGCGAGGCTGGCTTGGTGTCCAAAGTAGTTGAGTACTACAAGGCACATACTCTTTTCAATGTTGGCGCTAGAAAATCTTCATAACTCCGATTTCATTATTGATATATGATTCAAATGTAACATTATTAATTGTATCATTGGTTAATTATACGGCATATCTGCATTTGTTGCGTTATTTCAAATATTGACTCTCAACCACGAGATAATTTGTGGTTGTTAGTGGGTTTTTTTTTTTTATGACGATATATATATATATATATATATATATATATATATATATATATATATATATATATATATATATATAGTCGGAATAATATGTATATTTATTAATATATACTTAATAACAGTGTTATATTAAATCGAGCACAGTTTTATTAACCCCAGGACTCTGGGAATTATATACATACATATATATATATATATATATATATATATATATATATATATATATATATATATATATATATATGTATGTATGTATGTATGTATATTTAACTGTAGAAATGCATTACAATAGCCATTTATTTAAATATATATATATAATATATATAAATAAAATTTAACTATAGAAATGTACTATATTATATATATATATATATATGTACGTATATTTTAACTGTACAAATGCATTACAATAGGCATTTATTTAAATATATATAGAATATATATAAATATAATTTAACTATAGAAATACATTACAATAGACATTCATTTAAATATATATATATATTATATATATATATATATATACGTTTATATATGCATACACATGATTATATATGTAATTTAAATATAGAAATGCGCTACAATAGGCATTTATTTGAATATATATGCAATATACATATATGTATATATATGCATACACACGCATATATATATATATATATATATATATATATATATATATATATATATATATATATATATATATATATATATATATATATATAATTAACTATAGAAATGCACTACAATAGCCATTCATTTAAAACGATTTTTATAATCGATATTGATTTAAAACAATGACGAGAGAATTACTAATCAGGGATTAATATAGTTTTCCTTTTTTTTTCAGTTAAACAACTTTTGGATTAGGAAGGAAATATTATTGATGCTCTGAAACTTTTTTTACATGGATGTTAAAATAAAATGGTATAAAGTTTCAAAGAATGTAAAATTTAGTTTTCATTGATTTAAAGGAATTTAACACAATAGAATTAATTTTTAACAAAATATAAACAAAGATAAATGATAGAAATAATCGCATTATAATTTGCCCCTGCCTTCTATAGTGAGAACGGCCGTTACGCCTTGTCAATAGTTCATAAATAATGGATTATTTCGTTTTGATTGCGTGGAAAGATAAGAAAATACTAACTGATTGCATTGAAAGAAAGAAAGAAAGAAAGAAAGAAAGAAAGAAAGAGTGGATAAAGGTAATCAGATTAAGCTGATAAGAACAGATACTACACTTTAATCTTAGTCAAAAGATCGACCATCATGGCGGCAACGATAAAAGCGACATTTTTTAGACGTACGTTATCGAACGAGGGAAACTGAATGAGGCAATCGGCAAAAAATTGAGATACCATGAATAAAATAACATCGTCTGTTGAAATAATTTTAAATTATTATTGAGAGAAATGTTCGTAATACGGCGATATGGCTTGTAAGAAAGAAAGAAGAAAATAAAGAAGCGAATATAGAAGTGCTTAATGTTTCTTGCGAAGACCCCATAATAAAGGAATATTCCGTTTTGATTCCGTAGAAACACAAAAGACATTAAAAGGTATTGGTTTCAGCAAAAAAAAAGAGAAAAAAATAAGAAGGAAGGGAGGGAGATAGCAGTGTTTAACGACCGTTTCAATGAAACGGAAAAAGTTGTCAAATACAAATCTTTTTATTTGTACCCCCTTACTTCTTAAAATAATGACCAGCATTCATATTTATGATTGATATTGCAATATTTTGCTAAAGTTGTTAAACTCAAATATTTAACGATGTGTTAAGAGAATTTCTACGCGTATTTTATTGTCGTAGAATTCCCCGTGACCTTATTCATTCGTGAGTTTAAGAATTAAGATTTATCAGGAAATAAAATAGGAAAACCGTGAAATGTTTACAGGTCGTTTTAGTTATTAATGAATTTACTAATTAGTAAAACAAACTCTGCTATTATTGGGTTGGACGAAAGTTCTTTTTTTGTCGCTTGTCATGCATTAGGAGAGTTAAGTTTCAATTAACTTAAAAATGTTACTGCAATGTCATATCTCGTAGTGATCGATAGTCAAGAAACAAATCAGATAAAATGATTATGAATAACATCTTTGTCCTTGTCTAAATTAGACTGTCGCTGCAATTATATTGTGTAAATCGACATTTCTCAAACCGTCTAAATTGACGCTTTTTCATTTATTGATCCCAAGATTGAAAGTGGAGGAACATTAACACCATTTTAAGTGTATTCTTTCTGTTTTAATTATTTCTGCTAATTGAAGAAATAAAAAAATAAAAATCTGAATCAAGTGAAAAAAAATGCGTCATACCACGAGAATTTATTGTGAATAATCAACAGTGGCCATATTCCATCTCTGTCTAAACCAGTTGTGATTAACAGAGAACAATTCAAGAGATGAACTGAATAATCTAAGGGAGATAACCAAAACACAATAAACATTTAACTCACTCATTACAAAATTGTTTACACTAACTTGGTTAAGTTAGTCGCTTTGGTGTGTAGCATCAATATCAGTATCGTCGTCCAATCTAATGTCTGTGACACCATGAAAAGTGGATACTTTACAGCACGGAACAAAATGTCATTGGTGCAAAAGAAATGACACCCCTCCAATAACTTTTCTAAAGCCTCCTTTCACACGAAAAATATATGTATATGAGTTGTTTTGTTGGGACCAACAATATGCAGTAAGTTTTTGAAAAATAATTAACCACAATATATTTTATTCTCGATCTAAACCGTCTTTACAAAAATACATACCTAATGAAACCTAATCTTCAAACTGATTTCCTACAAAGAATACATAGTGTTAATACTGAGATTGATATCCCCTTAAAACAAAATAAACCAAACCAAACCAAACCAAAACAAACTAGGCCAGGACCGATAATATTCCAGATTCTTTGGATTTTGTCAAGAATCTCGAGATATATTGCAGAAGAACCCGACTAGATATGGCAGCAATATTCAATGCACGGACGAATGTGATCTCTATCTATAAAAGGCAGGATGTGTGTGTGTGTGTGTGTGTGTGTGGGGGGGGGGGGTGTGTGTGTGTGTAACGAATGCACGGCCGCAATATCCGACGGATTTGCACAAGCTCCAAGTTAGCGGGAAGGCCAAGACCGACATTGAATTTCCCATCTCCCATCGATAGTGGAAATAATCGATTATTCAGGCTTCTACGGCAGTTTTCATGTAGTTTGCGGCCATTTTGTACTGGCCAGAGTGAGAGCCTATAGCTGGCTGCCACGAATAGGCAGGAAAATTCTATTGGCCAGCGTGAGAGCCAACAGCTGACTGACACGAATGTTAACTAGCATGCTAGCGTGCAAAAAAATCGATAGCTGCATTCGTCACAAGTGGGAAAAATTTAAATCTGTATAGCACATTACTCCAATTGGCTCATTTCCTTGCTTAAATTCAACGTTGATTCTGATTCCGCAGAACTAGGTTGGGTGTGAAAAAGTATTTGTTGTTGACATTCTTTTTTCATTCGGTTTTTCCAGTTGCGAGTCGTTTTTTAAAACTGATCGTTTTGTGTTCATTTTGTTTAGTTCTTTTTTTTTAACAGATTTAATGTTTAGTATAGAGCTTAGAAAAAAATCGCAGTGTGAGATAGGCAAGAAGTAAGGCATGTAGCAACATCAGCACGGCAAAGGGCACTCCTTTAAAGGCTAGGAAGGGCAAAAATATTTTAAGTCAAGTGATAGTGATTGCTGTATGTGTCGTACGATTTTTGAATCAAGCACAGGCAACGCCTGGTCATGCTGCTAGTTGAAACATAAATTTCAAGATTATCAGCCATTGTGAATTAAGCTAAGCGTTGCTGAAAGGACAATATTGTAACGATTTATTAAGCTTATATCTGGACAAAAACCTAAATAAGAAATGAATATAACATTTTGTTAAGACAATTTTTCAAAGGAGAGTGCCCAATAGCCTTGAAAATCGGCCTTGAATATTCTGGGTTTTTTTTTTTTTTTTTGAACGAGTTTGAACAGGACCTCCTTGAACCGTAGAAAAGCATATTTGCTACGCGAATAGGCCACACGTAATCACTCCTTTTATGATTGTGGATACGTTAAAGATGAACGCTAGAGATATGTGCGTAATCAGGTGCGTAGAGATTCGGATGTGAATTCGCAATTATTGATCGCTCAGTTTTCAAAGTAAGTATTAATATTTCTGTTTGGCCTTGGGTGGAAGATCTAAATGTTTATGTAATTAGCAATTTGACTTCAAAGTCATTCGATGAGGAGGATGCTGAGAGAAAGGGAAAAAAACGGCGAAAGAAAGCATCAAGGAAAATAGAATTGATCATAAGAGTAAATTCTCTGATAGGCAGCAACTCATGTCACATTTTGGCTTTTGGAAAAACCACACTGAGAGAAGAAGAGAAGAATTGCTGGATAATTAGTTAATAATACAAGTGCATACACACACACACACAGGCGCGCACATACACACATACATACACGCACACATATATAATTATACAGATACGTAGTTGTGCATTTAGGCAGCAATCCTTCTTTCATGCACATTTCATTGAATACGACAGACAAGGTGCTTTGATTTAGGTGTTATACAATTTCCCATGTGATCTAATATTTGTTTTCTTTTCAGATGATAAATTATACAAGAAATGTCCGAATGTGCTTTTTTCCGAGCGCTTTCAGCTATACATTTAGCCATTTTCAAGTATGAAATAGTTTAAATGTTAAATAAAAAATAGTTTGTTGCATGTATTTATATAATGTTTCCATTTTTTTTTTTCAAAACACGGTCAAGATATTGAGTGCATGATCACAGTTGATATTATTAAGTGTTGGCTTTTTGGTTTTATTAATAAGGCTTCCATTATTTTTAGCCTTTTTATGCACGTAGATGATGCTATTATATTAGTGTTGTTAACAAGTATGTTACGAATAGGGCATGGTAGGTCTCAATGAATATCTAAATGAGCTATGGTCAGAAAGGTTTAGAAGATATATATATATATATATATATATATATATATATATATATATATATATATTACAATTTGCTATATTTATAAGGGAGAAGTGCTCAATATCGAAGATAGAGCGTTTATAGAGTATTAACATAAGTATCAACCCTGATAGCGACTGTCAATTTCACGATTCAGTACGGTCTTCATCTCCAGTCGGTATGCAGTCTTAATTCCTGTGTCCAAACTATATATATATATATATATATATATATATATATATATATATATATATATATATATATATATATATATATATTACTAATAATAGAAAATGATAATCTGTATGGAATTACTAAGAGGATAGAGATCGGGGCCGGTCGCTTTTTGTCAAGAGAGAGAGAGGGAGCAAAATTATTAATTAATGAAAATTGAACACATATACACACACATAGACATATATATATATATATATATATATATATATATATATATATATATATATATCTGTCTGCCCAAGTAAGTAAACAATAGCACAATGACGCGAAAGGCTACTGGAAGTGAAAGACAATGAAAAGATTTTAGAAGGAATCATAAATAAATAAATGAAATGAAATATAATGGAAGCACTAATATTAAAAAAGAAAAAAAAAACAACACTTAATAACATTGAGCACTATTATGGTGGTTATTTTACCGGAAGTCGTATTTTTATAAATAAATAAAATAAGAAACAAAAAAATAAAAAATAAAAACAAGCAATATAATTTGACCCAAATAAATAAACAAACGACTTCCGGTAAAATAACCGCCATAATAGAATACCCACAATGCACCACTAACCCGTATATATATAAATAGCCGAGAAAAATAACAGCATATGTGGCCTGACGATTGCATATAGCATGAAACAGACTGTCACCTCTAAGTGTTGACTTCTATGTTCACTTTTATATATATATATGTATATATATATATATATATATAATACCACAGCGTACTTTATTTTGAGAAAGAGATAATTTGGGGCTGATCGAGTGAATACTAGATAGAAATTCCAATTTTTGTAAATAATGCTCTAAAACATTCTGCTTGTTCACCTAGTTTCCGAAATCAATTCAACCTTTTGAACTTTAGGGATATCTCATATGGTCAACCAACCATACTAGCTATAATAAAACAATTCCTTGTATTTTTCCTGGGAATAAAAACGACGATCAATTTTTTTTTTTTTTTTAATGCAGTTATTTATTTTATATCTCCACGTGATGTTAAGTTTTCTAAAAGACAATTATTTAGCGCAAGATCTTTCTTTTTTTTTCAAAACAAGCTAACGCTTCAGTTAAGTTATAGACATCAAATATACAAACCCTTCCATTGCAATATCCATCACAATATTAGCCGGAAATTAGGAAACATTCAGCATTCATCCACGGATCAGTTACATTACCGCTGGTTGGTATTTGTAAAATCTTTCTCTTAAATTAGTTTTTCAGAAAAATAGGTTTCTCAAGTCAACTGTTATCGCTCTTTCAAATTCTAATGGGAATTTCCTTACTCATGCTTGTATCCTTACTTTCTCTTCTAGTTCATTTTAGTTGTTGTTACTTTTATAAGTCTTCAAGGGATGTACTATTTTCTTATTTGTTAAAGTTTTTTTTGTGATACTGTAGCGCCAGATAAATGATTGTTTGTTGTCTTTATGACCAAGATGAATCATCCTCATGAAGGCACTTTTAATCATTGATCCGAGAAAATGGTTTATATAACTGACAAAAAACAGTTTGTATATAGCTTGCAAGTGAATGCAATGTATTCAACTAGAATTCGAACTCGGACCTCCGATTCTTGAATCCGAGCCGCTACCTATTACTCCACCTGGGCAGTTAGTAGCTTCCATAGGTAATTATTCTGATATATTTTAAGCGTTGCAAAGTCTTTTCCGAACGAGTTGGACCCTATCTAGAAAATACGACGAGTTGCTTCAGATTGCTCGATCCAATCGTAATGTCCTTCTGATAAAAAATTCTCTGATGTTTTTTCATTTATTCAACTATTTGGAAGTGCGTCAAGACGACATTTTTCAATAGAAACTCGTATTCTCTGTAATATCAGGATATAGTTTCTTCATATTAAATTATTATTGTTATTATTTTTATTATTATTAACAACACTTAGTGAAGGACGCCAGTTTAAAAAAGACGTGGTGTTTGCTAATGTTCAACAATATATCGACAGTATGTTTGTCTTCTCTAAGTTATCTTTAAAAGTTGTATAAAATATTAAAAAAATCCCAACATTTTATAAGTCTTTTTACAAACGTCGCTTGTCTTGAGAAAACGGATGTAGTGATAATCAGCGCATCAAAATGAATGAAAGGCAACCAGCGTGAATGTAATGCAACTGAAATGTGAGTAACATGATGGGGTTCGTGCTCATCTTGAAATTTTCCCTCAACTGATTAGTTACTTCGAATAAATAAATAAAAAAAATCATAGTATAAATCTTACTGAACTCTCCTGTCATTCTGTTCCCTCCCCGACTCCCGAGGATGAAGTTCAGTCATTCAGTTATATCCTATGCGTGATACACACATAGGCAATCATGTACCTTTCGATACATAACTGACGAGGCAGATTCTTTCCCGCAGTAGGTTGCCATTTCTTTCTGAGGTAGACCAGTTGCCATCTAAGGCTATAGAACCCGGTCTGTCCTGATATTTACCGATAGTTAATGGGAAAAGAAAAACCCAAGTGTATTAGCATGTAAGTAAGTGTAATGGATTCGACTGGAATTCGAATTCGGCCCTCTGATTCTTCATTCCAAGCCGCTATCTATTACTCCACCTGTGGAGTTAGTACTTTCCATACGTAACTATTCGGATGTGTTTCAAGCGTTACGAAGTCTGTAGATTCTGAATCTGTTTTTCAAAATGTGCAAATTAAGACGTCCGTCGAAATTGCAGTCGTTTGTGATAAAATATTCCGCAAGCTGTGCTGATGTCACATTGTTTCTGACATCATACCAGTAGCCATTGAATCTTCTGTTTATTTTTCCCTTAAGCCATCCACATAAATCAAGTCATGTTTGGCACATTAGGTGGCATTTATTAAGTGAGGGTCAATTCAATTACCACCTCTCTTTGTATTTGTGAATAGAATTTGACTTCACTCATGTTGTTGTACAATGAACACGATTTACCCTTTCGATTGGAAACTCCAATGGAGTGTTAAGTGTGAACTTTTACATATAAGTTTGGATTTTGTTTGATTTGGTTTGGTTTGGTTTATTTTTTTAACGAAACACCAACCTCAATGTGTTCTTTAATGCCGACAACATTTTTAGGAGAGATTCGTATGAAATCAATATGTATTCTTTGGTTTAGATTGGTTTGGTTTATTTCGTTTTACGACATATCAATCTTAATAGATTATTTAATGCCGACAACATTTGTAGGATAGATTCGTATGAATAGAATATTTATTCTTAGGTTTAGATTGGTTTGGTTTATTTTTTACGGCATATCAACTTCAACGGGTTATTTAATGCCGACAACATTTTTAGGATAGATTCGTATGAATAGAATATGTATTCTTAGGTTTAGATTGGTTTGGTTTATTTTGTTTTACGGCATATCAACCTCAATGGGTTATTTAATGCCGACAACATTTTTAGGATAGATTTGTATGAATAGAATATGTATTCTTAGGTTTAGATTGGTTTGGTTTATTTTGTTTTACGGCATATCAACCTCAATGGGTTATTTAATGCCGACAACATTTTTAGGATAGATTCGTATGAATAGAATATGTATTCTTAGGTTTAGATTGGTTTGGTTTATTTTGTTTTACGGCATATCAACCTCAATGGGTTATTTAATGCCGACAACATTTTTAGGATAGATTCGTATGAATAGAATATGTATTCTTACGTTTAGATTAGTTTGGTTTATTTTGTTTTACGGCATATCAACCTCAATGGGTTATTTAATGCCGACAACATTTTTAGGATAGATTTGTATGAATAGAATATGTATTCTTAGGTTTAGATTGGTTTGGTTTATTTTGTTTTACGGCATATCAACCTCAATGGGTTATTTAATGCCGACAACATTTTTAGGATAGATTCGTATGAATAGAATATGTATTCTTAGGTTTAGATTGGTTTGGTTTATTTTGTTTTACGGCATATCAACCTCAATGGGTTATTTAATGCCGACAACATTTTTAGGATAGATTCGTATGAATAGAATATGTATTCTTAGGTTTAGATTGGTTTGGTTTATTTTGTTTTACGGCATATCAACCTCAATGGGTTATTTAATGCCGACAACATTTTTAGGATAGATTCGTATGAATAGAATATGTATTCTTAGGTTTAGATTGGTTTGGTTTATTCTGTTTTACGGCATATCAACCTCAATGGGTTATTTAATGCCGACAACATTTTTAGGATAGATTCGTATGAATAGAATATGTATTCTTAGGTTTGGATTGGTTTGGTTTATTTTGTTTTACGGCATATCAACTTCAACGGGTTATTTAATGCCGACAACATTTTTACGATAGATTCGTATGAATAGAATATGTATTCTTTGGTTTAGATTGGTTTGGTTTATTTTGTTTTACGGCATATCAACCTCAATGGGTTATTTAATGCCGACAACATTTTTAGGATAGATTTGTATGAATAGAATATGTATTCTTAGGTTTAGATTGGTTTGGTTTATTTTGTTTTACGGCATATCAACCTCAATGGGTTATTTAATGCCGACAACATTTTTAGGATAGATTCGTATGAATAGAATATGTATTCTTAGGTTTAGATTGGTTTGGTTTATTTTGTTTTACGGCATATCAACCTCAATGGGTTATTTAATGCCGACAGCATTTTTAGGATAGATTCGTATGAATAGAATATGTATTCTTAGGTTTAGATTGGTTTGGTTTATTTTGTTTTACGGCATATCAACCTCAATGGGTTATTTAATGCCGACAACATTTTTAGGATAGATTTGTATGAATAGAATATGTATTCTTAGGTTTAGATTGGTTTGGTTTATTTTGTTTTACGGCATATCAACCTCAATGGGTTATTTAATGCCGACAACATTTTTAGGATAGATTCGTATGAATAGAATATGTATTCTTAGGTTTAGATTGGTTTGGTTTATTTAGTTTTACGGCATATCAACCTCAATGGGTTATTTAATGCCGACAACATTTTTAGGATAGATTCGTATGAATAGAATATGTATTCTTACGTTTAGATTAGTTTGGTTTATTTTGTTTTACGGCATATCAACCTCAATGGGTTATTTAATGCCGACAACATTTTTAGGATAGATTTGTATGAATAGAATATGTATTCTTAGGTTTAGATTGGTTTGGTTTATTTTGTTTTACGGCATATCAACCTCAATGGGTTATTTAATGCCGACAACATTTTTAGGATAGATTCGTATGAATAGAATATGTATTCTTAGGTTTAGATTGGTTTGGTTTATTTTGTTTTACGGCATATCAACCTCAATGGGTTATTTAATGCCGACAACATTTTTAGGATAGATTCGTATGAATAGAATATGTATTCTTAGGTTTAGATTGGTTTGGTTTATTTTGTTTTACGGCATATCAACCTCAATGGGTTATTTAATGCCGACAACATTTTTAGGATAGATTCGTATGAATAGAATATGTATTCTTAGGTTTAGATTGGTTTGGTTTATTCTGTTTTACGGCATATCAACGTTAATAGGCTATTTAATGCCGACAATTTTTTTTATTTCTGGTAATATTTTGTTTTTCAAAAATCTGTTTCTGGTAATATATTTCCTTCAAAATTGTATTGCTGGTAAAAATGTTTTCAAAAGGTATTGCTGCTAATAGTTAAATATTTGCCCACAGCTGGGACCCTAACAGGTGCTACCACGCCGGGTCAGGGTGGACCTGTGAACACCAGCAATTAAGAGGTGGTTCCACGCTCCTCAAAACCTCCTGATTAGAAGCCTTGCTGCTGGACGTAGTTTAATGTCTTACCCGGGACGCGGATGTAGTTTAACGTCTTACCCAGGATGATGTATTCGTTTGAAAGAAACGATAAGCTGTTTACGAAAAATTATTATTATTATTATTATTATTATTATTATTATTTAATTTCCTTTGGTTTCTGCTGTTTCTCATTTCTTTCCGGATCCCAACCAAAGACCTAAGGTAAGAAATGGCATCATGACAGTTTCCGCTGAGCAATTAAAAAAAAAAGAAAAACACATATTTTACATAGATAAATCCCTACGTAAGATGTGGGCTGTCCTCATGAGAACAATTTTTTGATTATTATTATTATTATTATTATTATTATTATTATTATTAATATTATTATTATTGTTGTTTTTGTTTTTGTTGTTGTTGTGTTTCCTTTGGTTTCTGGTGTATACCCATTTCTTTCCGGGGTCCGACCAGAGACTTGAGGTCAGAAATGGCGTCATGACATTTACCACAGCCGTTTTGAAAAAGAAATCACATAATTTACATAGATAAAGCCCTTTATAAGGTGTGGGCTGTACTTGTGAGTACAATTTTTTATAATTCTTGAAGGCATGGGCTGCCAGGAATCCCTTCAATGAGTATACTGGAATCTTTTCCAATCAATCCGAGGGCTCCAACTACAAGTGGATTTGTTAATGTCCGCATACGCCCCATTTTTTAGATTTCGATCTCAAGGTCCTTGTATTTTGATAGTTTTTTGAAGATCTTCAATGATACATTGCAGTCTGTAGGGACTGCCATGTCAATAATGAGGCATATTTTGTCTTTGCGGTCTCTAATCACGATGTCATAGCGTTTAGCTTTGATTGTTCTGTCTCTGTGTATTGCCCCATAAAATTGTTGCAGGTCCTATCTCCGTGACCGAATCTTGGTATTATTATTATTATTATTATTGTTATTATTTACTTTTATTTATGTAGTATACAGATTTCCTTCCGAGTCCCAATTAAAGAGCTGAAGTCTAAAATGGCTTCATGACATTTCCCACTGGTCATTTTTGTAAAAAAAAAACCCTAAGATTACAGACATTTTACATGGATAAAGTTCTTTGTAATGTTTGAGCTGAATTTGCGAGTACAATTCGTCGTATTTCTTTGAGGCATGCGTTACCAGGTATTCCTTAAATGCGTCTATCGAAAATCAATCCGAGTCTTCGAACGGCAAACGGATTTATTGATTTCCTCATATGCCACATTTTTTTAGATTCTCATTTCAATATCCTTGTATTTTGATAGTTTTTTCGAAGATCTTCAAAGATACATTACAGTCAACAAGGACTGCTACATCAATAAAAAAGCACATTCTGTTTTTGGTCACGATGTCTGGCAGATTAGCTTTGATTGTTCTGTCTGTGTGTATTGTTAAGTCTCATAAAATTACTGCAAGCCCTATCTCTATAACCGAGTGCATACCAGTTCCTTGCAATTTCCTTCCCATAGAAGTTGCATATTTTCCAATGCAGATATTGGTTCACTCTATCAGGCCGTGTTTTATATTCACTTGATGCTAACACCGTGCAACCTGATACAAGATGGTCAATTGTTTCTGGATATTTATCACAGAATCTGCATTTCGGGTTAGTACAAACTTTCAGTATATATGCAGTTGGAAATTTCTATTAGCAAGCATTGGTCCTGCGCATTAAGAATAAAACCTTCGGTTTCAGCTTTTGACTTTGCACCACGTTGGTCCCGATGGCTAAGGGATTTGTCTACATCAACTTGTTTGGTACGGGCAGAGTAATGACCATGAAGTGGCTTACCTTGCCATTGTTTCTGCAAAAAGTATATCGTGCGGATCGGTTCCCAAGTTTGAGGGTGACGTGTTCACGCCAACGTTACTGTTTATTGACAGGCATGCTTTCGGTGGATGGTTACTCTAAATGCGTCCGAATTTTGACATCCGATACCTGATTTCACTAATGGCAGCTCAGCATTCTTTGTAGGCAGAACATGTAGAATCGTTCAAGAGTTCGTAAATGACGACCTTATGGCAAACCAGGGTACGCAACAGTATAATATCATTCATAAGGGTACTGCGTTGTAGACGACGGAATTGCTGGTACTCAGGAATCACATGTTTGGAAAGCTATCCAAACGCTGCAGTTGAACACGACGTTGCATCTAGTCTGCGAGATCATGACTGCTAGGCAAGCACAGAGACGACGAGATATGTGAACATGCTGACATTCACGGCATCTGTACTACTTGCATGAAAATCGTTTGTAATTGGTTGCAAGATCTCTGCTTTCCTGTTTTATTTTTCTTGAGTTCGACACGATTGCTGGGATCACTTGTGGCATCCAGCTGTTATTGAAGTCCATGAGATGAATGGCGTACGAGAGCGCTATCGTCAACATACTGAAGTTCAACAAAATTGTTGTGTGCAACTTGAGTAGTGATAAAAACATTATTCCGACTATATATAACATAAATTAGTAATGGTAAGCTTCTTCAATGTTCTATTCATCTAAGTATTCGAGCTGATTTTAGTAATAATTATATTTGGATATTTTCAACTGTCCTCCAGTTTTAAAGCTTTTGAGGATGTAGCAATTCAGCTGAGAAATTGAAAATAACTGGATCTGTCGTAAAAATGGATTCGGAACATTTACTTTCGACCGATGGTTATCTTCAAAGTACTGAGCAAGAGGCTCAGACAGAGAGAAAGTCACAGAAGGAAGATAATCTACTTTTCTAGACGAAGATGACAGGACAAAGAAAACTGTTATCCATAAAACTGAGCGTCGCGCGAAAAGGCACACGGAGGGACGAAGCGGGCCTCGGAGAATGGACAGGATAGACAGATGCTGGACTGTGCAGCTCCCCACCTACCGTCATATCTACTTCGCTCGCTTATAGAAGTAGTTTACAACCCAAGAATAAAATTTGGTTTAATGCAAGAATTTTTTTTTGATTTTTCACTCGAGGCTTACGATCTGAACGAAGTATAATTTTTAAGCCACAAGCGTTTGCCTGGAATAAACTGCATCCTGTCGACGAATCTAGTGTCTGGTTTGAGCTGCAACGTAATAGGGGTCATTTTAAATGTATCAATATGTCTGTGATTGAGTAATTTATTTTACGGCTTATTAACGTTTTTTTAGGTTATTTAAAGTCTAAATCTATATTAGGTTGTACGAAAAATTCTCGTTTTTTAGCGTGTGTATATTGTATTAACAGATTTTTTAAAATAACAATGATTTTCTCGATATAAATCATCCCAGTTAACCCATGGTTGGTGGGAGAAATTTGATTGCTACCTTTCCCAAGTGTATTTGCGCGAGAATTTAATGAAACGAACTGAACTGGAATTCGAAATCTGTTCTCCGATTACTCATTCAGAGCCGCAATCCATGACACCACCCGCACACCTTCTAATTAACATGTGAACAGCGGTCAAGTCATCTTCATATTCTCGAAGTTTTTTTTAATTATTCCACAAGTTTTTGAAGATTTTCAATGTCTTTCAGTTTTTTTTTTCTTCTGTAGTCACTTGGAACAATGCAATCCTTTATTTGACAAGCAGTCGTCTTGAATAAGGCTCTAAATCTAGGATCCCTGCCTGAACTCACTGATCCATTTGAATATCAGTTAATTTATGCCTTGATTTTCTGAGTAATATTCTGTTTTCTGCATTGGTTATTATGATTATTTCTAGTTGTTTGCACAGTTCACAGTGTCTAAACCTTTCCACCCAGTCGGGTCTATTTTTTTATCCCGTTTGAATTCACTATTTAGGAGATTGAAACAGCTCTTCTTCTTCTTCTTCTTCTTCTTCTTCTTCTTCTTCTTCTTCTTCTTCTTCAGGGCATAGACAATTATGGATATCCCCAATCCCCTTTCGTCTGTTTCTCAAAACAAATATTGACCGTTTGTCATCCACCTTGCTGCTTGTTTAGAGGTTAATCGTTTAAGATTGAGGTTATTCGTTGGATTGCTCTGCTTCACATCAGTCTGCCTCATGTGTGTTACAACACCCCTGGTCCTCTTTCACCAGGGTATGTCCCAGAAATTTCAGTTTCCTTCTGATTGTAAATATACATTTCCATGGACTTTCGATTTTCTTTAAGAATTCTTCGTTTTTCGTGTATTCTGTCTATGGTATTGTCAACCACAACACGCGGCTGGAAGTCTTTTCTTTCTCTGAGAGGAAATTGTCATTTCCACATAGGAGATTCATTATTATATAGCAATTTCAACACTCGGTCCTTTGCATTGTTTCTTTGGATTTCTGTGTCACTTTTACTACCCTTTGTTACTTCACAACCATGTTAGTTAAATTTCTGTACCTACTTTATTTCGACTTCCCAAAAAGATAGTTCCCAACTGGGGTGTCTATTCTGTCTTCTGTCAGTTACTAATCAGTCCTTTCTTCCTGCTTTTCATCCTGCCCACCGTAAAATCTGGTATTAATTATAAACAGTAAAATTTAAAAATAAAACCAGGCATTAATGGTAATGCTTATGGTTGAATTATTCGTTTCCTTATGAAGAAATAGTCAGAATCCATTGCATTGTTGTCTTCTTTTTTAATGGTATTCACCCCCATACAAACCAGTAAAGCTACTAAGACACAACGGGTTTCGGGGCGTGTAAGAATTAGAAATCAGAAACATTATTGAGGAGTGAGAAAAATTAAAAAAGTGATTATAAATGACAGCAAATAACGATTGACATTGCATTTGGATTGTTGAAGACCAGAGTAGGCTGCATAGCATGGAGCTGGAAATGTGTTCCACATGAGAGAAGTTCGGGAAAAGAAGCAGTTAGCACAGGGTTTACGATTATATCTAGCCAGCAAATTCATTAAACTTTGTTGTCAATCTAGTACTGGGCTTAATTTCATAAACTTGAGGTACCATAGCACAGAGCTCATCCGAACAATTACTGCGGATGGGACGTGAAACCCGACATGCCAGGTCAGGACCAATAATATTGCTGATATAACAAAGTAAGGTTATACATATATATATATATATATGTGTGTGTGTGTGTGTGTTAATTTTCTAAGGTAATGGATGCTATTCATCAATCCAATAGATTGTTATCATTTTAAACATTATATTTAGTGGATACTCATATTTGAGTAGACGCTGCATGTATTCATTAAACAATTTATTTATTTATTTATTTTCATCTACCGGCCTGAATATTCGAGAAATCTTATTGAATAAAAATATGCCGAACATCGCATTTTTTTTTTCTAATATTCACCCTGGTAGATGAAATAAATAAATATGCTGTTTAATAGTCAGAATTCATTACATTGTTGAAAATAAATAATATCTTCTTTTTTTAATAGAATCCACCCCATACAAGGCAATAAAGCTACTAAGACACAACG
>OZ010574.1:22382808-22432808 GCA_963932145.1 Acanthosepion lycidas | reverse complement strand
TATAAAAGGATTTTGTTAAAAATTAGCAGACGTAATGCCTGTTATTTAATCAGTCGTGCCTAAATATATACATACATATATATATATATATATATATATATATATGTGTGTGTGTGTGTGTTTGTGTGCATGTGTGTGCGCGCGCACGTGTATGTATATGAGGGAGGGCCAGACAAACCGACGTGTTTTTGTGTGGAAACTTTTCCTTGCTATAGATAGAGCGAGGAAAGAAAGAAAGTAAATGTTTGAGATAGATGGAAACAGTTTCAGATGGACATCATGAGATAGATTAATAGATAGAGAGATAGATATATTTGTTTACATAGATAAGAATTCGCTACAAAGGAACATGCAGTCCGTTTGCATTGAAAAGATCAGAGGCAAACGCGAGAAGTGGATATGGCTGGCATTTCTGTTTTTACTTCAAAGAGTCACTCACTCGGCGTCCAGACGATAGTTGATGGACAGAATGGCGTGTGTATTCTACTGCCTCGGGTCATACACACTTCACCGTATTCTGGTAACCACCCCTCACAGCAATTCAACCGACCTCTCCTATTAGTAGTAGTAGTCGTAAGTATTTAATTTTGTAAAGATTAATCATCTGAGTCTGAACTTGTTGCTACCCGATTTTATCTAGTGCAGATAAAAACTGAAAATCTGTCTATATTTCTGAGATAAGGTATTATGTACACTTTTTACAAAAATCTGCTGAGCCGACCAAGCATAGAAATGAATACAATATGGGAACCAGTAATACGGAGTACCAGAGAAAAGCGATAGTAACAACAAAAATTGCAATATGAGCTCTGGTAAAAACATTCAATGAAAACAGCAAAAATTGCAATATGAATGCTGGTAAATAGTTGCTGAAGACAATATGTTTATAATACCCAGAAATTCATACATATATGTCCTCAAGGACACATGGCACAGTGGATAAAGGCGTTGGTTAGATCCAGTGACAGGTAAGAGTGTAAGTTCAATACTTGTTTAAGGTAGTGGAGAACTTGGGAATTAACAGAATATAACTGATAACTGACATCCATTAGGCACGTGGAACAGTCTACGCCAGTGAGCGAAATAAAGGGTTCAGTTCGACATTCCAACCACCTGATGAAGGCCGAAACGTTGTAATAAATATGGCAACAAAGATTAGGACAATAGTCCGAATAATGTAAATATTGAAAACAGAAAACACTATGCCCAGTCCTTCTCTTCCCAGCTACGCGGTTCTTTCCTTGTTTGAGAAAATTTCGTCTGTCGTAAAATGATATTAGCCAACTAAAATAAAGCTATTAAGTAATTAAAGCAGTTTCTCCATCGAAAATGATGTTAAAATTTCTAGGGTACATAATGAGGAAAGAGAACTTAGCAAATTTGATACTCACAAGAACATATTGAAAAGAAGCAGCGCGTGAGATGCTTAACGAACTTTTGTAAATGGTCGACAGAACAGGGATTAGAAGAGATAGCGCAAAGAAAAAAATACCAAAAGCTGCAAAAGACAGGAGACTGTGGATAGCCATAACCGTTGACGCCCACGAGGAACATGACACATAGAAAAGAAGAAGACACTGGAACAAATTGGTGTTTTCTCTTGTGATCTTCCGTCTGTAAACGGATAATATTACCTAAATCGTTTTGAACCAATAGTAATTTACTATAACCAGTTTGTTTTCCAGTTCAGTTTTAGGACCAATCAGCTGGTCTTTCACCCTATCCTTTGTAGACAAATGAATTTCACACACGAGTGCAAAAGTTGCATACTAATTAGATAAGAAATTACGGACACGTACACATTAATCTATCTCCAAACATATACTTCTAAATACATACGCATACACACACACACACGCAAGCGCACATCTACAAAAATAAGCATATCTACATGTCCCTTCATAAAACCATACAAATACACAGGTGAACACACAGTATATTTATACTGATATAAACATTACAATTACTATATTACAAATAAATATATTCACAGATGCACGGAAAAACCATTTACGTGTACTCAAAACGCACACACATACAGAAGCACATAGACAACTCTGTACGTACAGGCACACCGGACATACAATTATATTAGCGAAATTGTTGTAATTAAAATGATTTGATAGGTTTTAATATTTTCTTAATCGTATATAGTAGCCAAAACACGTTCCAAATGCTGGACAGAGTATTGCGAGACAGGAGGATTTCTTTGGTAACTAAAAAAACAACACTGAACTGTTATGTACAGGGGGATTCTTTTGGTAGCAAAGAAAAGAATACTGAACTGTTACGGACAGGAAGATATCTTGGGTAACTTAACTAAGAAAAGTATACTGAGCTGTTACGTGATATCTGTCCTTCTTTACGGCAGCAAATGTTGGACGATTTCCTTAAAGATGAAGAAGAGACTCGAGGCAACAGAGATATAGTTCTACAGAAGGATTCTAAGGATGTCATGGACCGAGCGTGTGGGCAAGGATGAGATCTTAGAGAGGTTGCAAACTGGGAGGAAGCTTATACTTAACATCAGGAAGAGGCAGCTGAAGCTTCTGGGACACATAATGAGGAGGGAGGACCTGGAGAATCTGACACTCTCGGGTTGAATAGAGGTAAAGAGAGACAAGGGAAAACAGCGCGTGACATACATGGCGGACTTATGCAAGTGAGTGACAGAACGTGGTCTGAGGGAGGAAGCAGGTGTAATGAACTTGTTGAGAGCTGCAAGGGATAGAAGGAGGTGGAGATCCATGATCGCCTACGTCCTGAAAAGACATGGCACATTAAAAGAAAGAAATATAGTGGTGATATACCGGAAGAGCTAAGTAGATATATTTTCATAGAACTGCCTAAGAAGCCAGGTGAAAAAGAAAGTGAACTCCATCGGACAATCATCCTAATAAGCTATATAACGAAAATTATCATTCGAATTCAGCGGCGAGTAGAAGTAGTCAACTGCTAGGACGGAGTCAAGTAAATTCCACAATGAATCTCCAACTGCTTGATATCTACCAACCGCCCCACGCAGTCAGATGTGAACCAGGCCGAATTTAATGTGAAGTATCCGAGCCAGTAGGCTCGACCAAAAATTCCCCGTAGACTTTGTATAAAACAGGGTCGAGTAACAGTTTCCCGAGATGAGACTCTGCCTTTCGACATAGCCTCATCTGGGGATCCTCTCTGAATTTGACTGAAATCGACTGAAAACATCCGTGGTCTTTAATAACATTTACATACGTAATACACACACATTATATATTTATATATATATATATATATATATATATATATATATATATATATATATATACCGGCTTGTTTGCTAATCAAATAATGATCTGCCAGTAGGCCTGTCAGGTTGCTCTATAAGAAACGAATTAAATTACATTTCAAAGACTAACGTTACTCAATCAAAGTACTAAGTCTCATCTATAGAATTTGAATATTTCCTCAGACTTTGCTTTCAAAGGAAGCCCTAAAAGTGTGTCTTTGGCATATAATCAAGTTTGCCCGATTGCTCTTGAAGTTGCGAATTGGGTGACGATTTAAAACCCCAGAGTTACTAAATTTTGAATTAACTCTCTTTTGATTAGCAGCCCAGGCCAGCCAATTTTATTTTGAATGTAGTCCCATATTTGTTCATCTTAATGTTCCCCCAATGAAAGGCGCAAGAGCCACTCAATTTCGAGAGTTACTGCTCGGTGCTGCATGAACCTAAGGGTAAGAAGTATAACACGTTTTCGAATCTATACTTGGTCGGTTTATCTGAAAGATAACTTCTTGATGTTTTCGGTCTAGGGAGGCGACCGAAGAAATGGCATCACTATATGACCTAAGCTATGAGAATAAAATTGGAAAGACAGAACAGTTCGAAAGCCGCCGATGCTTTTTGCACTAGCCCGAAGTCACAAGTCATCGTGACTGCGACGTTTGTTATATATATATATATATATATATATATATATATATATATATATATATATATATATATATATATCGCGGTCATTTTTCCTGGTTTCCGGTGAAAAATTATATATATAAATCTTTGAAAACATTTTCAGGTTTTTGAATAGCTCGTCCGGTTTAAGGGCGGTCGAGAGTCAGTCGAAGATGATGTGCACTTATGAGGATCAGTCATCAGTAGAAGGCTAAAATATTTCATGAACTCATTCATGCGAGCTGACGCCAAAAAGAAAAAAAAAACAAATCCGTCAGGTCTCTTTTCAAATCCATTATGGAATCTGCTTAAATACCCAAGTCCGAATCTTTCCCATACCAGATGGTAAACATTTCACTATCCGCCTAGTCAGTTATTCCCGGCGAATTTCTAAAACCTTTGTTATTCTCCTTACTCAGCTGGCCGTATTAACAGCAAAACATCTACACTTACATGTCAATCACTTTTGTTTACACGGAAGTTCTACTTAAGATCTAAAATCAACATGCTTCCGACATGTTGTTCAGGCTGTAATGGTCTATTTTTATAAAGCGAATATAATTCCTTTCAAATATACTGAATGTTATATTTATTTTTCTTGAATATAATCTTCATTAACGATTGAAAAAATGTTTAAAATAATTACTTAATTTCCTGTTGAAATTCTTCTTCTATGTGCAGTGTCTCTTCAAGATGTCAGCGATTGTAGGTCTCCCCAACGTCCAATCATTGGTCACTCTTAATTTGTCTCTTTGCAATCTCTTCTACACCGTTCCATCAGATATTAACACAATATGGTCTAGTAATTGACCTGTTGCTGCCACTTTGCCTTCTAAATATCTTGACCAGAGTTGGGAATCGTTCATCTAATTAAAAACAAATCCAAAATCCAAGAGACATTTACTGCACATACTACGTAAATAAAATATCAAACATAGATAAAAAAAAAAAAAATCTAAGTGGAGACTGACAGGTTGCTTCCTATCAAATATGACTTTTGCCTGCTGTTGTCTGGGATTATAAGGGGAGTGTTTTGTCCTAGTTGCCATTCTCTTTAATCATTGTGACATGCCAGTAACGAGATATTTTATCAAGATATAGGGAAAACAATACTAATATATACAGATACTAGCAGGCTTCGCCCGCTCGCTATCGCTTCATAAAGTAAGATATATTCACTACTTGAAATATTTGAAACAGAAATTTTAAATGAACATTTCATTCATAATTTGACTTAAGGAAAGTTTTATAAATAGATGCCAACTTGTAGAAGGCCAAGTAAAATGCAAATTTCAAACACATTTCTGCACTATATAAGACGATATCCCTAAACAATTATTTTTTTATATGAAAATCAAAACAATCCTCGAATAATAGAGCAGTGATGAAGGACAATTAATTAATTAAATAAACTTTTTTTAAAATCACTATGCAAATTAGTTAAACCTAAAGAGTAATATTGCCTAGAAGTAGATAATATATAATACAGATATTGATCACCTAGCATGTAATTTATTATAAATTAGAGCTGGAGATTTTTAATCGTGAGAGAATTGCGCTCCAATTTCGCATTTATTCATATAGATTCCATAATATAGGTTTTACTTACTTAGTTATTATGTTTCTCTAACTCTTCAAATATTGAATGTACAACTAACTCTAATTACTATTTTCCTATATTAATTTTATCTTATAAATTGTCCCCTGTTCTGTCATCAATGAAATAAAAGTCGTCCACAAGATCTAGCTTAAATGCCGCCTGATAGGTCGGGTTTTAAGCTAGTTCATAAAAAAAAAAGTGTGCACTGCAATTTTGGATTTGGGATACAAAAGGAAAATAAGAGTTACACTCCTTAAAACATGAAATCAACGATAACGGCTAGTATAATATATTAATATATATTTTTAACCTCACATAATCTGGCAACCTTGAATCTGAGCTCAACGAAAATCGTTCCCTGCGTCTATCTTTTCTAGGGCTTTTGAATGAGCTATGAATCATTGAAATCGGACCAGTGGGAGCGGATGAGTTGCTTGAATACACACACATACACTGTACTTTATATATAAGATAAATAGACTATAAGAGTTATTTTAAGCATTATCTTTAGTGGATACAAGTGTTTGAATAGATGTGCCTGTTTTTTTTTCCTTTAATTGTGTAATTTAATGCCAACTAGCCTGAATATTCGAGAGTATGAATAAAGTAAATATGCTATTGGTACGGTTTCAAACCTGCATCCGACTTATAGTGTAGAAATCACGTTCAGTTAATGGGTGCTTCGGATCGGTTAGACATGTACTTAGTCCCGTTAATTGTATATTTTATATATTTGGTCGTGCTAACTTTTACATTCACGAGATTATCAGGCCAACCACCATAGTCCTGCATCATGATTGGAAGGGCATTGGGGTTGCATTCTGTGTCATAACATAATTGATCACTGGAGGAGATTGTTGGGCGACCGGACCGTCTGCTACCATGTCTAGATCACTCGCAAGTTACTACTTTGCTCGTTACTCTATGTATTATTCGAAAATTGTCTTACTAAAGATGGAACTGACCTGAAGGGGATCCGTTCTCGAGTTGAAGGCTTTCTTTTTTTTATGTAAGCCTTAGAGAAAAATGACGTAATGGCCAGATCTCCGTTGAAAGTGGTAGAGAAAATAATGCCCAGGAAGGGTTGAACGCTGGATAAACATTTGTAACTATTTTAATATACCATGAAACATTACATACCAATTATTTGCGAATTTTTACTCAGGAGTTCAGACAGAAGTGTTAACTTTGTTCAGGAACACAGGGCTGAAAGGGTTAAGGAAACGTAACAACCGGTCATGCAATTCTCTCAGTACTGCGTGTTCCACTTTTAATATATATATATATATATATATATATATATATATATATATATATATATATATATATATATATATATATGTTTACACTTGGATATGCGTCGAGCAGATATGAATGTACAAGAGAAAATCATGGAGAATTGTAAGTTTAAAAACAGTAAAATCAACCTTGCGAACCGAAACGCTCCTCTGTGGCTCAATCGGTAAAAGCACGTCAGGCTATATGGCGGTTCCGTATAGGATAGAGGCTCGATTCATGTCGGAGGACGCATATTTTTCTATGAAAATTTCTCGGACATTCATACCGATAAATGTCATTGATACTGTTTATTATAAAACAGAGCATTTACTTAAATATTTGTATCTATAAAAAGAATGTATAAACATAAAAAATATATGAGAATGTAAATTTTAATATCAAACAGACTTTTTAATGGTTTCTTCCTAAGTAAGACAATAAAGCCACTAAGATGTAAGGGAAAAGAGATGAGAAAAAGAAAATATTATTTTAGGAGAGGGAATAGAGTGATTAAAAAGACAGCAATTTAAATAGTATTTAAATTTTTCATTATCAAATTCAGCTGGAAAGCCAGAAACCGAAATAGAGTTCCACAAGAAGTGCGAGAGAAGAAACTATTAGCATAGAACTTACAGTTACATCGAGCAATTTCAACTGTAGAATGATGGCATCTAGCTACCCATCTTAAATTCGTAATGTCAGGGTGCCAAAGAGGAACGCTCTTCAGAACAATTACAACGATAGTATTTATAGAAGGGGCACAGGGGAGCTACATTACGGCGGTTGGAACGTGAATGAAGCCAAGGTGCCAGGTCAGTACTAATAACATTGCAGATTCTTCTCTGGGTTTTTTTTTCAAGCTTTTCTAAATATATAGCACCAGAACAGATGTGCCAGCAATATTCCAAGCAAGTACGAATGGTAGATTTATAAATATTCAAGAAACCTCAAAACGTTGCGGTGCAGCGTAGGGCGGAAGAATTTATCGGCCGAACTGGGATAAAAAAAATACGATAGAAATAAATAATTACGATGCTGGAATTTATTTTCATTTTTGCATTTTTTACCCTCTCAATAGTCTTTTGTCTTCGGAATAGAAGGATTTTATTCATAACCCGACGTATTACTATAACAGTTATATTTGTGGACATACATGCCACAGTGGAGAATTCTCTTTTTATACAGGGTAATTCAACTTCTACTGGTCTGGTTATTCGTCTATTCACACACAAAACATAACCTCTATAGAAATAAGAAATGATTCTGGATTATAAATAAATTTCATCGAACCGTGAGAAATTATGCTGTTTACTTTGTATATGTTTAACTAATATATATTTTCGGTTTTATTTAATTTGTATTTACTCAAAACGAGGTCAGGTTGTGACACAAGGTCGGTTTAATGTGGGGAACCCGAGCGCGTACACCCGGGCAAGGAACGGAAATTCCCCGAGCCTCTGCAACCGTCGGTTGCTCTAAACTCGTTGCATTCACCGTTCTTTATGTCTAGTGTAATAAGAAGGCGCGGCCTTGGGCACCTGTTCCCCAGGGTTGGGCACCTCTCAGTATAATTTTTCTTAGTTGCGACTCTGTCCTTTGACGGAGTCGTCCCTGTACGTTCTCTGCCCAAAGACAGAGACGCAACTGAGAGATGATAAATAAACTGCAAGTACTAAATTTACACGGTCTAACTCTTTACTATTTACTAATTATATATTTTTTCTTTTCTTTCTTTCAGGTAAGTCCGTCTTTTTCTGAAATATATTGGTAACGTACGATCTTTTTCCTTTTCGCTTTTTTTTTTTTACTTTTTCTTATTTGTTCTGTGCGTGTCGACATCTCTTTTTTTTTTTAAGCGTTTCAACTCAAACAAGGCGGGAAGCCACTAGGACGCAAGGGGTTACAGAAGATTTGGAGCAAGATCAGATAGGAGTGACAGAGGAAAGTATGAGGAGAAGGATAGTGGATAGATCAAAGCAAATGGAGATGTCGATTGACATTACACTTGAATAGTTGGAGATTATAGCTCTCAGGAAAACTGAAATAGGGAAGGGAGTTCCACAGGCGAGAGGTGCGAGACATGAAGCTATTCGAGTAGAAGAGACAGCTACATTTAACAGTTTTTCCTGTGAAAGGGCGTGAGCGAGATGCCAGCCTCGTAGGGTTCTTGAACCAGCGAATGCAGCTCCTCGGAGCAATTACCATGAAAGTATTTTTAAAAAAGACAGAGAGGCGATGGCGCGTCTGTGAGAGAGCGACTGTAGACGAGATGCCAGAACAGGGCCAATTATATTGCATATCCGTCTCTGGAGCCTATCAAGAACGCCGAGGCAAAAAAGGTAGGGGGCAGACCATATATGGCAGCAATACTCCATGCAAGGGAGAATTGTTGATTTGTAGATCTGGAGGATCGATTCCGGGGAGAAAAATGATTGGCGCTATTTTGACAATATCTACCAGTGCATAAAACGAAAGAAAAGAGAGAGGTTAATTAATACATTTCTCTACATTTTCATGTGCCATGTCCCTTCAGGACTTAGGCGACCATGGCCCTCCATATCGTCCTATCCCTTGTAGCTCTTCATAAGTTTTGTCTTTTTGTTATTTCTCCCAAACCCTATTCAACCATCCATTTACGCAAGCCCATCAAGAATGTTTCACGCTGCTTTCCTCTGTCTGACTCTTCCTCCTCAATCTGTCCTGTGAGCCTTCTTCTTTTATGTTCCATACCTGATCAAGACGTATGGTCCGCCTCATCTTCCTGTTCTTTGTAGTTCTTAATAAGTTTTTTTTTTATGTTATTTCTCACAAATCCTCTTCTGGCATGCTTTTCTCTGTCCTTCTTTACAAAAATCTGTCTTGTGAGTATCAGATTTTCCAAGCCCTCATTACAGCCCCAGAAATTCCACTCTCTTCCTCTTCCGTATTGCTAAGTATAGGATTACATTTTGTTTTCTCCAAAAACTTCGCTGTTCCTCAAATGTTCGGTACATCTTTCAGTAGAGCCAAATTTCCTTTGCTTCAATTATCTCCTTCGTCTTTGAGCAGATTGTCCAACATTCGCCTGAAAAGGAACTGAATTGATTTTAGTCAAGTGGAGATAAATTACAAATGGTTTCGACAAAATATGTTGCTTCTTGCCAACGAGTTTTCATTTATTGCCTATAAACAACAGTAGAGGGCACCACGACATGATGTGGTTGCTAGCAATCTTGTATCACTAAAAAAATACGGCTGAGTGGTGAGTTCGATCCTCACTAGGTGCCCCTACTTCCGGCTTTATGTCACATCTAAGCTACGCTTAGAAAATCTTTTGGTCACTTAGACTTGGTGTAATGATTAACAAACTTGTCTCTTAAGATCAATTACAGCTGAAAAGTGATTTCGAACTTCAATAGAGTCCCCCAAACACTAGTCCTTACGCCAAATATGAGCTACGCTTTGAAAATCGCCATAAACGACGGGACAATGTGGCATGAACCTCCATGCTACGCGAGTATGAAAAAAGATTAGTTTTTAATGATGTTTTTATGCTTGTTTTCAATTTAATTTTAAAATTGGTATTTTAACTCTTTTATATTAAGAAACGAGAAAAAAAGAATATTAAGATAGATTACAGATTTCTAAGATAAATATTTTAGCAGTATGTCACACCTTGAAGCATTCCATGTTGCCACCGTTTCTCGCCATTCATCCCTCAAAGAGTATACATATAGGCATAACAATGTCTTTGATTTATTCTTTCAACATTAAATTCAATCAAATTAACAAGTAATCTAAAAAAAAACCGATTACCTATATTCTGTTGTGAACTGGGGCAACGAACGGCTTGTTAATTTTATTGATTCCAAAACGAAACTGTTCTCTATTAATCATCCGAGAAAACCCTTTCTGCCTTCCGTCAGCAAGGCTGATGCTAACCTCCAGAGAAAGCGACATTTTGCGCTTTCTCTGGCTAACGTTTTCCGCTGACATGAAGTGGGAAGAATATATTCAATCAATTGATATATCTTCTGCTAGTAAATTAGGTTCAATGTGATGCTAGGCTATTTTACCCGCCCGAATCTATATTACATATTTATCATTCGTCCATCTCTTGAATATTGCTGACACATATGGTCTGGTGATCCCGCTGTATATTTAGAGATCCTTGATAAAATAAATGAATCAAAGTTCTTGGTCCTGACCTGACATCTCGAATTACGTCCCTCTTCCATCGTCGTGCCTTTTCTATAAATAATTTCATAGAACTATGGTACCTAGACTTTACGAATTTAAGGCCGGTACTAGATTGGCTGCAAGGTACCATTTTACTGTGAAAATGGCTAGATGTAACCTTAAGTTCTATGCTAACAGTTTCTTTTCTTGCACTTTACGCTTATGGAACTCTCTTCCGGCTTTTTGCTTAACCGTCTAATTTGGTATTCAAAATTTAAATGCAATGTTAGTAGTTATCTTGTCTTCTTAATTTCTGTTTTTTTTTATTGTTCTCGTTTCTTATTAATTTTTTCTTAAACTTTTTCACACTCACTAGCCCCTTTCGTCTTAGAGGCTTTGTTGCCTTACCTTGAGAAGAATTTTAGAGAAGCTAGTTAGTCATTTACACTCGAATCATGAATGAATGAATCTTGTATTGTTTGAAAATTTAAATCGATGGCATCCACTCATCGCAAATGAATTATCATTTGAAGATAACTGTCGCTTAAGGGTCAAACATCGATTCATGGAATTGTTTTTATCTCACGCGATCATTGCAATTTTCTAAGGAAACAATAATTCTGAAATTATAAAAGAAATGTCTTCCATTCGACATATTTGTTTTCGGAATTTTTTTTTTATGCTCATACCTACAACGAGAATTAAAATTTATTTCTATAACATTTTCTTTTCTCATTTTGTTCAAACAATCTTTTGGGATTGTTCCAAGACCATAAGTTTGAAATCAACAATGCTTTAGAATATAAGATTGTAAAAAAAAAAAAAAATTCGTTTTTTTTGGTTTCAAATTCTATATGTACGAAGAAGACGTGCGCTAGATAAGGTGTTACGAACAATACAGAATCTCTATTTCTATTTTAAATATCTTAGTTAAGGATTTTCAAGACAATTCTTAGTTAAAAAAAATAACTTTCTTTTATAGTGCAAACAGACGCTTATTGTGATTCCACAAGGCTTTTTCTGAAATATATCTTTATTTAAGTATCAATTTTTTCTTGCGATTATCTACGTCTACAAAGTCGTGCCTGTGGAAGGAGAAAATTATCAGTAAATATAAAATTTATACTAATAAGAAATAATGCCGGAAGGGAAATATATTCATCAATTGCTTAAACACCTTTGTCTACGTTTCGAATTTGAGTGTATATGACTAAGGCGGCAGAGTAACTTTCAGCGCTTCGTGAAAATATGCAGTTAGATTATTGGCGCAAGACAATCTTCTTTGCATTTAATCTTCTGCCTCACACACTTAATTTTATTGAAGGAGAAAGCATATCCATATTTTTATACGTGAAAATTCCACAGTCGTTGTAAACCAACAATACCAACATCTCTTCTTTCCTTCTTCTTTCTTAGTCTGTATTTTTGCAGTATGACCTTTAACCTTTCAAAATCCGTTGCTTGTTCGTGTTACTATTTAAATATTGCCAAAATATGATTAAGTTTTATATGCGAAAAAGAGATGAAAAAGTAAACCCTTTCTCCGCCTACGGCAGCATGCGTAACTCACGCGACTGAAGAATTTAATTACTGCGAGATTTCATGGGACGATACATCGCAACGAATGTACCAGGCTTGCTTGGGAGACAGTGGCTTTATCGAGCCACCATCTCTAGTATGGCTGCCAACCAAGTCTACAGAACCCAGTCTTTCCTACTATTTAGTCCATAGCTAGTAGAAGACGAGAGAGGTTAATACCTTTCCCAAGAATCATTTGTGAGTGAGGGTATGTAATGAATTCGGCTGGAATTTGAATTTGGCTGCCAGCTTTCCCATTCCGAACCAAAATCCATTATTCGCAGACATTGCGCATCAGAATGCTTCCTCAGAGATGTCTATTCTGGGGTCATAGAAAGCTTCGGGACACCATAACATCAGACTTTCACTCCCATAAACCCAGCAGAGAGCATTCATTTATTGACTAGCATTCTGGAATAGTTCTTGTGTAAGAATTGTGAACAAGTTCTGCCTCTGCAGATGAGAATCTTTTATTCAATTCTATGTACCATTTCTGACCAATCGCGATTCGTTTAAATTTTTATCCTGACTAACCAATCTTTATTAGTGGTATGTATCTCACTGGGGGTACCTCGAGGCGGTGTAATTGCTAGCAAGCTTGTCTCGATAGAAAAATTACTGCTGGGTACCCCCTACTTTCGGCCTTGCACCACATCTAATCTACGCTTGGAAAATCCTTATATCTCATCCTGGGGCACCTCGAGGCGGTGTAATGGTTAGAAAGCTTGTCTCGCTAGAACAACTACGATTGAGTAGTGAGTTCGATCCTCACTGGGTTCCCCCTACTTTTGGCCTTGTGCCACATCCAAGCTACGCTTGGAAAATCACTATATCTCATCTGGGGGTACCTCGAGGCGGTGTAATGGTTAGCAAGCTTGTCTCGCTAGAACAGTTACGACTGAGTAGTGTTTTCGATGCCTACTGAGTACTCACTACTTTAGGCCTTGTGCCACACCTAAGGTACACTTGGAAAATCACTATATCTCATCTGGTAAACGTTTACTCTTTTATATATCAAGCATAAGTACTACAGCACATAAACTTCGGTCAGATTACATGTAAATTATTTACTATAATTTATTTTATGTATCGTGCCTCTTCAGAACTAGGTTGATCATGACTCTCCACAACTTCCTGTCTTTGTATCTCTCAGCCCCTGTTCTGACATCGATTTATTCATGTTTCTTTCATTATTCACTGTTTCTCTTTTTCCCTCTTGTCCTCAGTATATTGCGTTAGTTTCAAATTCTCCAAGCCCCTCAGTAACTGTTCCGAAAAAAATGGTACACATAAATTATTTATTTTACATCTTCTCTTTTACTTTTCTTTTGCTCTATCTCCTGATATAGAATTTTAATTTCTCGCCATCACATGCCTTTCCGTTATCTTTTGCCAAATAGCCAAACATCATCTTTGGCTTTTAGCCATTTTCCCATACCTTTCTCTCTTTTTTTATTCCCCATCCTCCTTTCCTCTCTCCATTTCTCTCTCTCTCTCTCTCTCTCTCTTTCTCTCTCTCTCTACACACACACACACATATATATATATATATATATATATATATATATATATATAGATACTTAGTTTGTTAGTTAGTTAAAGGAGTATTTGGTAATCCGGATGGATAATCCCGAGGATGTAATCCAGAGAGCTCAATATAAAAACAGAGCAAATATTAGTTAAATTAAGAAACAGACAAGTTTATGGGTTCATAGGATTATAGTTTATTTCCTCAGGAACGAGATTTTTGTCCTGGTTCCTCGGATCCCATTTCCAAACAAAAAAAAATGAATTAAAAACTTATATTCTTCTTCTTCTTCTTCTTCTTCTTCTTATTATTATTATTATTATTATTATTATTATTATTATACACGTGTTTTTGAGGAGGTATCTTTAAATTGATATAACGTGATAGAGAGATTAGGGGGAGGAAGACGATAGATATGTTTCGAAATTAGAGATGGAAAGGAAAGGTAGGAAGATGTTATATATATATATATATATATATGTGTGTGTGTGTGTGTGTGTGTGTGTGTGTGCGTGAGTGTTTGTGTGCCGTTTTCTTAGCTGGTATTATCCCTGATTTCTATCCTTTTTTACACAACTTCCTTTACATTTTACTCAATTATTTTCTATTTGATATTAATAAATATGAAGGTATGCTTCCTCGTCATGAAGCCGAATTTATTCTAGCTCTTATCGGCCCCATGATCGGATCGATACAACACAAGTTGGTCAGCGTAGTAGAATCTGTGATATGATCGCTTTAACGCCTGTATTTATAACAAGGACATGAAAACTTTATCCCTACGACCATTGTCATTCAGACATCAAATTACTCCAACTCTTCCTTTGAGTCTGCTTGTATCCACCCAAAGGGTGGTCAGTCTAGGCGTGGCTCATGCTTCTGCAGCGGAGGGGATGAAATTTGTGTATATTAAGCCTCTCCGACAGGACAATATTTAAGCTTCGTTATAATCTGTAAATTACCATTCAGTTGGTGTGTGGTTAAACTGTTACTTTAGAATATTCATCTCTGTAACAATTCTCAGACAACGAATTTATCAAACACGTTTTGTTCTTATTTGTTTTTTGTTTTGTTTTTTCTTTTTTATTTCTAATACAATGGCACGTTCGGAAAATAGCAGACAGCGAATTCAGGAACGTGCCTAGGCAAAGGGTAACGATTTTTTTTTTTTTGTCTTTGAAAAATTCGATAATTCATTTAACGTCGCGTTTCCACTGATACAAAATGGTAAGGATGTAAATGAATTTTTAAAGGAATGCTCTCTTTCTCGAATTTAAGCAAGCTTAATTTACACCATTCTTTATTTCCTGTTTACCTTAGTTGTGGTGACAGGAGATCGCCGGTCATTCGTATAGAAACGATAGTCTTTCGCCAAAATCTTCTAACTGATCCAAATCATCAGAAATCAACAAGTTTATCAACTAAAATAACATTTATAAGAAAGAAGAAACACTGTCGGGTTGAATAGAAAGAAACATTTAATTGATTAAATTCTTTTGTTTACGTTTCGGGTCTGAAAATATACGTTTGCAAATATACACTTCGAAATGTTCTAGCGAGAGATGCCTTCTTCTTCACATTTCATGTACCTTCAGGACATTAGCGATCATGGCTCTCCACAATTTCCTGTCCTTTGTAGTTCTTAATAAATGTTGTCTTTTTGTTATCTCTCCCAACAATTGGTTGGCTCTACCCCTCTTACTTAACAAGGGTAATTGATTCTTGGCCTACTGTTAAGGTTGGCGTGAGCAAAATAGTAACGGTATGCCTGAGAGTGCCTTTTAGAGGGTGAATTGCGTTACTTAAAAGTTTTCAAATTTTTACCATATTGTGATAATACCTAAAACATATTAAAGAAAATAAATAAAAATTTCCAGCATCTCTCGTTCGTGCGCATGTGCCTGATGGAGTCCGAAAGGACAAAACGCGCCACACGAAAACTTTTTTACCAATATGTCATGCGTCTTCCCCCCAAACTCTTCGTATTATGTAAAAATATATATAGGTGTATTTAAGGTGTATTTAGAGAGAAAGTTGTATTTAAGTTTTGTTCAGACAGCAAGAATTTTCTTGTGTTACAAGAACACTAACACAAAAAATGCACTTCGCCGGCAGACCTTCATCGTAATGTTCAGTAAATCTTGTTTGAAATTTTATATATATTATTAGTAATAGTAGTAATCTTATAAGTATATGAAACTATACTCGCTCGGAAAACCTTCGCTGTCTTGATTTGCAAATAATCAAACCAATGCCAAAGGGGAAAAAAAAGGTATAAAAAATGAAAAGACTAAGAACATGTACGTTAGACGAAAATAATCATCTAGCATGCAAGTCCAAAAACCAAAGAAAAAAACCCCGATACGAGTACGCAAAATAACTAAATAAAGTGCTCAATACAATAAGCAGAGCAGACCTAGTTAAACCTAGAGATCCAGACAACCTACCATGGTTTCACCTTTTCACTGACGATCCGCTAAGGTGAAACTGTAGTAGGTTGTTTGGCTCTCTAGGTTTAACTATATATATATATATATATATATATATATATATATATATATATATATATATATATATATATATATATATATGTATATATATATATATGTATATATATATATGTATATATATATATATATATATATATATATATATATATATATATATATATATATATATATATATATGCACATTGTTTGTTTTTGATTTTGTCGACTGCACAGTATAAAATGGTCGGTTTGGCACCGTATGTGAGACAAAGAACACCATGACGCAATTTATTCCGTCAGAGATTTGGAAGTCTATTGTACTGCTTAGTATTCGTGACGGAAGCTCCAATACGAACATTTCAGAGTGTTTGGGTGTCACTCAGAGGACATTGCAGTAGATTTGAATGAGCCTAATAGTGATTTCGAAGATTTTTGGAGTGATTACAAGTGATGGCGACGTTATGCCTCCATTCATCTTCCCATGCGGTCTCAGACTCAACAGAGAGACCTACATAGTGCCTTGAGGTAATAGTTCTGCACTGGGTCAAGAGGGTTGCTTCTGGAAGACCTTATGTCTGGCAACAGGACACTGCACCGTCACACACAATTAGGAGGACCCAGCTGTGAGACAATTTATGCGACCACACCACTCCTTACAACTCCCCAGATTACTACTTCCTTGATTATTAGGTGTGTAACTCAGCTGAACGGAAGACCAAAAAACTCCTTTTAACGCCAAAAATGAACTGGCAAGGATTATGACAGTATTCAACAAATTAAACAAGGAGACCGTCCAGAAGAGTCGCAGGAGATTCCTAAGTTGCCTGGAGGGAGTGGTTGAAACCAATGGAGATTTTATTGAATAAATTTACTCTTTAGTACTTCAAGATATTTTCATTTTTGTGTAATTTAGACAACAAATTATCACCCTATATATATATATATATATATATATATATATATATATATATATATATATATATATATATATATTATATGTATGTATGTATGTATATGGTGGTACTTGCTTGGAAAAACCTTGGGTATTTCGGCTTGTAGTAGAACAAACCAGTACCCAAAGAAAAATGAGGAATAAAGGAAGAAAGAACCAGGAACATTAAACTGAGGCGAAAACAATCGTCCACAGTTCAAGCTCAGAGTCCAAAGAAAAAAACCTCCAAAACGAGTAAAAGCAACAACGTAAAGTGCTCAATACACGAAGTAGAGCAAACCTAATATAAATCTAAAGAGCCAGGTAAACCTACCTTGGTTTCACCTAAACGGATCCTCAGAGTAGCTGTTTATTTACTTGACCCCCCCCCACTGAATCAGGTTGTGACACAAGGTCAGTTCTTAACGTGGGGACCTGAGTGTTTTCGCTCGGGCCGCTGGTTTTAGCTGGTCATAGCTTGTCTAAGCTGGTCAGAGCTGGTCTAAGCTAGTCTTGGCTTGTCATAGCTGGTCAGAGCTAGTCCGAGCTAAGCACAGCCGTGATACTACCAGCAAGGATCTGGATGTGTACGCCCCTCATGTGAGCGGCGAACACTCCGAATCCTCATCGGCTACGGCATCGCACCTGCGCAAAAGTTGATCCTCAGAGTACCTGCCCAAAAAGGTAAAAATGAAACAGAATATATAGCTTAAACATAAAACAACCATGACCACGTGACAAAAAAAATAGTAAAAACTCCACAATGGCGGGTTAGGGGTTACGTTCTTTATTCAACAACGAAAAGAGGATAAAAAACTATTCTAATAACCAGCGTTTCCTATGTCTACACCTACCAAGAGTTAACTTTTCCTCCATGCATAGAGAACAAAACTTGTCACCTGCTTTATCCCTGTGACATTTTTTAAATATACCCTGACGATCTGTTTAAGTGAAACCAAGGTTGGTTTGCCTGGCTCTTTAGGTTTATACATACATATATATATATATATATATATATATATATATATATATATATATATATATATATATATATATATATATGGTGCTCTGTATGAATTGTCGTCTAAATGAATATACATTTTATCCCTCGCCGCTAGCCTGAGTTTCATGCACAACGCAATCTTCAGGTAATGAGTATGAACTGAGTATATATATATATATATATATATATATATATATATATATATATATATATATATGTATGTGTATGTGTGTGTGTGTGTTCACAAGTTAAAATAAGTATCCAGAGTTAAGCACGAAGACATTTCATTGCTGAAAGAATTAGACATTGCCTCAAACATATATACACGCATCGGAAAAACTAACTCCCGGATTTCGTTTCCAAATGTCTGTCGTGTGAGTAAATTCAAATCAAGGCTGGTGCTAGCGGCATTTGCAAACACTTGCGACGTTGAAAACGTGCTCTCTTGACGCAGGCCTCGGGGTTTGTATAATAATGTAAAGTAGAGAAACGTTGTTATGGCATTACAATGAATGAAAGATAGAGAGAGAGAGAAAAAAAAACACTTTTCCTAAGAAAGCTAGCTGTGTACGTCGGGTAAGTAAGAATGAAAAAATAATTGCGGTTCGGGCAGGTTAGGAGAAATCATGAAAGAAATCTGTGAAAGACAACTGAAAAAAAAAAAGGCCGGGAGGGCATTGGGATGAAAAAAAAACATTTAAGAGAAAATAACAATATAATTTTAACAAAGGAAGAAGAAGAAAATGAAGTCTGTGAAGAAGTATAAGAATAAGGAGGAGGAAGAGGAGAAAGAGGAGACGAATAAGAAAAAGAAGAAGATGAAGTAAAGGAAGTATGAGAAGACCAAGAAGGAGAATTAGAAGGAGGAGGAGACAATGACGGCGATGAAGAAAAAGAAAAGGAAAAAAAAATAAACGCTTATAAATAAAAAAGGAAACCAAAGAGAAGAATAGTAAGAAAAAATAAACGCTTTAAAAAAGACGAAAAGTTAAAAAGAAAGGCGAACACTGACAAGAAGAAGAAGAAGAAAAAGAAGAAGGGGTAGGAGGAGGAGGTGGCGGGAGGATGAGGGTAGGAGGAGAAGGGGGAGGAGGAGGAGGGGAAGGAGAAGAAGAAGAAAAACTGAATGATAAAGAAGGAAAATAACGAGAAAAGGAAATAAACGCTGGAAAATACTAAAGATTAACAATAAAGAGAATAGACGTGGAAGAGAAGGCTAAAAAGAAGAGAAGGAAGAAGAGCAAGAAGAAGAAAATGAAGTAAAAATGCTTAAAAATAAAGAAGGAATACACATAGGAGAAGAAGAAGAAAGATTTAACTGAAAAAGCATGTTATTGCATGAGTTTTATAGGACGAAACTTGTTCGAAATTTAGACGCAAGTTGGTCACGTGATAATTAAAAGACCGCCTTAAGAAACTGAACAAAGAAATGATAAAAAAAAAAGAAGACGTGAAAAACTGAGTGAGAAAGACAGGGATAAAATGAAAAGCAAGTAAAAGATGAAATTCAGTGAAAATAAGAGGGGGTGAGGGAGAAAAACAAGCAATCGAAATGAGTGTGAAAAAGGGAGAGCGAGAAGAATCAAGACAATAGAATTTAAAGGAGAAATTAAAAAAAAAAGAAAAGAAAAGGACGACAACGGTAATCTTTGGTAGAAAAGGAAATCAAGTGAAATGTGAGGAAAGGAAAGTCAGAAAAGAAGGAAAAAATTAAAAAGAAAAGGACAAAAAAGAAAAAGGAAATCACAAATATATATGAAGAATCGCGGGAATGAAGAAGTTATTATTGGAATAAAATTGACAAGAAAAAAGAAGAAAAAGCAATTGGAAGGAGTGGAAGAATAAAAGGGAAGAGGTAAGCAATGAAGAAGAATATTTAGAGAGAAATAATTGAAGAAGAAAAAAGAAATTAGAACTGGAAGAAGAATGAAAAAGATGGAAACAAAAAAGTAGAAGAAGTGGGCGATGGTTGGGAAAATAATAATAAAGCTGGAATTATAAGAAAAAGAAGAAAAATGAAATTAATAGCAAATAATAATAATAATAATAATAATAATAATAATAATAATAAGAAGAAGAAGAAGAAGAAGAAGAAGAAGAAGAAGAAGAAGAAGAAGAAGAAGACCAAACATAAAAAATAAAATAAAGAGGACGGGAAGAAGAATAAAGAGAAGAAGAAGAAAGATGAGGAGGGTGGTTGGGAAATAGAGAAAATTGAAGAAAGAATCAAAGAAGAAGAAGTCACGAAGAACGGTACATAAAAGAAAACAGGTACGCAAAAGAAGAAGCATTCAGTGGGGAAAAAAATAAATGAATGAAGATCAGAATTCATTAAACAGTTGGTAAAGGAAAAATGAAAGACGTAGTGAAGGAAATGTGAGAAAATAAGAGAAAGGGACGAAATCAGTGAAAGAGAAAAAAGAGAAGGAAAAGAAAAAAGTAAGAAAAAAGATAAGGAAAAGAAAAAAGTAAGAAAAAAAGAGCAGGAAAAGAAAAAAGTAAGAAAAAAGAGAAGGAAAAGAAAAAAGTAAGAAAAAAAGAGAAGGAAAAGAAAAAAGTAAGAAAAAAGAAAAGAAAAAAACGAAAAGAAAAAAAAGCCTTGAATATAGAGAAACGAAATACAGGTGGAATGACGTAATAAAGATTGTAAGAAAATGAAAGTGAAAAGAAGAATGTTTTGAAGAAGCAAGACAACTCGGATATGACTTGGAACAAGCAAAAAAGAATAAAACCTAACACAGATAGAAAGAAGCATAAAGTTTAAAACTAATGAAGAAGTATGGAGAAAGAAAACAGAGCATCACTGTTAAGAAGCAGCAAGACATACGACAAGAAAAAGTAATGTCTAGCTTTGGGGCATTTCTTTTGCGGGAAAGGGGGAATCAAATATGGCTGATAAGACAAATAAACACAAGATGGCGTCAGACATACGAATAGATGAATCAACAACAGCACTGAAAGAAAAGAAATAATAGCTAATATAAAGAAGAGCACGAGTCAGGCTATCTACAATCCAATTGACTAAACTGTCTGAAGGAGCTTATTTAAGTTTATACGTCCAAAATTTGTTCTTTTCTGAATCTGTAGGCTCTCTGTAGATTGTATAGAACCACAGCCAAAAGAAACAAGGTGTGACTATTGCTGTTTCAACATGGAATAGCTCGTACAGTGATAAATTGCTTGAACCGCGCTCAACGGGTTTCGAATTTAAAGTTATCCGTCTATTTCCTAGATTATTAATCTTACGGCCAAACAAAGTTAGAGAATATAGTGACTCCTGTTTAAATCGTAGCTGGGGAACGAAGAGATATATTCATATCTTTCTCAAGGCTAGTTGTTCGAAAGTGAAGGAAATAAACATCTGAATTCGACTCCCCCAAATCAAAAAACCAGAGGTACCGAAAACGGCAGAAACACTCTTCAGAAAATAAGTTTCGAAATTTCACTTTCTCCTTTTTTCCCTCATTATCAATCTCCCCACTGTCTGTATATCTATCTATCTATCTATCTATCTATCTATCTATCTATCTATGTCACCCTATTCATATCTATCTATCTATCTATCTATCTATCTATCTATGTCACCCTATTCATATCTATCTATCTATCTATCTATCTATCTATCTATCTCACCTTACACCCATCTATCTTTGTTATTTTGTCCAAATCTATCTATCTATATATCTATCTCAGTCTTTTCATATCTATCTATCTATGTCACCCTATTCATATCTATCTATCTATCTATCTATCTATCTATCTATCTATCTATCTATCTCAGTGTGTTAATATCTATCTATCTAACTTCATGTCTGTCTATTTATCAATATCTCGATCTAATGGTCTGTCTGTTTATTTCGTCATTAGTTCATGGAAATTGAAAAGCTAGCCTTGGAAAGGATTAAAAATTTTCTCTATTAATTCTTTCTATATTTTGGAATAATTTTCTTGGTTTCTGGTACGTATATTTTTTAAGCATTTCGCCCCAAGCAACTAGTATTATCAACTAGAATATTCCTTAAATGTTCTTGGAAGTATTGAGTTAATAATAAATGTTCATTAATCGCCATCTGCTGCGACAGGTGCCATCTAATACGTCTACTCAGTAAGACTCAGCATGATGTGTCCGACATATATATATATATATATATATATATATATATATATATATATACACATATATATATATATATATATATGTGTGTGTGTGTGTGTGTTTGTATGTGTGTGTGTGTGTGTGTGTGTGTGTGTGTGAGTGAAAGAAAGAAAGAAAGAACATGAAAAAGTACAAAATCAGAAAGATGTGAATCTCTCATCTCACACGCGGGGAGACATCATTTTCATGGACGTCGGTTTAATCGATTCGATCACTGACGCAATTTTGATAAAACGTAAGTCAATAGTCCTTATGCTGACCTTTCCAATTTTCTACGCCATCTTTGTTTTATTCCAAATGACAATTATATTTGGGCTGAAGCAGACGTTAGTGCCAAGGTGTTGATTCGTCGGACACTGTTACTTTATTGCCGATTTGAGTGTTTCTTCTGTAAGGGTACACTGATTTAAAAATGTTCTAATAAAAATCAACAAGAAGGCAGATAACGAGCAATAAAATACTCGTAACAATCAAATGTCTACGGGACTAAAAAGATGTTACAGAAAAGAAAAATCATAAAATGGCGTAAAAGTAGTAATGAGATAATCGTAATAATGAAGACTATATCGGCCGCGAACGTTGCAATAAAAAAAACAGCAATAAAAAAAAACAGAATAAAACAAGTATTAAAATAACCTAATGATGAAAAGGGTATCGATTCAAGGTATAATTATGTTTCTTTTAATAATTCCGCAATAAAGTCACATGAACGCAAGGGTTTACTGAGTGTGAGAGAATATGATAAAAATATCATTGAGAAGAGAGTAAATTAAAATAAAAATATAGCAATTAAGAAGACAGAAGATAATGATTGGCATTGCATTTAAATTTTCTGAAATGTTGACTACAAGCTATGAAGCCGGAAGGGAGTTCCACAAGCAATAAGTGCAACAGAAGAAACTCTTAGTATAGAACTAAGGTTTAAATCTAGTTATTTCAGCTGCAAAATGATGAGACCTAGCTGCCAATCTAGTACTGCGCTTAAATTCATAGTCGAGGTACCATAGAGAAAAGTTTACCTGAACAATTATAACATGATAATAATTTTAGAAAAATCACAGAGAAGCTATATTACTGCACAAGACCAGATGTAGTAGCAATATTCACCCAGGGACAAATGGTAGACTTATAAATATTCACGATGGATTCTGGGAAAAAACTGCCAAGTACGATACAATGAATCAACTTTCCTAGCAGTAGACCTATCAATTGATTCATCAGAATATTTCTTTATAAAATAATAATACTTGCAGCTCAGAACCAAAGCCTTGCAACCAGATCCTATCACTGTGACATAATCAAGGATAGAACTAACGCGAAATGCAGGATCTGCGGGAAATATGATGAAACTCTCGACCATATTATTTCCAGATATCCAGAACTAACACAAAAATAACAAGATAGCGACATATGTGCACTGGAAGATATGCTTGAACTCGAAATCACAAAAATGTGGCACATGGGAAGATCAAAAATCCTTGTTGTAGTTGGAGCCCTCGGATTGGTTGGAAAAGATTCCAGTAGACTAATTGAAGGGATTCCTGGAAGCTTATGCCTCAAAGAAATAAAAATAAATTTCTCACGAGTACAGCGCACACCTTACGAAGGGCTTTATCTATGTAATTTTTTTTTGTGTGTGTGTGAGTGTGTTTGTGTGTATGTCAGGGGAAAATATCATGATGTCATTTCTAACCTTAGGTCTCTAGGCGGGACCCAGAACGAAATGTGTACAACACAGGAGAAATCAAAGGAAATAATAATAATAATAATAATAATAATAATAATAATAATAATAATAATCTCACCAACAAGAAAATGAAGCGAATACCATCTACGCCAAATGAGTAAAATAGAAAGCAAAACTTGGCCAAATGAAATTACAAAAAATAACGGAAAATAATTGTTTCTTCACTTCTGTCCTCGGTCAATTAACGTTGGGTGAATCGAGGGTATATGGTTTCGGGTCTTTGCTAAAATGTTTGATCTTCTTGCGGATATGCCACGTAGTTTCATAGATCAGGCGTTCAACTTCCAGTTTACGCTGGTGCACCCCCAAATTTGAGGCCCGATTCTGCACTTGGTGACTTTGAGGACATATTCTTGGTCAACGCTCGAGGCATCTCGGTCTCTGGTGAGACTGACTTTGGTATCTTTAATACATATTGGTACATATTGGGGTCACCACAGATCAACTCCTCATAGATTAAAGGTTTCTTAAATTTTTGTTGCGTCCTCTGGTATTTCTTGATATGTATCAAATAGTGCATGGCGTAAAATTTCGAGGATACACGTCTACTAATCTAGCTGCCTAATCCCTATTGCAGACGCTTGCTCAGGCACATTTTATGTTTGTTCAAGACCCACAGAGCCCACCTGTGTTTTATATTGCAAATATGCTAAGTAAAACTTAGTTACAGTTTTTGGGGGGAGAAGCGTGTTATTGTGCGTGATCAACAATCTGAACAAAGCTAGCACGCTCAAAACCACGGTCACGATGACTTTTGACTTCATGATAGCACAGGCTTTCGTCTACCCAATTTCACTCACAAAGCCGGGGTCAACCTTTGGTACGGTTTTCAGGCACTTTCCATCTGGAAATAATATGGTCGAGAGTTTCATCATATTTTCCGCACGAGTGTTTCATCATATTTCCGCACACTGGGATCGCCTAATTGCTAAGTCAAGAGAGTTTAGCCTAGCTTGTTATTTAACCCATAGTTTGAAGAAGATATATTCCTGTCTTCTCCTATGGAAATAGTGAATGAAAAAGAATTGACTAGAATTTAAACTCGATTCGCCAAGGCTTACCGCCATATCATGTTGAAATACCGGTTCTCGTCTGATCACCGAAGTTAAGCAATGTTGTGCCTGGGATATTATCTAGGAGGTGACCTCTTGAGAATTGCAAGTGCTGTAAGCTTGGAATGTACAGGTGGTATAATGGATAACGATCGAAATGAGAAATTGGAGAGCCGAGTTTCAATTCAATTTCGTGTTATTCCCCTCCCAGCTATGGGACTTGTAAGACTTGTATCAGAAAATCATTATCTAAAAAAATATTCTTACATTCTAAATATATGTTTCAGCTTTAAATAACCTCATAAAGGTTGATAAGCCGTAAGAAAAATCAATAACCAATAATCGACTGGCCGATTTCACCTTATGTGCCGGTAATCGCTACACTACCAGCACAACTACGCGTGCAAACATCATCCAGGCAATAAGCCACCGTCCCTTAGAGTCCGTATTTCAAGAAGGAGGCGGAAATATTCTAGTCATTGCGAACCATTATACAATTAGGCTGGAGCGAAACGGGCATGTTTGAGTTGCGTGCCTCTACAAATGCAGCGTTTATTTAGATCTGATCCCACAATGTCGGCCCGCGACACGAATGGCAGGCTGACAATTAATATAAGCCACGCTAGCGACGCCTATCACAGGCCGCCGGCTTCAATCTCGATTGATCTACACGCCCAGGAAGATACTAAGAAGCAGGGAGACACGCGAAGTCAATGTTACCAGTTCTGCAGTGTTCGAGCAGGATTTCGCTTAAAGTCATAGACGGCCTACCAAACACGTGAAGGTCTGCACAATCTTCTCCGTCAAAATTATTTCATTCGCGCCGTTACAGTTGCGACATCTGAAATTACTTCAGCTCTGAAAAGGGAAACAATGATTACGTAAAACTTTTACAGAGTAAAGTAAAGCCCCTTATTCTCAACGACTCATGCCCCCCACCCCCCAAAAAAACCCTGTGTCCTACAGTGCTTTGAGAAACAAAACAGAGATATAAATAATTACAAAGAAAACTTAAAAGAAAAAAAGGCCGGAGAAATAAACGCTCTTAATAGATTAACGTTAATAGCTCGCTAATTCTGTTAATAAAGCAAGATATATTGACATGGCTTCCCTCTGTCTTTTCTACAAATATTTTCATGGATACAGCTCTGATGAGCTTTTTTCCCTGGTGCCTGGACGACGGAAGATTAAACGTTCTACCAGACTGGTATCTAGGTGCCGCCCATTTACTGCTGAATTACGTAAAAGTAGCCGCTACCTCTACTCCAACAGCTTCTTTTCTAGCACTTTCCACATGTGGAACAGCCTTCCGTTTTCTTGCTTCCCTGATAACTACAATCGTCACAAATATAAATGCAACGTCAATCGCCATCTTTTATTTTCTTGAACCCCATTCAGCTTTTATCCTTTCCTCGTCTCTTATACACAGTCTTTACTCTAAACTTCACTCTCTGTAACCCCTTGAGTTCTAGTAGCATTCCTTACTTGCTTGTGTTGAAATGATTTAAAAAATATATACATAGATAGATAGATAGATAGATAGATAGATAGATAGATAGAAAATTAGATAGAAAGTGAAAGATAGAAAGTGTCTTAGATAGATAGAAAGTAACTTAGATAGATAGATAGATAGATAGATAGATAGATAGATATTAGGTTGGTGCAAAAATAATGATGTAATAATGTCGTTTTTTGACGTTAAAAAACGATATTATTACGTCATTATTTTTGCACCAACCTAATAGATAGAAAATTAGGTAGAGTGATAGTGATAGATAGATAGATAGATAGATAGATAGATAGATAGATAGATAGTGACAGATAGAAAGATATAAAGTGACTTAGAAAGTGACTTAGATAGGAACAGACTGAGATAGATAGATAGATAGATAGATAGATAGATAGATAGATAGATAGATAGATAATGTACAGACTGAAATAGAGAGATAGAGAGATAGATATGTATATGATGTACAGACTGAGATAGATAGATAGATAGATAGATAGATAGATAGATATTTTGCATTCATCTCAGCTCCTTTAATAACTGCACCGTTTCTGACTGTTTAAAAAAGACTGCAATTGTAACTCGCATCGATTTCTCTTGAACTTTTGCACCGTGGTATTAAAAAGTTCCTCCAGAGAAAGAGTTTAACAGCCAAATATATTCATACCGATGTGCTTGCTATATTAGGGGATAACGTTTCAGTTTTATCGGTAGTGCAAAAGAGGGCAGCTGAATTTAGGAGTGGAAGGGATAGTCTTTAAGATGTACCAAGGCCTGGATATCCTTCAAATGCCACCACCGAGGAAAATATTGATCGTGGTGATCAATGAAAGGCAAGTGCCTATAAATGAAATAGCAAATTTTATAAACATATCTTGTGAACGAGTTGAGAATCTTCTGAACAATAAACATGGCAGGACGAAGATTTCTGCTCGGTGGGTGGCACGTTTTCCGACACCTGATCAAAAGGGCACCAGGCTGATTACATCACAGGAAAATCTGACCTTGTCTGAGGCAGATACTTTCAGAGATAGAATAGAGGAAGTGAAAACACCATTCATCACCTACTCCAAACCAGGCCAAGGTGATGACCTCAGATTTGTGGACGCGAAAAAAGCATTGTGTTTAAAAGGGCCACGCTATCAATGGAGAGTACTATGTCAAACCCTTGAGACAGTTACGAAATGCTATCAAGATCAAAAGTACAGGGAAACTGAGAAAATGAATCATGTTTCCTTGGGACAATGCTTCAGCACACAAAACCTTGGTTTCAATGTCTTCCTATTCTCCTGATTTGGCTATCATCTGTTCTCTAACATGCAAAAATCACTTGGCTGGGAATTAATATCGCATTGATGATGATATTATGAAGTCTGTTATGAGTTTTGACCATGAAGATGAAAGATTCTTCACTACTGAGATCCAAGAACTTCAATACCGATAGAAGTGTGTGAAAACCAAGGGGGGCCTATGTTAAAATATATGGCTCACTTGGTCACTTTCCATGGAAATATCTTAGAGAGAGACAGACGGACAGAAAGAAAATGAAGAGGCTGAAATCGACACAGATACATATATATATATATATATGTGTGTGTGTGTGTGTGTGTGTGTGTGTGTACAGACACATGCATACAGATAGATAGATAGATAGATAGATAGATAGATAGATAGATAGATAGATAGATATAAACCGCCTGAAATAGACAGATAGCTAGATATGAACGGACTGAAATAGACAGATGGATAGATATGAACGGACTGAGATAGATAGATAGATAGATAGATAGATAGATAGATAGATAGATAGATAGATAGATATGAACAGACTGATAAGTTAGATAGCTCTGAACATTCTGAGATAGATAGATAGATAGATAGATAGATAGATAGATAGATAGATAAACAGACTGAAATACACTGACAGAAAATGTCGATGCTGAAATCGTCACAGATGCATATATTATAATAGCTGGCCACTCGCATTCGAAGATACCCGTCTACTAGGGCGTCTAGCCAATCCTTATTGCAGGCGCCTGTTGTTTATACTACAATTATGCTGAGCGGACCTTAGTTAACGTGTTATCGAACGTGATCAACAATTTGAACAATGCCATCACGCTCATGCCCTCAGTGGCGATGACTTGTGACTTTGTGCTACCATAGCTATCGACGGCCCACAAGGGTTCTTCTGTCCATTTTCACTCACGTTGATTGATATTACATTTGAATATTTGAAGATTATAACTATCAGGGAAGCAAGTAAGAGGAAGGGAGTTTCACTGGTAGGAAGTGCGAGAGAAAAATCTTTTGGAGTAGAAGAGGCGGTTACATTTAACTATTTCGACAGTGAAAGGTTGGGACCAATGTGTCAACCTAGTAACACGCTTAAATTCACGCAGATGGGGCACCAATAAAAGTAACTCGTCAGAGCAGTTGCCATGAAAATATATGTAGAAAAGACATAGGGAAGCCACATCACATCTGTGACAAAGTGACTGTAGACGAGATGCCAGATCAGGACATATCACGTTGTATATCCGTCTGTGTATTTTGTCAAGGACTTCGTGATGAACAGTGGGCACCAGACCATATATAGCAACAGCATTGAATGCAAGGACGAAAATCAGATACTTTTGCTCAGTATTATAAGTTTTATGAACTTATTTTAATCTATTTTTATGCTTGATCTTCCTTTTTTTATCTCTTGTGGTCAGTCATTATTTCGATATGATTTTTTAAAAAATCCTTATAACTTGATGGAATTTACAAATGGCGTTCATCACCATTTTGCTTTCATATTTATTTAAACAAAGAAAAACTAGATTATATATCTGTTTTCTTTCTTTTCAATATAAGATATTCCACTTTAAATCAAATCTACCGAATCTCGAATCAAGAACCTTGTTCATGAACCTCTTCCGTGTTCTTACAAGCAACCTTGAACGGCTTTTCAAAAACCAGATCGGCTTTATAAACAAATGGTGGAAAATACAGATTTTGAAAGCGAAAAATAAGAGACTTGAAATTCTTTTACAAGAAATCGACTTGAGTATGTACAGTATTTGATGTTGTCTTTTGTTCGAGATATAGTCGATGCGATCAGAGCAATGCATCTAACGTATGGTACGCTCGAGAAAATAACTTTAAATGCCCCATATGCTTGCAGGTCTTTTTTTTCCCGATTTTCTCTCATAAATAAGAATCAATGATAGACTTATTGTATTCTTTTTTTAAATTCTGACTTTGAAAATATTCTGTCCTCACCTGGCATTAGTTTTTTTTTTTTTTTTAGCGTTGTCAATATGCACATTTAGCGGTTTTCTTGTTTCTCTGCGACGTTTAACAGGATGGCAAGGCCATCCGTGTCTTATGTTGATGGGGGTTAGGGGAAGGGGCTCTTTCCCTTCTTGTTTCTTTCTCTTCTCTTTTTTTTTCCCTTCCTGTGAAATCTTGGAAAGCAGATTGCACGCTGCGTTAAGCGCTTTGCCGATACAAAAGAAAGAAATCAATGAAGAGAAAACGTGAAAAAGGAAAAGAAGAAAGAAAGAGATAATAATTGATTTAGAGAAAGAAAGGTGCGAAAAGAAAAAGATTGCCGAGAAGAAGAAAAAAAGAAAGATTGAAAAAAAAGACAGTATGAAAAAAAGAAAGAAAGAAAAAAAGAAAGAAAGAAAGAAAGAACGAACGTAAAAAGAAATAAAGATATCATTGAAATGATAAAAAGAGACGTGGAAAAGGAATAAAGAAAAAGGAAAAAGCAAGAGAAAATAACTGATTTGCATAAAGGAGCGAAAAAGAAAAATTTTCGCGATGAAAAGAAAGAAAGAAAGAAAGAAAGAACTGAAAAAGAGAAACGTGGAAAAAGAATAAAGGAAAAGGAAAAAAGGAAAAGAGAATAATTGGTTTCCAGAAAGAAATAACCGAAAAGGAAAAAAATTGCGGCGAAGTAAAAAGAAAGAAAAAGAAAGAGAAAGAAAGAATGTAAAAAAGAAAGAAACAAAGAAAAAAAGAAATAAAGGAAAAAGAAATCAATGAAATGAGAAAAAGAAACGTGCGAAAGCTAAAAGGAAAAGTAAAAAGAAAATACAAAGAATAATTGATTTAAAGAAGGAAAGAAAGCGAATTCAAAAAATCAGGAGAAAAATGAAAGAAAGATTTGAGAAATTAAGTTTTCGTACAGAAAGAAACAAAGTAAGAAAGAAAAGAATGATAACGAAAGAGTGTTTTAAAGAAAGAACGAAGCGAAGAGAAAAAGGAGTTATGAAGAAAGAAAGAAAGAAAGAAAGAAAGAAGCAAATTGAAAATATAAGGAGAAAAAGATTTAAGAAATTTAAAGAAAACGAAATGAAAAACGTTTCATAAGGAAAGTAAGAAAAATGACAAAAATGAATTATGATGAATGTGGGAATAATTAAAGAGAATAAGAAAGAGACGAAATGAAAGAAAGAACTAGAAAGGAAGCAAGGCAGCTTTAAAGGAAGAGTCGAAGGAGGAACGAAAAGAAATGATAGAATTTGACGTAAAACATTAATAGAAATGTCAAAGAGATGAAGTGATTTGCGTGTGTGCGCGCAAATATAACGCCAAAAAACATGCTTTTTAAATAATGTACACCTGACAGACAAAAACATAACATTTTAAAATTTCCAAACTAATTCATATATATATATATATATATATATATATATATATATATATGTATGTGTGTGTGTGTGTGTGTGAAAATATATAGAAAATAGGAAAGAACTGGTTAGGTAAATAATCCAAAGTTCTTTAGTATTTTTGTTATTATCTTTTTTAAATAGTGCTCGATACAAAAGTAGAGCATAAATATAATTATTTATTTAAAAATATGATTCCAACACGCTACATAAAGAGGTCTCATGTTTCAAAACAAGAGCCGAAAACTTCAATATAATTATTTGAATTAAATTGAATTAAAGTAAGCTCTGTTCCATCTTCAAGCGAAATTTTTTGGAGGAATTCCCAAAAAATTTCGCTTGAAGATGGAACAGATTATATATATATATATATATATATATATATATATATATATATATATATAGAGAGAGAGAGAGAGAGAGAGAGAGAGAGAGAGATAACTTAAGAACTGTTTCCACTTCTTAAAATTAATATCGTCATCTCCATGTATTTCTACTCCTTAGCGAACAAACTTTTTGTTTGTCGGCAATCGAACCCACCCATATCTCTGGCACGTCTCACAATTTCGATTTTTCTCACCGCCCCACCCGTCCCTACTTTATTTCTGGGTCATTCTTTCTGTCCTTATATTTCTCCGTCTCTCTGTGGGTGGGGGTGTTATTATTCTGCTTATATTGCAATTCATGTTCCTCTGAAAATTCCTCGTTAAGAAATGATTGACAACTGACACGATTGGTACCTCTTACTCGCCAAAACATCCTGCTGGATATTGCAGCCAGTTTGAGAACAGATCTTTTTTTTTCTTTTTTTTTTTTCTTATTTCTTCTCCCTGCTCGGTACTGACATTTGAGACAATGATGGTTCTTGCTGAGTCAATAAGATGATTTCTATGCTAGTCTTCACGTTAGCAAATCCGACATTTAATGTTAGATTGGGATGTTGCATTCCGACAAGCTTCCGTATGGCCTCTCCATTCTATCGATTAATTTCCGCTCTTCCACAACCTCATCTATCTATCTATCTATCTATCTATCTATCTATTACATACACACACACACACACACACATATATATATAATAGTTGGCCACTCGTATTCGAGGATACCCGTCTATTAGGGCGGCTACTGAATCCCTACTGCAGGCGCTCGATCAGGCACTTTTGTATTTGCTTAACACCCACACAGTCCACCTGTGTTTTATGCTGCAACTATGCTGAGCAGACTTTAGTTACAATTTCTCGGAGAGAGCGTCTTATCTAGCATGATAAACAATTTGAACAAGGCCAATACGCTCAAGCCCACGGCCACGATGACTTGTAGCTTTGTGCTAGCACAGCTATCGACGGCCCTCAAGAGTTATGTCTACCCAATTTCACACACAAGGCTTAGGTCAACTCGTGGTATGGTTTTTCAGGCTCTTTCCGAAGGTACCTCACGCTTGGATCGACCTCGAACCATTCCGATACCATCAGAAAATCTTCTTCCTGACAAATCGATCATGGTGAGATTCAAAAAATACATATATACCTATATTTGTAGTGCAACTTGAATTTTCATGGTTTCTCATGTCGTAAGGTACTTATGGCAAATGGGCCTATTATTACATTGTTTGATTTTTGTTTGTTTTTTTGTTTGTTTTAGTGCTCGGTTTTATGAAAGGAACGCTAAATTATACGCAGATTCAAAGTTAAAAATTAATATAAACCCAATATATTATTGTGGTGTAAATTCAAAATATAGAGTGTATGGAGGGAGATATTAGGGAAAATATATATTTAAATAATCATTTAACACCAAGCAAGGCAATAAAGCAACTGAGGCGTAAGACGTTGCTGAGTGTTATATAATATGAGAAATAACAATATTAATGAAAGGAAACAATAAAAGAATAAGAATTTAGCCTGACAGAAGATACCGATTGACATTGCATTTAAACTTTTGACGATCAAACATGACTGGGAAGCAAGAAGCTGGAAAAGAGTTCCACAAAGCGAGAAGCGCAATATAAAAAAGCTGTTAACTCCTAAGTAAAGTTCACCAGAACAATAACCATGGAATTAATTATACAAACATCAAAGGGAATTTATATTACGGCAGTGGTACTGTGACTGAGACCGAGATGCCAGGTCAGGACTAGTAACTTTACAGATTCTTCTTTGAATTTTATCAAATATATGACAGGATCACATGTGCTATCAATATTCAAATCAAGGAGTAACAGAAGATTTTTATTATATTAACTAATGGTAGGGGAGCTCGGCCTTTGATTGTTAGATGCCTTTATTAGGAGATTTATGCATTTTCAACCGGAACGTTGTCGTGAAAAACTTTATATCTAAACTGGCCATATGTTTGTCAGTCATTTCCCTTAGTTTTTATAAATTTTTTTTAACTAGACTGCGTGTGTTCTGACAAACTCACGAGCAGTCTAGATATAAAATTCTTTTAGACTAACATATCAGTTCAAAATACTCAAAAGCAATCAAAAGCAAAGCTCTCCCTACCAAACATCTAAAATAAAAAATCTGCCGTCTCATCATCAATGTTATTTCACATTTAATAATGATTTTTGCATACATACATATATATGCATATATATATATATATATATGTGTGTGTGCGTGTGTGTGTGTAACTTATTCACTATCAGCCTGAGAAGTTGTAAATGGATGAAATTTGTGTAACTAGTTTGCGAGATTTTAAATTGTCTTCATTCCTTATAATATATATATATATATATATATATATATATATATATATATATATATATATATATTGTTTATTTTGTACGTTACTTTGTCTATTTTACCTGTTTTCATGTAACTGAGTGAAATATTTCCAATTTGGTTTGGCGTTACTGAGGCCAATGCCAGTAAGGCATACCAGTTCAAGTGACAAGAGGCGGAAAAATGTCTTTCAGGGATGTGTCTATAGAATGATCTTATAATTCAGTTGTTCGCAATATCTGACTTGCTGATGTCACTCTGAATCACACAAAGTAGATCAGCATATATATATATATATATATATATATATATACACACATATATATATATATATATATATATATATATATATATATATATATATATATATATATATATATATATGCTGATTTTCGTATCCTAACGTAAACAATTTTGGAGAATGTATTTTTTATTTATTAATCCATGTTTTAATTTATAGTTTAAACGTTACTTTTAAAGTTTACCCATATTTGAGTTGATGTTCTGTTTTTATTTTATATATAATTTTAGTTATTGTGTTTAATAGGATACATGATAAGGACGGAGCTTTTATTCCAGTGTATTGTTATATTTGTTCTATCAGGTCATCCCATAAGTTCTGTCCGAATTTTCACTTTTTCTAAAAATGAACGAAATTTAAAAAGTATTTTATAATGTCTAATGGAGCTGAACATTATTTTTATGTTTAGATGCATTTAAACTGATCAAATTTTATTTCAGAGAACAATAAAATTAAATTTAGTTTGATTAAAACCCTGCTAACATGGAAGTAGCCAAGAATCATTTGAGGCACATAATGCTTTATGAGTTCAAGAAAGGAAACTCAGCAGCCGAAGCGGCTAGAAACATTCACTCAGTTTATGGAGACGAATGTGTGAATGAAAGAACTTGCAGAAGATGGTTTACAAAATTCAGAGGTGGAGATTTCACTCTTGAAGATTGTTATGGGAACTTACTCATAATAATAATGGACTATTCCTGTCATTATAAATACTGCGCCTCTCAAGAGGTATGAGGAGATTGTAAGACAAGGAGAGATAATTGAGAGCATATTGTAAAGACATTGGAATAGTGATACTTGTCAAGACAACATAGTTCACTCTAACCAAATCTGATTACTATTACTTCTACTGTATTATATTTCTGTTGTAATATATCTTTGTATTCCATACCTGTGTTCGTGTTATTCTTTTATTGGTTCTAACCTTGGACCATCATCGTGCTACAAGGAACTTGGACCATAACAAAAATGAAGATCGAACCGGACGTCCAGTCTTCTTCCTGACAAATTTGATGAAAAGCTTCTTGAAACAGCCCTTGAAGAAAATCCTGCTTTATCAGTTGCGCAATTGGCAGTGGTTCTCAGTTCAAACCATATAACTGTTCATCGTCATCTTCAACGACTTGGAAAAGTTCCTAAACTTGAAAAATGTTGCCTCATGAATTGTCTGAAAACAACCTCAAATCCCGAGTTGATATCTGCTCTTCTCTCCATTCTCGCCAACTTGTTTCACCTTTTTTGGATAGATTTGTGACTGGCGACGAAATATGGATCTTTTATCGGAATGTTAAGCGTCGTAGACAGTGGCTTGGTAAAGGGGAAGGACCCCAGCCACAGCCGAGAAGGGAACTTGATGGGCAAAAGGTTCTTCTTTCAATCTGGTGGGATCGCCAAGGAATAATCCACTTTACATATCTAAAAAAAATACTTTTACACTGATAGTATAAAATTATGGAGAAAATATCCGTAGTTGAAAGCATAAAATTATGTACCCATATCTATCTTACATATCATCATAATTTGTACTCAGGTCTTCCTCTTGCGTCCGCACAGAAACCTTATCCAGCAACCCTCTACTTTAAGTGAATATTAGGGCTTGTATTGGATTAAATTGAATGCAAAAGAAGTTTAACTTAATGCATAGTTCTTATTGTAAATGTAAAATAAATGCAAAGCCTTGGTAGGCTATTTACTGATAAATTCGATCCCGAATGTTCGTACGGCAGCAGAACAAATTCGTTTACACTTGATTTCAGTTTCAGCTCAAACCCAAAAGGACGTTCACATTCAGATTAGTGATGTGAAAACACAAATTATTAACTTTCCCTAGAAACGTGATTAATCAATACTCCTGACTGCGCCAATCTGATAAGGTCGTTTATCTTAATGGGCCAAACATTGATACCAGAACACCTGAGGGAACAAATCGTATAAGTTAGGATGATTATTAGCCAGACCCGTAAAAACGAAGCGATATAAAAGTGCAATTCTAGGATATATATATATATATACATATATATATATATATATATATATATATATATAGTTTTAATGTATGTTATATTAATGTGTTCAAGTGCTCAATACCAGAGATAGAACGTATGTAAATATGAAAATAGAGTTCAGGCCATGAAGATTTTGTTTAAACATGAAAGATTGTCGCTACTGTGTGTTAACATCAATGTCCATTTATCCACACACAACCGTAAACATACACACACACACACACACACACACATACACACACACACATATATATATATATATATATATATATATATATATATATATATATATATAGAGAGAGAGAGAGAGAGAGAGAGAAAGAGAAATAGTCATAGATATATAGCTATATGCAGGTTGTTTAAAAAGTAATTTTACTAACATTGAGGGCGCGAGCCAAACACCAAAACAAGAACAAAAGTCCATATATATGTCCGCAATCCTTCGTTGTTGCGTTATTAAGTTTAAAGTTTACGGTTAAATGCCCAATCCGAGGCGCAATCTAAAAATATTTTTACAAACTCTGGCGGAGGGGGGGGGGCGGTTCCTGACATCAAAACAAGTTAAAATGTCCATATAAATATCTGTCCAAAAGATCGTCGTTGTACCTTTAAATGTTCAAAATATCCTCTGCTTGTTTCTATTAGGTTGGTGCAAATATAATGTCGTTTTCTCACATATTAACATATGTGAGAAAACGACATTATTTTTGCACCAACCTAATACACACGCAGGCACCCGTCAGATCATTGACTGGTTGAACCTTTCAAATACTCCTACTCGGTGTTGAATGGCTTCGCACGCCCCCATGACACGTTAATGAAGTGTCTCTGCATTATTAATATCTGCTGCATAAACCATTTGCTTTACGTGGACGCACAGATAAAATATCCAAAAGATTGAGGTTGAGGGGACGTGCTGACCATGGAACCTCTCCTTCCCTACCTATCCATTTTTCATGGTAGATGTCAACTAGTGGATCACAAACAATGTTACTAAATGTATTGGAGACCTATCATGCAAACAACTATATGCGTCTTCGTATAAGCAGCCCCTTCTAGGAGGTCTGGAAGCGTGATCGAAATAAAGTTCCTGAAGACAGTTCCTGTAAGACGTGCTGGGAGATCATATGGCCCTACCAGACAGTCACCTACACTCCCTACCCACACATTAAACATAAAGTGATACAGGTGTCTAGATTGTATTTCACCATGGGGATTCTGGTTCCGCCCACAAATGTTGGTCATGTAAGTTTGTTATTCCATCTTTTTCAAATGCTTCCTCATCCGTTAACAAGAGTTTCATGAGATTCCGAAGTCGTCTGGAGGCCGTGGTTTAAGCGAATGGCGATTTTATGGAAATAACAATGACATCACATTTTAAGAGATATATTTACCAAAATTGCACAAAAATATCTTGAAATACCAAAGAGTAAATTTATTCAATAAAATCGCCATTGGCTTCAACCATGGCCTGCAGATGACTTTGGAATCTCCTGCAACTCTTCATTGTTTGTTGGTGAATGCTACCATAATCCTTGCCTTCAGTTCATCTTTGGGGTAACAAGCCGTTTCGTTGGTCTCTGGCTCAACTGCGCCCCACATATAATGATCAAGGGGATTGCAGTCTGGATGACCAAATATAAGGAGAGACGTGCTCACGGAAATTGTCTGACAGACATGATTGAGGTCTCTTGCGTGTGTAGCATGCTTCTAAGTCCTGTTGCCAGAGTTAGATGAGATAAGGTATTGTAATTATTTACATTATTTATATTGTTCGGGGTTGTCTTCAGCTTTATTGTCACGATCACGGCGTTTCGGCCGTTGCACGCTCCGGCATTCTTCCGGTGATTGGAATTTCGAACTGAACCCTTTATTTCATCCGCCGAGGTAGATTGTTCTAGTTAACACGAGAGAGAAAAAACACAAGTGTAGGTGACCACATATGGAGGGAAAAGGGAGATCACCGCCTCCTGGAGATGAAGTTGAAATAATAGACAGATAACATCACTGGAAAATACGAAAACTTAAGGAATCAGCACATATAGCTAGGCCACAAAATTCTCCTGACCCGAACCAAGCATAGAAATAAATACAATATGGTAACCAATAATATCGAGTGCTAGAGAATAGTAATAATAACAATAAAATTGCAATATGAGCTCTGATAAAAATGATTACATTGACTTTATAAGTCGCCAAAATTCATACACTGATATCCTGATAAAAGTGTTGGATATAGTAACTTGACTCAAAGTGCTGCGAGTTCAATACTTGGCTACAGAAATTTGGAAACTTAAAGGGAGACATCTGAAAGAGGTATGGAACGTGGAACTAGAATAATCTACCCCTTCAGTTTAAAATTCCATTCACCTGAAGAAGGCCAGAGTGTACAATGGCCGAAACGTTGCGAACATGACAATATAAATGAGGATAACTGTCCGAACAATGTAAATAATGTAAATACGTTGCCTACATTTGAAGATTTCCAAATGGTGATGCTTTGTAATCAGCGTCGGAAGAATCACATATTCGTTAGTAGAATTTATACATTTAATGAAGAGAATGGTTAAGATATATCTATTTTTTCTTTCCGTTTCCCTCTTTTTTCTCTGTCGTTCTTCTTCAAAGGATCTCTTTCTCTTCTTCGCCGCTTGTTTTTTTTTTTTTTTTCTATATCTAATGTATGACTTTTACTTAGATTACGAACCCAACTCTTTCGATCGGTATTACATTGTTAGATTTGATATCAAAAGGTTACATCAGAAAATGAGGAGAATGAGAAAAAACACAACTACAGACGACAAATGATAACGTATAAACTCATACATCCATAAAGAACCCCCTCCCAAAAAAAACACACGTATCCACAGACGCATATATCTCTATAAGCATGAATACAAATATGGCGTCTCGGGTTCAGTGGTCTTTGGTCCTTTCTCGCTAGGATCAGACTGTAATATTTTCTCAAACCTAGACTCTTCAGATCTGCAATAATTGGTTTGGTTTGGGTTTTTGTTTTATGGCGTATCTACTTCAATAGGTTATTTAATGCTGACATTTTTTTATTGCTAGTAATATTTTCTTTCCAAAAATGCTGGGAATTGTTTTGTTTTTTTTAATTTTTTTCCAAACAATGTATTTCTGGTATTAAAACCTATTTTATACATTTATAGAGTTATGAGCCCTTTGTGGGAGGGGGTAACTATTTGCCCATAGCTTGAACCCTGACAGGTGCTACCACCCCGGGTTAGCGTGGACCTGGGAACACCAGCAATTAAGATGTAGTTTCAGGCTCTCAAAACCTTCTCATCAAAAGCCTTGCTGCCAGATGTAGTTTATCGTCTTACCCAGGACGCGGGAAACCAATCCTAAACAGGAAACGGGAGATAAAGTTCTACTCCAGTTCCGGGGTGCAGTTTGAACTGGACAGAATTATGGAGTTCTAGTAAGCTTTTTAAAGGAACCGGAAACGGAATCCTAAACAGGAAACAAGACATGAACCGCTAGACCCGTTCAAAGGACCAGGGTGGGGAATGAACCAGACGATAGGCGAACCTATCTACTCCTATTGAGAAAAAAAATAGTAAATAAAATTTTAGGGTTTATGCGGAGACGCTAGATGCATAGAGCCGATATAGACTTGAGAAAGAACCGGAAAACGAATACTAAACAGGAAACCATCTCAAAAAAGCTGGGGTGGTGTGTGAACCGGGCGATAGGCAAACCTATCTACTCCTATTGAGAAAAAAAAGGCGAACCTAACTACTCTTCTTGAACAAAAAGAGAAACAAACGGGTACTGATTATCTACAACTCTGAGTCCGATGATCAATATCGTATTCGAAAATCGCAAAATGGAATAAAAATCTAGCAGACAGACCTTTACGGCTGAATTTAATCAAACGCGTTTAAACATATACGCCCTTAGTTTGTTTCAGAAAATATTTTCCATATATTAACATATAAGATTTATCTAAATACGTACTGGGTTACTTACCTATGCTCTCTGCTCAAATATCATAAATCAATTAAAGAAGTCCGGGGTTTGTATGTATGTGTCGCTCTTTCAAACAATGATCTAATTAACAATACCATATTTTTTGTTTCCGCAAATCAAATAGATTCCATTGTTCTCTCGTATCAACAGAAAAGAATTTGTTCAGAGATTGAATTGTCTGAGAAAAATAATAGAACAATAAGTTCTTAATTCTATCCTATTGTGTCGAGGTGTGCCGAGGTTTATAATATAACTCCGTCTTCGTCGGTTTAATGATAGAAATAAAGTATCGGCAATAATTGTCTGCTTTGTGTGTACGTAAGAGCGTTTGCCTTTCTAGATAACATTATAGTGTAATATTTACTTGACCCTCGTCTCTTCAGATCTGCAATAATTTGCCCTTTCTGACTAGGACTCTATGTAATACTTCTGCTTGGTAAATATATAACAGTTATGGCTTTCTACCGAAGATCAGTGTCCAGTATTTGTTTGATCCTTGGCCCTTCCTCCCTAGGATCAGTCTCTAATATTTTCTCAAACCTAGACTCTACAGATCTGCAATAAGTTATACTTTCTGATCAAGACTCTGCGTTTTACTTCTGCTTGGTTTAAGCATAATAATTTTGGATTTTTAGCGAGGATCAGTGTCCAGTATTTGCCTGATCATCATTCTTTCCACGATAGGAGCAATTATGTGAGATTCTATGCACACCTGAAGACATTTCTTACTTAACGACCGGGTTCCGTTCCAACAAACTGTTAGTTAAGTGATAAATTGTACCTGATCCCTATATCAGGCACGCTTCGCATGCAATGGGCTTATGTCCACTAGCTTTGGTAACGTTAATGTAAATAATAGTCGTTTCCCTCCAAAGAAAGTTTTGGTATTCATTGACCTAGCAGCTAGTACTGACTTTGTTTGAAATTTATAAAATCTTTTTCTTAGTTTTTAGAGAAACCGTTTTCTCAAGTGCAGTAGCTGTTATCGCTTTTTCTAGTATTGACGGAGGTTTAATTGCTAACTTTTTATTTGATCTCATCCGGAACGACAACCTCTTGATTATAACATTATTATCTATTTGATTACACGGGCTGTCCATTTTGGTTGTTGCTGCTGTTTGTAGTCCTCAAGTGATTTGGTTTCTGTTATCTTGGCACTGTTCTTTGCTTGTGATTCTGTAGCGCCAGTCCACAATGTTCAAAGATAATTTTTTTTTAAATATTTAGACATTTCAATAAATTAGTTACCTCCCTTGACGTTTACAACAAAATTTGAAAACCATAAAATACATGGCCTTCACGTTTTTCTTGTCATAGGTTCCTAATGCGGACGACACTACTATATACTCCTGCCTCAAAAACCAATCTAGTGTCGCTGGCAAAACTAACCTGGCCGTCAGCCTTGAAAAGGACCTCCAATCAGTTGTCAACTGGGGCAGGAATTGGCTGGTTAACTTTAACGCCTCAAAAACAAAACTGCTCTCTATTAATCACCACAGAGACCCATTCCTACCCACCATTAGAATGTCTGACGCTCAACTTCTCGAGAGTTCCTCATTGCGACTACTCGCTCTCACATTGAATGCTGACCTGAGATGGAACAAATACATTGTCAACAGCTTCGTCCACTGCAAGGAAAGTTGGCCCTGCCAGGAAATTTTTCTCGCCGGAGTTGATCCTTCAAATCTACAAATCAACCATTCGCCCTTGCATGGAGTATTGCTACCATATATAGTCTGGAGCCCCTTCTGTATGTCTCAAGTTCCTTGATAAAATCCAAAGAAGGATATGCAATGCAATTGGCCCTGATTGGCATCTCGTCTGCAGTCGATCTCTCACAGACATGCCGTCGCTTCCCTCTTTCTTTTTTACAAATACTTTCACGGTAACTGATCCGATGAACTGCTTTTGCTGGTTCCCAGACTTCATAAATTTAAGCTTTCAACTAGGTTGGTATCTCGCTCTCACCCTTTCACTTTCGAAACTGTTAAATGTAGCCGTCTCTACTACTCCAATAGCTTCATGTCTCGCACTTCTCGCCTGTGGAGCTCCCTCCCCTTTTCTTGCTTCCCTGATAGCTATAATTTCCAACTATTCAAGTGTAATGTCAATCGACGTCTCCAGATGCCCTGATCTATTCTCTATCCTTCTCTTCATCCTTTCCTCTATCACTCATATTTGCTCTCGCTCCAATTCTTTGTAACCCCTTCTGTGCTAGTGGCTTCCCGCTTTGCTTGGGATGAAACGCTTAAAGAAAAAAAAACTTCACAAGGAAAAATTTGATTTTCAGACGAATACAAACATTTTGTCATAGAAAAATAATGAACACAACGATTTCTTAGAAAAAACAAAACCCTATTGATGGCATTGTGCTAATGTCCAAGGTACCCAGAATAAAATCAGTTTGCATCAAAATGATAATTTTCTTTCTTCTATTAATAAGGATACGAATAAATTTGTCCTATTAAAAATAAGTAGACAAAACTTATCTAAATTGTTTAGTGAGACATGCCTTCATATATATATATATATATATATATATATATATATATATATATATATATATATATATATATATATATCGCAGACATGTGGAGTGTAATCATTCTTATTAATTTATTAGTCGTATACACAACATATATATTTGTCTTTATTTGTCAGGGATACATTCTCCCAAGGGACATTTAAATTGGTGCATCATGTTGGTTATGCTCAATAACTCCTCCCCACTAACCAATGTATTACAGAAAACTAACATTGTGTACCATTTTAAATGTCCCTTGAGAGATAGATAGATAGATAGATAGATAGATAGATAGATAGATAGATTTGTAGAAATTTAAATATGAGCAAAATGGAACAGATATCTTCTTAATCTCTCTCCTTTTATTTTTTCTCTCTCCTTTATAATGTGATTTTTTTTTCTTTTTCTCTCATTATCTTCCCCTTCCAATAACCCATTGCGTCTTAGTGGCGTTATTGCTTTGCTTGGGGTGAAATGATTCAAATAAAAATCAAACAAGCTATAATACTTTGTTAAAATATCACTCACAACAACTGTAAAAACCTTTCTATTAACAATGTCTGGGACTTATTCCCCACTTACATTTATTTTAATTTTATTTATTTAGTAGCTTACAATGATAAAAGCTCGTAAGTCACGTGTTGCGTTATTAATTTCCTTAGTATTGTGCCTTCATTTTAATGACGGCAAGCGGCTTGTTGGTCGTAACACAAAATGAGAGTCAAACATCCTGCGGGAACTGAAGAAACACTTCGGTCGTCTAATGCATATTTTATCATAAAGATTAAAGAATTCCCACGTGTCTCGTATAAACCAGATGAAAATCCCGGGCCAGTCAAATGACAACAGAGCATTAAAAGTTTTCGCTTTGACTAGAACAACTTTATATTTTTTTCCGTTGTTGTTTTTATATATATATATATATATATATATTGTTTTCTTTTTTGTATTTGTTTTTGTTGGTTCTATTTTCGTGCAACAATATCATCATTAGTGCTTTTATATAAGGCATGATTATATATTTATTTGCCACCAAAAAAAACTAACTTCTTCTTCTGATAATATAAATACATTGCTCAACGCCACTATCTAATTACTAACGAGGGAAGATCAGACTGTTAATACATTAATTTATTTCTATCGCTTGATGTTAGATTTATATAGATTTCTATATATATTTAATATTAATCTGTCTATAAATTTTATATATATATATATATTTAATATTAATCTATATATTAAATAATAATAATCTATCGATCTTTCTTTTTATGTGCCATGTCCTTTCAGGAAGTAGACGCTCATGGCTCTCCACCTCCCTCTCTCCTTTGCAGCTCTCAGCAAGGTCCTTCCCTCGCCTTCTTCCCCCAGATCACGTTCGACCTCATCATTGCTCACATGCTCGGTCCATGATATCCTTAGCATCCTTCTGTAGAACCCCGTCTAATATATTAATAAAGATATTACATAAATCTCCAAATGTCTTAAAATAATTGTCGGACTTTGTGCATTTCATAATGTGTGACGTCATTTGTTTGGATACGCTTTGAGCAGATATGAATATACGTGAGAGAATCTTGGAAGATTTTTGTTTAAAGTCAGTAAAATCGACCTCGCTAACCGACTGCTCCTCTATAGCCAAATCGGTTGAGGCGCGTCAGGCTATATGAGGTTCCGTATAGAATACAGGTTCGATTCCTGTCGGAGGACGAATATTTTCTATGAAAATTTCTGGTAAATGTTGTTTAATACTGTTTATTATAAACAGAGCATTTACTTAAATATTTGTGTCTATAAAAAGAATGTATAAAAATGTCTTTATATATTGAAATGGATTAAATCCGATATATTTTTAATTTATTTGTTTAAACGTTAGTTATTTAATGGAAGCTCATATTTGAGTAGATGCTCTGTTTATATTATTAAGCATTACGTTTATTTATTTCTATCTACTGGTCTGAATATTCGAGAAATATTGTTACAAACGCACACTTTGTGGTTTGTTTGATAAGGATGCCCTACGTGGCCAACAGGTCAAGGCGCGTCAGATCTAATATACTTTTAATTATTACAAACAGAACACCAACTCAACTATGAGTATCCATTAAAAATAATGTGTAAACATGTATATATATATATATATATATATATATATATGTGTGTGTGTGTGTGTGTGTATTTAGTTTGTGTAGCACACTTTATCCCTGATATTTTGAGTCACAGTGAACATATATATCTATCTATATATATATATATATATATATATGTGTATATATATATATATATATATATATATATATATATATATATATATATATATATATATAGTACAGGTAATAAATCCGGTGATAAATAATCCTAGGGATACTAGTAATATCAAATATTAAAACTGATCCACAAAACAGTCTATTCACCAAGATTGAATATGACCAACAACGTACTTCGCATTGGCTGAAATAGATCTATCCCCAAATGACGTAATTTGGGATTTTGTTATGTAATATATATATATATATATATATATATATATATATATATATATATATATGAAAAATTTCCCAGTTAACCTGTAGAAAAAGACAATATTTATAAATGTAAAAGACAATAGGATAACTGTAATAGTTGCCGACGCGTTTCGTCCTATGTAGACTTTTTCAAGTCAAAAATCCTTTTTCTTTTTTTTTTTGCCTTGAAAAAGTCTACATAGGACGAAACGCGTCGGCAACTATTACAGTTATCCTATTGTATTTTACACACACACACACACATACACACACACACACACACACATATATATATATATATATATATATATATATATATATATATATAAATGTCGGGGCCGTGGGTGTCTGTTGGTTTTTAAAATCAGTCCACTCCAATTTGATATTTGTTTTTCTTTTCTTTCTCTATTAGCGCTTACACTTATAAGTCATTGACTTTTTATTGTCTTTCCGATGATCGGTGAAATTACGTGTCATCTTAAATGTATTGTTGGGGTCTGTAAGATTAACGCAATTACAATGCAATTTCCTCTATACATTTTTTTTCTAATCAGAATGGCATTATTCTACTATATTTAATGTACATTTTTTAATCAGTGTTATATTTACTTTTTTATCTATATTATATTTGATCTTAATCTATATTCTATATTATGCAGATTTTATTTAATCTTAATGCTTAAAGGAACAAAATTCTATATTAAACGCAACAAAAATATTAGATTCATTTGTTACTCTTTTATTTTTCCGAAAACGAAAATCCGCAGTACAAACAACAAAAAGGATATGTGCCGTTTATAGTGACGGTGCAATAGCTGTATGTATTGTTCGTAAGTGTTAAGCAGTGGAAATTTTGAACCGGAAGATCAACAAGGCCTGTGTTTCGTGTTATGAGCCAATTGAAACACTGATAAACAAATAATCCTGGTCATAGGGTAATGGTAATTCTAAGGATAATATTAGCTTTTTTCTTATAAGAAAATATTCGACATTCATTGACCGAAGACCCAGAACTGCTTTCGGTCGAAATTTATAAAAACTTTTTTTAACGAAAATAGTTTTGAGAAATACAGTAGCTCTTTCCAGTATTGATAGGGGTTTTCTTCCTAACATTTTATTTGAAGTTGTTTGGAATGTTAACATCGGGATTATATCATTATATATATATATATATATATATATATATATATATATATATATATATATATATATATATATATATATTCCTAGCTAGACGAATTAATTTACACCTTTACAATTTTGGAAGTTCTTATAATAAAGAAAGAAAACCTTCAATAACATTAACTTTGAACACGGCCACTGTGTACTGACCATGTTTGGAAAATAAAACATTTCAATAACTTTAGACACATATATTAAAAACAACATATTTAGTTAACAATTTTAAAATGTCAAGATCGTCCTTTATAGTGGCTAAAAATAGCTGAAAGCGCTCGGATATGCAACATTTTAATACAGTTTTTAGATATTGTGTCCAGGAAAGAAAACACTTGAATGAACACAAGAAAAATTAAATAAAAAGCTCAGTCGCCTTACCTTGAGAGAGAGAGAGAGAGCGCGCGCGAGAGAGAGAGAGAGAGAGAGAGAGAATTAATACACGTATAAAGTTTGTCACTTAGCTGATGTTACCTTCAGCATCACGACTCCAGAGTTTCGTTGACGAACACTACAGTAATCATTTCGTCCACTCGTCAGGGGTTATCAGCAATTGAGTGTTTATATTTATAGATTTTTCTTTTATATATGCGCTTTTCATGGGAGAAATGTTGATCTTTATCACAGCGTATGCGTGCGTGCGTGCGTGCGTGCGTGTGTGTACGCCCACGCGCCCGTTTGCGTGCACGTGAGTGCATATAGAATGTCGTGGTTATTTCTACTTATTCGTCATTTTTTTTTAAATCATATATATGTGTGTGTGTGCCCGCGCGTGTGTGTGTGTGTATGCGTGTATGCGTGTGTGTGTATGTGTGTGTGCATGTCTGTTTGTATGAATGGCAAATTAAAGTAAAGTAAAATGAGATAAAAAAAAGTAATATCAACCGTAAGAATAAATAAAAGAAATGAAAAAGAAAAAGAGAAGAAAAAGATAGAAAAAAAAGAAAAAAAAGCAAGGAAAAAAGACGGTAGTAACCAAAATTGAATTTTCATCGCCTGTTCGTAATTTTTGCCAGAGGTCGATTTCGCATTTCGTATTTAAATTCGTTTAATTCACTCCGCTTTTTTATTGCAACCCAAACACCAGCGTCTCATTGAATCGGCTGCTTTAGTCTCCCTTCTATTAACTCGCAACACCGTTCTTTTTCTTTGTGTTTACAAACTTCACGCTCAATAATTACGCCCCTTTTTTTCCCCTTCATCCTTTTCTTTTCTTTTTTCTATCAGTCGCCGATTAATATCGAAGCCAATCAATGAAAGCTAAACTGCCGCTTTTACAATTGTCCCAGACTGCCGATCGAAGCGTCTCACTTTACAATTGACCCCCTCCCCCTACCTTCTGCAGATCGATGTCACAATTGCATAGGATGTGCTTTGATAACAAAAGGCTGTGGTCTTACCAAACGGCTATCGTTGCTGAGTTGGGGGCTATATTACGTTTATTTCACTTCTACGCTTATCTGTTCTGGGGGAGTTTATTTAAATATTTCTGCATTTGCTATAGGTCTATAAACGCCTCATTTGCGAAGATATCGCTGCGTCATAATCAGCAACAAACAAGCTTAACACATCGGCAAAATTAGATCTTCCTGTCCGGAAAAGGGTGTAGTTTTCTGATGCTTTTTTCTTCTTTTTTTTTTTTTTCAAATTTGATGCTGACTATTTCCCTTGTCAGTTTTATTTCATGAAATATCAAAATGGCGGCTTTCCCATGACACCGCTATTATTTTAACTACCTTCACTCCCCCCGGCAATGTTTATTGTTTTAAAAGGCGATGATTAAATTTCAATAAAACCTAAACATATCAATGTAAATTTATACATTTACACATTTTTTGTTCTTGAGAATCAACAACAAAAATAATAAACGCTATTTACTGACATTATAGGTTCTGGATTATTTTAATAACTTTCCCAAATATGTCAAGGTTAACAACCATTGCAACAGATCTTTGTGATGTAATTTTGCATAATCTATAAAACATAGTTTTTTACAAACGTGTTTTGTCTCGCTTGAACAATTAACTTATATATATATATATATATATATATATATATATATATATATATATATATATGAACATAATTCTTTTGGCTTTTTTGTGCAGACACTGCCCGAATATCCTATATATATTCGTGGATGCGCTGTGTTCTAAGAAATAGTTAAGGGCTCCCAACGGGAAATTAGAGAGCCGAGTTCGAATTCCAGTCGGGTTTGTTATATCCAATTACTAGCAATTATCATTGGGCAATGTATGATTCAATTTCTTATCAAACCCACTAGATATAGGTAAATAGAAGAGTAGGTTATAGCTTTGGTTGGCAACCTGTCTAGGAGAAAGAACATTCTGAATTCAAAATCATCCTAGAGAGGATTGCTCTCCGTTAGGCTATCTTACCCAAGACACACAACTGCGCCTACGGCTGTGGTACACTTAATGCTTCTACGACCGTAAGCAGTTGCAGGACTCAATGATCCTTATTTTATATAGATATCAGATAATTAATTATATAGGCTTACGGCCGCATCACGTTGGAACACCGGTTCCCGTAACCCACCGAAGTTAAGGAAAGTCGATCCTGGTCAATATCTAGATGGGTGATCACTTGGGATGTGCGGGTGGTGTAATGGATAATAGCACTAAAGTTTTAATCGGAGAGCCGAGTTCGAATTCCAGTCGGGTTTGTTAAATTCACAGACGCGCAAATACTGTTAAAAAAGAAATGAATCCACCTCTTCTCCCCAGGCTATGGGTTAATTAGTAAGATTTGTATCACCACATCTTTAATATCTCCAAACACTTCTTACAATCTAAAAATATTTTCTGGCTTTAAATAACTTGCAAAGGCTTGATAAGCCGTAGAAATCGAATTAAAATATTTTTTGCCCCATGCAAGGCGGTAAAGACACAAAAACAGTAATAATTATTTTAAAAAGAAAAGAGTAATTAGGAAGACAGTAAATAGCCATTGACATTCTGTTTAAACTTTTACAGATTAACGGTGGCTGCAAAGCATGGAAGCGGAAGGGGGTTCCATAAGCGAGAAATGAAGCTGTTAGCATAGAACTTACGGCTAAATCTAGCCAGCACAACTGCAAATTGATGAGATCTCTACGACAGTTTAGTACTACGCTTAAATC
>OZ010574.1:22325308-22377808 GCA_963932145.1 Acanthosepion lycidas | reverse complement strand
ATTCCCAGCATCCCTCGTTCTTGCGCATGTGTAGTCGCATCAATGTGACAAATGTATGTAGTCATATGTCGTCCTAAAAGCGAAACGAATCACGCGAAAAATTTCCCCCACTTTGCCATACTTCCCCTCCCGAGTATATATATATATATATATATATATATATATATATATATATATATATATATATATATATATATATATGTACGTATGTATGTGTGTGTGTGTGTGTGTGTGAATAGATAAATACATATTAGATAGATGTGAATAGATGTGCATACATGCATAATACCCTTGACTTCCTACCACACACGTCTGCTACAGTAGCTCGTCAATTCCTGTCGCAGACACCTGCTCACGCACATTTGTGATTCTTCGTTACCCACAGAGACCACCTGGGCTTTATATGGCAACTGTGCTGCGTGGACAAACGCCAATACGCTCAAAGCCTCGGTCAGAATGATTTGTGAATTCATGATAGCAAAACCATCGTGGTATTCGATTTAAGCACCTTCTAGTGGGTGCCTTACACAAGAATCACCCCTCCCCGCCCCATGCATCAAAAAGTTACCTTCTAGAGAAATCGATCAAGTTGAGATTCGATCACGGGCCCCAAGGTCTGTAAACGAACGAGATTGATGTGAATAGAAAAAAACGTACAAACACACAAAAGAGTGTGGCGATGAAAAAAAAAGATTTAAGAAAGAAAGAAAGAAAGAAAGTTTATTGCTTCGTTGATTTTGTTTAGTAGCATATCAACACCTCTATAGGTTATTTAATGCTGAAATGTAAATATTTTGAACACACATTTATGGCTTCAACTAAATATATTTTGATCGCAATTGTATACCTTCAGCTACAGATAAAATGTACTGTTGGCCATATTGTTATATATATTAAAATATATTGCTGGTATTTTTACTATAAAAATGTATTTTTATACATTCCTAATGTCTTGTTTTGGTTTGGGGGTTCATTATTTGTCCATAGCTGAGACCCTAACAGGTGCTAACACCCCGTGTCAGGGTGAACCTGGGAAAAACAGCAATTACGAGTTGGTTCCACACTCTTCAAACACCATAACAGCCCCACACAACGCCGATCAGAGACCTTGTTGCCGGATGTAGTTTATCGTCATGCCTAGGACAAAAAGAAAAAACAAAGAGTAGGAAGGAAGGAAGGAAGGAAGGAAGGAAGGAAGGAAGGAAGGAAGGAACAAACATTAAGATGAAAAGGTGAATGAAAGCATAAAATGGGTCTGTATTCGTGCCGGGAGACAAAAATAAACAAACAAAGAGTGAGATGGAAGGAAGGAAGGAAGGAAGGAAAGAAAGGAAGGAAGGAAGGAAGGAAGGAAGGAAGGAAGGAAGGAAGGAAGGAAGGAGTGAGTGGATGAAGTAAGAAAGGAAGGGAGGATGAAAGGAACATTAAGATGAAAAAGGTGAATTAAAGTAAAGCATAAAAGAGGTTCGTGTGCGTGGAGGGAGAAGCAGTGCATTTTGACGATTGTGTTGGTCACGTGCCCTGTTAAGAATTTAGGACTGAATAATACCCTCGAGAAGAATGGCAACGCTGTTCATGAGATAAACGTCGCAGATAAGGAATCCAAGACAAAGGAACGATTGTCGACAAGATGGTGACGAAGTCTATTGTGAAATGCGGATACCCGAGTATTTTGCTTATGGTACCAAGCGAGGCTGAATGGAAATAAGGTGTAAATGAAGTTTTGGTAAAGGAATTGACAAAGCCATAAAAAAGGGGTGGGGGCTCTTAAGAAAGAGGATGTCGGGAAGAAATACGGTCGTGTGATTTTGGGATTAATTTGGTAAAGGAATTACAAGGGGAGTGTTGAATGCTGGAGATTGTCACGAACGCATAGATATCGAAATCATGGCAAGGATTTACTGGAATCGTTAAAGAAGAAAATAAAAGGCAATAGATGAATGGCATTGGGTCAGGCGAAAAGAAAAGAAAGAAAGAAAGAAAAGAAAGAAAAGAACGAAAGGTATTAACGATAAAGGAAAGAAACTAGTAAACAGAAACGAAAGAAAGAAAACAAGGAATAAAAACAAAAAAAAGTATAAAAAAAAAGAAAAGTTTAAAAAAAAGACAGAGAAAAGAAATACAAAGGCAGCAAAAGAAAATCAAAGAAAGAATACAAAGAAAGAAAACGAAGAAAAGAAAAAAAGAAAGGAAGGAATTGAACGAAAGGACAGAAAGATAAAAGGAAAAGAAAGACACAAGTACAAAAAGAAAAAAACGAAAGGAAAAAAAAAACTGCATATTGCTAAAAAGTAAAAGAACATATATATCAATAAGAATAAAAGAAAGAAAGAAAGAAAGAAAGAAAGAAAGAACGAAAAAAAGAAAGAAAGAAAGAAAGAAAGAAAGAAAAAAGAAAGAAAGAAAGAAAGAAAGAAAAAAAAGAAAGAAAGAAAGAAAGAAAGAAAGAAAGAAAGAAAAAAAAGAAAGAAAAAAGAAAGAAAGAACATACTGGCAAGAAAAAAGAACATACATATCGATAAGAAAGAAAGCAAGAAATAAAGAAAGAAACAAACAAACAAACAAACAAAGGACACATTATGAGGAAATAGAACATAGATATCAATAAGAAAGAAAGTAAGAAGGAAGGAAAGGAAGGAAAGAAAGGACACATTAAGAAGGAAATAAAAAGAAAGAAAGGACACATTAAGAGAGAAGTAATAAGAAAGAAATAAAGAAAGAAAGGACACATTATGCAAGAAATAAAAAGAAAGAAAGGACACATTAACTGAGAAGTAAAAAGAAAGAAATAAGGAAAGAAAGGACACATTAAGAAAGAAATAAAAAGAAAGGACACATTAAGAGAGAAGTAAAAAGAAAGAAATAAAAAGAAAGGACACATTAAGAGAGAAGTAAAAAGAAAGAAATAAAAAGAAAGGACACATTAAGAGAGAAGTAAAAAGAAAGAAATAAAAAGAAAGAAAGGACACATTAAGAAAGAAAAAGAAAGAAATAAAGAAAAGACACATTAAGAAAGAAATAAAAAGAAAGAAAGGACACATTATGAAAGAAAAAAGAAAGAAACAAAGAAACAAAAGACGAAACAATGATAGAAAGAACGCATTATTGATAAGAAAAAGAAAAAAACAATATACATATCTATCTGAGAAACCAGAAAGAAAAAGATGAAATAATGTAGGAAAACTTGAGGAAAAGAAAAATGATCGAGAATCAATTCTAAAGCCAATACGTCAATGAATGTGCGAACGGCTGAAGCAATCAATGAATCGATCAGATTGATCAGTGATCGGCAGTCGCCTTAAAATATCTCCGTTTCTTTCCCCCTCTCCTCCTCGTGACTTCTTTCTGTCTCTTGCTTTTACCATTCGATCACTCTTTACCCTCCAACCCGCCCCAGTTCAATACTGCCACATAATCGAACTCTAACCGCAGCTCTAATCTAAACCTCAGCCTCATGCTTAAAGCTTCCTGTCCTCCAGGGCCTCCGACCTTATTCCCTGACTTTAACCCCAACCGGTTCACATGACCACACACACACATTGGCCCTACATGTCTGCCAAACACGCAACAGCTAATAACAGCAACAAACAATACAAGGGAACGAATTTCTTTTTTTCTTTTATTTATTTATTTTTTTTTTCGTTTTTATTTTTTACTGCTTTTATTTTTATTCATATTTTTCTTTCTATTTACGTTCTAAGTAGAAGCTTCTCCCAACCACAGATCAGTTCATAGATAAATATATCGATGCCTGTCTGTTAAAATTGATCCGTCTATCAGTCAGACGGCTTTCGTCAGTCGTCCAGGCGGCCCAGAAGCGGACAAGGGCAGTTAGTCAGTCAATAAAACCCAGCAACCTCGCCCACCTAGCTTCGTTATCGTACTTCGCCCGTCTTTTCTCCACTTCCCGCCAAAAACAGGTCGCCATTACCCTTTCATATCCACCGTCACCGACTAATCTTCCTTCATCAAACCTACTCTTCCTTCTCCTCGAACTATTGCAGTAATTCTGTCGGTAAGCAGCAGCGTTTCCTTCCTTGTTTCACTAGCACCAGGGGAGGAAAACTCGTAGCAGGCCTGATGGACGACATTTTAAACGATTTGATGTGTTATTTGCCAAGACTTTATTTTGCGTAGTCAACGGCTCTGTTGGACAGTTAGTCGATGTAGATAGATGAATCGGCAAGTGAAGATTGAAGTATATGTAATAATGGCATTCACCAAAAGAGTCTGAAGTATGCGGGTAGATAGGAAGAAAAATATCAAAGCAGAAAGATTCTTTGTACTTAAGCTGCAGTTACGAACAAAGTTGAAGTGGTTACATTTTATTTATTTATTTTTTTAGTTGCTTTATTCGTACGAGTTTCGATGTTCACTTTAATGCAAATACAGTTCAACCTCGGATCTCGAACGTCTCACATGTCGAACAAATCGGTTTGCGAACAGAATATTGAAGATGAAAATTACTCGATTATCAAAACAAAATTTCGTTTTTCGAACATTGCCGAACCGAGTTAACCCGAACGGAATCATTTCTTAATCGACCGCCATGTTGTATACATTCGTGTGTTATACTGTGCTTTTCTTTTCCAATTTTATGCTATTGTGCCTTTTTTTTTCTCTTCATTAGTGCTCAGTCATGGCTCTAAAGAAAGCTAGCAGTGATACTAGAAAATGAAAAAGAAAAATTAAGAATAAAACAATTGTTGATGATATTCTCTCTGTGATATTGTCTCTTCCTATTCAGTTTCATATGGCAAAATCAACGATCTATACTCTTCTTATAAATAAAGAGACGATCATGTCTTTCCTTTTCTTTTCTAAACAAAAACATCTCATTCTTTCTCCTTCCACTTACGCCATCAACTCTCTTATTTAAAGGTACGCTAAAATTGAAGTGTTCGTCTATATTTTAGCTGTTTAGTATTGAGTTTATTTATTCATTTCTTAGATTTAATGATTTTCATTAATTTTGTGTATAAACTTGTGCACAAAGTACTGTTGTTAAAGTTTAAATAAACACTCATCTTGGGACCAGGAACGGATTAATCCATTTTACATTGATTCCTATTAGAAAAATATTTTCGGTTCACGAACATTTCGGGTTACGATCGGGCTTCAGTAACGAATTAATTTCGTGAACCGAGGTTCCACTGTACTGACATCATTTGTACTATGCTATGATTTGGAATCCCCCGGAATCTTTCAGGATATCAGTTGCAATTGAAACCAGACGTCTTGAAAAGTATGGTTAAGGAACATTAGGTTCTTAAATTGTATTTTATAACTATAATTAGTAGTGCTAGCCCGTGATGATCTCACACGGTTTGCCTATTTTACATTTCTGATGAATCTTAATTCTTCAGTTACTGATTGAATAAGCTCATGACGAGTTCTACGACATTAAGATATGTCTTTGAAATTCCTCTAACGCATTGTTGAATATTTGAGCTCAACAACTTCAACAAAATATTGCAATATCAATCATAAATATGAAGGCTGGATGATATTTTAAGAAGTAAGGGGATACAAATGAACAGATTTAAAATTGACAACTTTTTTCCATTTCATTGCAACAGATGTTAAAGTTTTCTATATTTCCTTCTTTCTTTCAATTTCTGACTGAAAACGTCTTTCTGAAGTCTCGTCTTTCGCGTATTTTATCTTCTCACGCGATCAAAACGGAATAGTCCACTATTTATGAGATATTAACAGGAAACCTTCAGCACTTTTAGCTTTGTTTCTTTCGAAAGTGAATGAAAGTTTTAATAAATACAAGCACAACAAAAATCAACCTGAAACATCTAGGATTAAGTAGCAATTGCGATAGAAAACCGACCAAAGATTATCGTGATTCAAATAAAATCAACACGGATACCGAAAAAAGTTCAAATCTGACGGCCACATGACATTGTAACATCGGCTCCAGTAGGATCACCGAAATTCAGCAACGTCGAGTTTAGTCAATACCTATACGGGTGACTCCTTGGGAATACCACTTGCTTTAAGCTGGGATGTGCAGATGGTGTAATGTGTAATGGCTCGAAATTGTTAATCTGAGAGCCGAGTTCCAATTCCATTTGGGTTCGTTATATTCACTTACGAGCAAATAGCATTAGGACAGCTATAAATCCACCTCTTCTCCCCCACGTATGGGTTATTTCGTAAGACTTTTGAGTAATCTATTGGAAATGAACCTCCTATTCGCAAGATTTCTTTCTGTTACCAGTATAAGGATTGGGATTTATTTTGTGACTTCATTCGAGACTCCCTAGGATTGATATTCTTAAAGTTCCTATTGAGTATTTTGCCACAAATGTTTCTTCTTGGGTTAAAGTCGGCATTCATGATTTTGTATCTTCTCACAAATATCAGGTGAAACTAAAGTCTTCTTCCTGGTTCGGACTAGCCTGTTCAACCGCTATAGCCCAGGGGAATCACTTTTACTGGGTGTGCCAGCATGATAATTCACATCACAACAGACGTCTATTTGTGACTGCTTGAAATAATTGTAAACGTGTCCTAAGTTTTTGTTTTCTGAAAGAATGATGCACCGTATAAACTCCAACAAGTTTTGTTCACGTGACTACTGGCGATTCTGTAATAGTGCCTTAAGTATGACTTAAGTCTTCTCTCCTCTCTTGACTCAATCTTCTGCTGATAGAGCAGAATTTTTTCCTTATAAATTCTCTTTAAACTCTAATCTTGACTCGTCTGGAGTATCTTTTCCTGACTTTTCTACTTAGAACTGAGTTTCTATTGAGTGATATGCATATTACTCCGTCCACTGGTTTCGGCTATCATTTCTAAACTGGATCCTCACAAAGCGTGTGAACTTGATAGTATCCCTTCAACAGTCGTTAAGAAATGCCTCCTTTTCATTCTAAACTCTACAATAAATGCCTTGCTGCTTCTCACTTTACTGCTTGGAATTGCCGTACATTTGCAATATCGAAATGCAAAATCCGATTAACAAAAAACACTTTAACCGGTTTATCGATCTCTTATATTAGGGCTTTGTCAGGGACGGGAATTGTGCCAGCACGAAAAAATATCAAAGGCCAGAAGTTTTATAATAAATATATAGGAATTAATGGTTAATTAAATTTAAGTCTAACAACACACCTTTCTTAAAAAGGGAAGACTGGTTGGACTTAATATGAATAGATTCTTTCTTTTCAGAGAAATAATATTCTGTGGAAAAATTACAATGCAAAAGCTTCCCTGAACATTGCAATTTTAACTAATTTAAGGCAAGTGTGGACTGCTATCCTCTTATCTTCATAATCCTAATCCACTAGTATCCATATAAAAAATAATCGGTAAAAAATTCGGTAAGCCTTTACTATTATTAACTTTTAAGATTTGTATTGGGTGATGGTTACGATGAAAAATGACAGTGTGCTTCCCACAGATTCACTCAGTTATGTACCATGCGTGACACACGTTTAGGCGATCATGTATCTTTCGATACAGCACTGACGAGGCAGATTTTTCCACCGCAGTAGGTTGCAATTTCTTTCTGCGTTAGACCAGATGCCATCCAAGGCTATAGGACCCGGCCTGTCCTGCTATAGATATATCAGTCAGTCAGTTATGTGACATGCGTGATACACGCGTAGGGGATCATGTATTTTTCGAAACATGACTGACGAGGCAGATTTTTTCCCACAGGAGGTTGCCATTTCTTTCTGCAGTAGACCAGTTGCCATCCAAAGCTATAGAACCCGGTCTGTCCTGCTATTTACTGTGGGCTGGGGTGGAGAAGAGGATCCATACCTTTCCCGAGGGTATTAACACGTGAGTGAATGTATTGGATTCGACTGGAATTCGAACTCGGCTCTCCTCAACCAGAGACGATATCCATTACTCCAGCGTTCCTCCTATAGATTAAAGCTTTTAAAAATGCAAAACTGGAGCTTTATAAGATTTTAAGTCAAAAATTAAAGTGAAGACACAAAAATGACAGCATATGACTTTGTTTTTGTGGCTTCAGAGTCAAAATCTTGTAAAGCATTACAAAGTTCATGTATAAAGATGTCTTTAATGGGATCGAATATCTAGGATACAGAAAGATTTAAAAATGCACATCCGATTTCATATGTCTTCATGTTGTAATATCCAATTTTTACATAGAAGAGACCAAGTCATCAACGGAAAGTAACAATTTTTAGATAGCTATTAATACATTTAATGTGAAGGTAATGGCCAACAAACAATTATCATTATCCAGAGTTATTTTACAATAAAGTTGAGACTATTAACAATAGCTCACAGTTTATTTACCCTTAATTAACTTTTGTCAGTTTCAGGTCACATTTTCACATTATAAATTAATGAAGACATGAACAAGTAAAATTCTCAAATAAGAGATATTTTATTAAACTCTACAATAAAAATCCCATTTTTTAGTTATTTTCATTCCTTGATTAACTGACACAAATCATAGTAAAATATGTGATAATTTTATTTTTAATGAGTTGAAGATGTAAGTGCTTCAAAATAATAATAATGATAATATATAAATCCTATTTGTTCTCTAGTCAAAATAGCAGGCATCGATCCTGTTTACAGCCTAGTCAAAATATTAGACATTGATTCGGTTTGCTCTAGAATCTAATTGATAAACTCAAATTCTATTTACAGCAAATCAAAATGATAGACATCCGCTAGAATTAAAATAGTATATGTATGTCCCATCTATCCCCCTAATCTAAATATAAGACTTAGATCCAGTTTACACTATCTTATATAGGAATTAAAACTCATTGCCGACACTTGTGTTTGAACATAGATCGCCAGTGAACAAAGACAAGCGATCCCATTATTGAATTAGGTAGATCACGTGACCATAGAGGAAACGCATGCATAGAGGAAGTCGCGTGACGTCTTATGTGTTCGCTTTCTCTATTCTACTCCCTATACTATACGGATCTCCATTTCTTCTCTATACTATTCTCTGTCCTATTCCCTATACGAAGTACTATTAGTACGAGTATTATTCGAAGGTGTCTGACACTAGTATTGTTCAACGGCGTATTATAATTGGTATCTGCGACAACAAAGTCTCTCTCACTCGACCCGTTCAACCTATACAGCGAGTCAATCCTGAGAAAATAGGAAACCCTACCGGGATTTAGCTTTAGCGGCCGCAATCTTAACAAGATACGATAGGCAGATGACACAGTACTGATAGCAAATACGGAAAAGAAATGACAAAATCTCCTACAGAAGATAGGAGGACGGTAAGTGCGACACTGAGATCCGTATGTGTATTGGAATGGCCAAGGACACATTCCAAAAATTGGACAGGGTACTGCGAGACAGGAGGATATCTTTGGTAACAAAGAAAAAAATACTGAACTGTTACGTGATATCTATCCTTCTTCACGGAAGCGAATGTTGGAAGATTTCCTCAAAGATGAAGAAGAGACTCGAGGCGATAGATATGTGGTTCTACAAAAGGATGTTAAGGATATCTTAGAGAGGTTGAAAACAAGGAGGAGTCTTCTACTTAACATCAGGAAGAGACAGCTGAAGATTCTAGGACATATAATGAGAAAGAAGGGCCTGGAGAATCTGATACTCACGGGTCTAATAGAGGGGAAAGAAAGACAAGGGAAAACAACGCGTGACATACCTGGCAGACTTAAGCAAGTGGATGACAGAACGTGTTCTGGGGAGGAAGCAGAGGGAAGGAACTTGATGAGAACTGCAAGGGATAGAGGGAGGTGGAGAGCCATGATCACCTACGTCCTGAAAGGACATGACACATAAAATAAAGAACTACGTTGGCATTGACAAGTGTCAAGCAAGAGTGCGTTATCATAGACAACAGTGGAAACAAAGGTTCGTTTTGTCGATGTTAAGTGGTCCACCCCTTTTTCATACAAGTGGACTCGACCAGTGTGTACTTGTACTATTGCCGGTGAATACCCGGAAGTCAGAAGTGATACAGTGAGAGTTTGAGGTAACCGCTTTGTAGGAGTCAAAGTTGCGAGCACGTAGACTCAGAAGGAAGTCATACTTCGATACAGAATTTCCCAGACTCTATATATATTATTATTGCTACTGACCGCATTTCTGGATCTACTAACCGTATTACTAATTGTATTATTACGTCAAAACATTTATTTGCTATATTTCATTCCTGCGTTTGTCATTCATTTGAGACCGGGATTTCATCTCGGGATCCACAACAGTCAACATAACGCACTTCAATCGAAATGCATGTAAATATATGTTTATTTCCTAGTTTGCAAGTATATTTACCCCCCCACCACCACCACGAGGGTTACATATGGCACAAGGCTGGGATTAACGTGGAATTTCCGAGATCGTAGGCTCGGCCAAAAATATTCCCTCTTTGAACCCGCATAAACGGCTTCTGGGGCAGTCAACCACCCCGAACGAGACTCTGCCCTTCGGTGGAGCCTCATCCGGGTTCCTTTCCGCCCGAAAGCAGAGAGTTCGATGTTACTTAGCCTGTAACCAGTCAGTGGCGGGGGAACCCATTTACCGAGGTCTTATCCCTTTGCAGAGGAAATTTTCCGACTGTTCGTCGTTTCTTTTGAGAGTCTGATATCAATTTTCTGTCAAATGCTTTATCTAGAAGAGATACAAACTTAGTGACTCTTGATGTACATAATTGTGTTGACATGCTATAATACTTTTTTAATAAAACCTAACTCAACGAAGCGGACCCAATTTCTTCGAAAATAATCATGAATAAAAAAAAAAAGAAAGTAAGTTCACCTTAAGCAAATCACACATTCACAGCTCTGATCATCAGGATAATGAACCCACTGACCCAAGGTGTTTGCAATCGCACTTAACGACAAGGCATACCGGAAAGAAGCTTTCGTTTCATCTTCTCTCTCTGCACACAGCGGATTTGTGGGCAAATGCCTGCTGTTGGAATCAAGCGGAAACTCACACCTCATTGTCTTTTAATTGGAAACAATTTTAGCATCGGATATTCTACAGAGTTTTTTTTTTTCTTCTTCTTCTTCCTGTACAATTTTCTGCGTGTAGGGGTCGAGAGTGCAATTTCGATTTTCCACCGGCTGTTTCTTGCGACTTGCACAAAAATTGTGTTAAATTGTTTCTCGCTTCAATGCTTTTGCACGCTGTTTTAACTTTGCTTCTTCGCCTGTATCTGTGTATGCATCTTCATCTTCCAATATCTCAATTTTGCAATCTGTCTGTTCGCATTTTATCGATCACTGTTCCCTATACTTACAAATCGATTGAAGTAAAGCGTACATACACATACCTATTTCAATGTCTTCATATCTATACCAGTATATACATACATAAGCTCACACACACACATATATACATATAACAGTGAGCTAGCAGGATATAGACACATAGATACATATATATATAAACATATATATATATATATATATATATATATATATGTGTGTGTGTGTGTGTGTGTGTGTGTTTGTGTTGTGTATAGATGCTTTCTATTTATCTATCTCAGTCTACTCATTATCTAACACTGTCTGTTCAGATCTATCTATCTATCTATCTATCTGCCTGTTCAGATCTATCTGTTCAGATCTATCTATCTGCCTAACTATCTCTCTATCACTGTCTGTTTAGATCTACCACTCTCTGTCCAGATCTATCTATCTATCTATCTATCTATCTATCTATCTATCTATCTATCTATCACTATCTGTTCAGAGCTATCTATCTTTCTATAGAAAAAGTGACAAGAAACTGAATATGCTTCTGGTTACTCAAGATTAAACTCCCTGGTCAATAATAGAACAGGGTCCAAAAAACAAAGATACACAAACTCATATATATATATATATATATATATATTATGAAATGGACAAAGTTCAACAATTATTTTATGTTTATACATTCTTTTTATAGATACAAATATTTAAGTAAATACTCTGTTTATAATAAACAGTATTAAACAACATTTACCAGCCTGAATGTCTGAGAAATTTTCATACAAAATATTCGTCCTCCGACAGGAATCGAACCTGTGTCCTATATATGACGGTTCCGTATAGGATACAGGTTCGATTCCTGTCGGAGGACAAATATTTTCTATGAAAGTTTTCCGGACATTCAGGCCGGTAAATGTTGTTTAATACTGTTTATTATAAACAGAGCATTTATTTAAATATTTGTATCTATAAAAAGAATGTATATTCATAATGTGTGACGTCATTTGTTTACATTTGGATGCGCTTTGAGCAGATATGAATGTACGTGAGAGATTCATAGAAGATTGTAATTTAAGGAGGGAAATCCGTCGGAAATTTTACGACGTTCATTTCGCAAGAAATATGATCCAAAACATTCGACTTTCTTAAGCCATCATTAGGTTGGATAGAGACAAATTGTATGTTTTGTAGAACTAGTGAATGAAGTGACGTAGACAGTGTTGTGACGTAGTCAAGTTGTGACGTATGTGTCCGTGTGCGTACGTGCATGCGTGCGTGCATGCGTGCGTGCATGCGTGCGTGCGTCAATGCGTGCTTGCGTGTATGGTCGTAAGTGTGCGTGTTTATTTTTATATACATTTGAGGATGCGGGCTCTTAAATTATGGTCGTTTCAATTTATAGAACGTTGTTTTTGTTTTATGAATATTGCTTCGAGGATCATAACTGTTTTACTATTTCAATAAAATTAATCGGCAGAAAATGTCTGCTGTCTTTAATAACATTTTCCTTAAAGAATATTAGCTGCCTAGCTACACAGTACACACACACACGCGCACAAATACACACACACACACACACACATATATATATATATATATATATATATATATATATATATATATATATATAAATTCGCAGATCAATTTTGTAGAACTAGTGAATGAAGTGACGTAGATCAGAAAAAAAGGCTTAGACAGAAGCGTCTATCTTTTTAAATTTGGATTTTAATGTAACTATTATATAACGAGAACATTTCGATTTCATTTTTGCCTTGAAAAAGTCGGAAGACGAAACGCGTCGGCAAAATTGAAGATCTTTTTTCCAATTGTCATTTTATTTATACCATATATATATATATATATATATATATATATATATATATATATATATATAGGGTGCGATTTTTAAATTATCGTGATTTCATATATTTTTATTGTTTCTCTCGCACTCATTGTTTTGGATTTTGTCGTCTGAACAGTATTGTAGTTTCAGTTGATCACCGTCTGTGGGAAAAAGCGTACCATGACATAATTCACTCCTTCTGAAATTTTGATAAGGCTTCGTATACCTCTTGCCATTTAATGTTTGGGTGTCAATCTGAGGAGAATACAAAGGATTCAGAAAGAGTTGGACGAGTCTAATGATGAGTACGAAGGTGTTTGGAGTTGATTACTAATGATGGCGACGCTATGCCTTCATTCCTCTTCCCCCAGAGCCTCAGACTCAACACAGGCCTATATCCTTGAAGGGGTAGTGCTGGGTCAAGAGAGTGGCTGCTGGAAGTCCCTGTGTCTGGCAACAGGATACTAAAGCAGGAGAATCCAGACATGGCTGTCAGACAATTCTGCAACTTCATCCCACCCTTAAACCTGGCCATCTAACTCCCCAAATTGCAAACACCTTCATTCTTATGTGTCGGGCGCACTTGAGTGAGAGGCCAGTAAAACTGTTTGTAACACCAGACTGTCCAGAAAAGATGCAGGAGATTCCGCAGGCATCTTGAGGCTATGGTTGAAGCCATTTTATTGAATAAATTTACTCTTTACTATTTCAAGATATTTTTGGTAAATATATCTATTTAAATGAGATATCAATTTATCCATCGCACACACTCTCTCTCTCTCCCTCCCCCCTCTCTCTCTCTGTGTATATATATATATATATATATATATATATATATATATATATATATATATATATACCCGAATGTAATGAGAACGAAAATAATATAAATTCTAACGTTCACAGTATTCATTCAAAAGAGGGCTCAATACCAAGAGCAGACCAATAACTATTTAATATAATTTTTACATATGGACAAAAACAACTTGCTCACTACAAATATGTATTCTTGTTTCGATGCGGTTACATCTTGACCTCGATCTCGAAAAAATTACATACAGATATATATATATATATATATATATATATATATATATATATATATATACTTTCTTTTCTTAGAGCATATTTTAAGTGTGCATGTAAGTCCTTCAATCTTAGTCTTCCTCTATTAGCCCAAAAAATAACCTTAGCTCCGTGAAAACTGTCTCCCTGTGTGTCTGTAAAAAATCTGTAGATAGATAGATAGATAGATAGATAGATAGATAGATAGATAGATATGAACATACTGTGATAGATAAATAGATAGAAATGGACAGACTTTCATAGATAGATAGATAGATAGATCATATCCGCTAGGTATTGGGGAGTAGGTTATGAATCTGGTGTAATCTTACACAAGATTAGCAATGTATTAAGTCTGAACCACACTAGGCGCCAAGAAGATTCGTGACTTTGTTCTAGAGAAAAGCTAAATCTGCTAAATATTTATATTCGTTTGCCTCGCGGTTAGGAGAGTTACCTGTTTTCTAATGGCGTCAGTCGTTGGCGTTAATTTCAAAGAGTTTTCTCTTCTTTTATCTTTTTTGTTTCTTTTCTTTTTTTTTAATCATTTCACTCACCCCCTCCATCATCGATATTTCTTCTATTTTCACTCTTTCTTTCACTTTCGAAAACACTTCTCGCATAATCAGTCAGTTATCTGCCATGCGTGATACACGCGTAGGAAATCCTGTATCTTTCGTTACATCACTGACGAGGCAGATTTTTCCCCCGCAGTAGGTTGCCATTTCTTTCTGCGTTAGACCAGATGCCATCCAAGGCTATAAAACCCGGTCTGTCCTGCTATAGATAGATCATCCAGATATGTGCTATGTGTGATACACGCATAGGAGATCATGTATATTTCGATATATGACTGACGAGGCAGATTTTTTCCCGCAGTAGGTTGTCATTTCTTTCTGCGGTAGACCAGTTGCCATCCAAGCCTATAGAACCCAGTCTGACCTGCTATTTACCCATTGGTGGAGGGAGAAGAGGATTCATACCTTTCCCAAGGGTATTAGAAAGTCAGTCAGTTATGTGCCATGCGTGATACACGATTAGGCGATCATGTATCTTTCGATACATAACTGACAAGGCAGATTATTTTCCCGCAGTAGATGGCCATTTCTTTCTGCGGTTGACCAGTTGCCATCCAAGGCTATAGAACCAGGTCTGTCCTGCTATTTACCCATAACTGGAGGAAGAAGAAGAGGAGTATTCATAACTTTCCCAAGGGTATTAATACGTAAGTGAATGTAAGGGATTCGACTGGTTTGAAGCATTTGCTTACAGATTTTATATGCTAAGTATTGCAACTATTCAAAATAATAAAAGCATTAACTTTAAAGCAACAAAAATGTGGCTCTACAGAAAGATGCTGAGGATTCCATGGACCGAGAAATAGCGCAATGACGAGGTTTTAGAGAAAATGGAAACAAAAAGCAAACTCATACTTAACGTACAGAAGTGGGAGTTGAAATTTCTGAGTGACGTAATGTGAAAGGACGGCGTGGAGAATCTGATACTCTCAGGGTAGATTGAGGGACATAAGTAAGCAGCTTGTAACATACTTGATGGGCTTGAGGAAATGGATGGTAGAACAGGGTTTGGGAGATATTTATTACTAGCTACAAGGGACAGGGAGAGGTGGGGACCCATGATCGCCTACGTCCTGAAGGAACACGGCGCATAAAGAAGACATATGTCCTGCAATAGTTGCCCCATTCATAGACAAATTTTAATTGCTGTTAAAGTATAGAGAATACCTCGGCATCGATTAATGGTTGGTATGCCATTCTGGTTGACCATTACTCTTTTGTAGTGTTTTAATTCCTTACTGGTTACCCCATATTTGAGGTTTTCTGTCAGACTGCAATGCGTTAGTTTGGGAATCTAGTGACAAAGTGATTGTGATCGGTAGTTTGTATTTGCACTCAGTGGAAACAGGTGAATAATGACTGAAAAGGATTTTTTTTAAATTAAACGATATCCCTAAAGCAGTGGAGCGAGTACAGTCTAACCCTGTAGTTTCAATAAAATGTACAGTTCAGAATTCTCTGTAGGTTACCAAGATAGATATTGTTATATAGGAATAAAGTGTCGCAGCCGACACTGGAGTTAGAACACAGATCACCAGAGAGCAAAGACAGGCAATCCCATTTTGAATAAGTAGATCACGTGATGGTAAAAGAAAATGTATATATATGGGAATTAGCGTGGTGTCTAAGTGATCAGTATCCGGATTACTTCGGAAGTATGCTTGTCAAACACAGCCTCCGGACAGAGAGGAACCAAGACGAGGCTATGCCAAAGGGCAGAGTCTCATCTGGGAATTATTGCCCGAGCTTACGGGTTTGGATACCCCACAATAAACTTGCCCTTGTGTCACATCCGACCGCGTAGACCCGTTAGTGAATATCTCACTCTCCGGATTAGTTCGGAAGTTTGTTTGTCAAACTCTCAGGTTCCGGACTGAGAGCAACCCAGACGAGAAGAGTCTTGTCTGGGGTGGTAGACAGCTACCCGACCCCATTTTTTACGGGGAATTTTTTGACCGAGCCTACGGGCTCACATACCCCACAATAAATTTGTCTTTGTGCCGCATCCGATCGCGTGGGGTGGTAGTTGAATATCTCACTATAAGGATTACTATTCGGTGGTTACTATTCAAGCGACTATTATCGAGCAAGACAGTATCGTGACGACTAAGTGATCGTTATTTCTGTTCTATCCTCTATTGCTATTCGGATCATCATTTCTAGTCTATCCACTATTAATATTATGATCAGCATTCCAAGTCTATCCTCTATTACTATACGGGCCATTATTCATTACTCTATTCACTATACTATTTCTCTTTTCGGAACACTATACGGATTACTATTCGAGGGAGTATTATCGAACAAGTGCTATTAGTGCGGGTGTTATTCGAAGGCGTCTGACACCGGTATTGTTCAACGGCGTTACTATAGTTGTATCTGCGATTACAAAGTCTCTACTACAACGATCATTGCGAAAGTGACAACGAGTATTCGTTGACATTAGAAAAGTGGCAACGAGTGTTTGTTGACATCGCAAAAAATATACATCTGAAGAAAGCGGGAAACCCCAACGACCGAAACGTTGTGATACCAACAACAAAGATGAGGACAATAATCCGATTATAAATAGGGTAAATGATGATAAGTCCTTACCCCAGTAATTTAAAGAGAAACTTTTTTTTATTACTGCGGTTCTTTTCGTTTTTATAGTTTTTCCTTCTTTTTCGTCGACTTCTTTTATTCTTACCCTATATTAATCCTTATTACTATTAGGTTGGTGCAAAAATAATGACGTAATAATGTCGTTTTTTGACGTTAAAAAATACGTCAAAAAACGATATTATTACGTCATTATTTTTGCACCAACCTAACAATTCTTCCTTTGTCTTTTTTTTTGTTTTTTCTCGCTTCTTTTTCCTTCTTTTTCATCGACTTCTTTTTTCCTACCCTCATATTATTTTCTTATTACTTATTCTTCCTTTCTTTTTTCTTATTTTTTCTTTATTTTCGTTCTTTCTACTTTCTTTTTTTTCTTTCTCATTCATTTTCGCACTACTTTTTCATTTGCATTTTTGTTTTCCCTTTTCCTTTCATCTTCCTCCTTTTTTTCTTTGCTTTCTTTCATATTCTTTTTATTTTTAATTACACGTCCTTTGTTTTACTGGTTTTTTTTTGGGGGGGGGTGTTTTACTTTTTCTTCTTTTTACTTTTCCTTCTTTTCTTCCTTGTCTTTCGTTCTTTTCTGTCTTCTGCGCTTTTTTTCACTTTTTTTTTCTTCTACCTTTCCGTTTTATTTTCTTTTTTATATTGGATTTTCTTTTTCGTTCTCAAATTTCTATTCTTCCTTTTTCAGATTTATACGCCCCGCCATTTTTTCTTTCACTCCGCCCAATTTTCTCATTTTTTAAATAAATTTTCCTTCCTTTCTACTTACACTTCCTTTCTATATTTCTTTTTCTTCTCTCTTTTCCTTTCTATTTCTTCTTTATAGTCGTTCATCCTTTTTCGTTTTATCTTCCACTATTTCTCTCTGATTCTTTTCCTCTTACTTCTTCTTTTCCTTTCATTTTTTTTCTTTTTCGTTTTCAAATACACTTACTTCGTTCTTAATTTTTTACTCATTTCACCATTTGCTTTCCTCTTTTTTTTTCCTCTCCTTTTCGACTATATTTTCTCCTCTTTTGAATCATTTTCAATTTTCAAACGGCTCATTTATCCTTTGTTCAGCCATCTTCCACTGCTTACCTCGAACTAATCAAAGACCGCCCGTCGGAGCCTGCAGTAATTGGAGTAGAAATCTCTCCATCGACATTGCGTACAAATCAATGCACGTTTTCTCCCATGCAGAAACCATCGTATCAACTCAACTAAAAATTGCATAAATACATCCAAGTTTACACACATCAAGATAGACAAGTTTATTCAGGTTCATGAAAGTAATGTATCAGTACAAAAGAATACACATAAGAGCAAAGAAACAACAACAAACACATGAGCACACACTTAATATCTATCTATATCTATCTCGATCTATCAATCTATATATCTATCTATCTATCTATCTATATATATATATATATATATATATATATATATATATATATACATACACATACATATATATATACATATATATATATATGATAAAATATAGTTTTATGATATGTTATATTTATGTGCTCGATAACAGAGATAGCATGTATATAAATATAAACGTGTACATTGAAGTCCATACCTAACCAGAGCCGACAATCTGTTTCATGCTAAACGCAATCGTCAGGCCATTTATAAAGAAGATTTTCTTTAACATGAAACAGATTGTCGTTTCTGGGTGTTGGCATCAAGGATTACTTTATATATACACACATATATATTAGGTTGGTGCAAAAATAATATCGTTTTTGACGTAGTTTTTAACGTCAAAAAACGATATTATTTTTGCACCAACCTAATATATATATATATATATATATATATATATATATATATATATATATATATATATATATAGTATGTATACATATATATATTAGTTTGGTGCAAAAATAATGACGTAATAATGTCGTTTTTGACGTTAAAAATACGTCAAAAAACCTAATATATATATATATATGAAGAAATATAGTCTTATGGTGTGCTATACTTATGGGTTAATGTGCTCAATTATCAGAAATAGAGCGTGTGTAAATGTAAAAGTGAATATTGAAGTCAACACGTAGAGGCGCCAGTCTGTTTCATGCTAGACGCAATCGTCAGCATCCTACTGTATAACCACACTTCTAATGCTTGAAGTCTCTTCTCCGTCTGTGTAGTGATTACCTAGCATTCGCAGCTATGTAGGATGACTGATATTACATTTACAGTTCAGCAATCTTTTTATCGTTTCCGACGAAAAATTTTTTTCTTAATACTTTGCATAGGTTTTGAAAGGCCTTATTTGTCATCCCAATCCGCCTTCAGTTTTCAGTATCGCACTTTCCGTCTTCTTTTAAAAGCCTTCACATGTTTTTTTGTTTTTTTTCTTTGTGTTTTTAAATTATTTCACCCTAAGCAAAGTGATAATTCCACTATGACGCAAGTAGCTAACTGGAGTGAAAGATAACGAGAAGACGTTAGGAGGAAACGGAAACACAATCCGAAAAGGCATAAACCTCTACCTCTGGTCAAAATACCAGGGAAGAGTGTGAAGTGAATGATAGGGGAACCTATATATTCCCATTATATGTTATGGTATTTGGTGTTCTATGAGTCCTTCCTATTAAAAATTGCAATATTTTGACAAGGCTAGATTGTGGGTATAGAACATGAACTGTCTGGGATAGTAAGGTGAAAAATACTGTTTAGATCTATAAAGGATAGGAAATTGTGGAGAACCATAGTCACCCACTTTCTAACAGGATATGTCATCAGTTGCCAGCTAGGTATTTATGCAGATTAGACTCCCATTTTTCGTTTTCTCAGTCGTAAATTTCACAGATCTGACAGAGTAAATCTGGCAAGTTCGCCAGAAAAGGACCTCCAATTAGTGGTTAACTGGGGTGGAAAATCGCTTGTAAATTCGAACACTTCCAAAACAAAACTGTTAACCTCAAGAAGAGTAACACACTACGCATTTTTTGGCTCCACGTTTTCCACTGACATCAAGTAGAGCGACTACATCGAGTCAATAGATGCATCTACTGCTAGGAAAGTTGATTCACTGTGTCGTACATAAAAAAATAAATTCTCGTCAGAATCCTTCACGCATATTTACAAATTTGCCATTGAATACCGTTGCCATATCTGATCCAGTGCCCCTGCTGTACATCTCGAGATTCTTGTCAAAATCCAAAGAAGGATCTGTAACGTAATCGATCCTGACTTGGCATCTTGCTTTCGGTCTCTTTCTCACCGACGTGGCGTGGCTTTCCTCTGTCTTTTCTACAAATATTTTCATGATAACTGCTCTGACTAGCTTTTCTTCCTGATCCCCCAAAATGCACGAATTTAACCGTGCTACTAGATTGGCATCTAGGTCCCATCCATTTACTGATGAAATAGCTAAATGTAACCGACATTTCTACTCTAACAGTTTCTTTTCTATGCGACACCACCCCGATTTCTTACTTCCCTGATAACTTCAATGTTCAACAATTTAAATGTAACATCATTCGCCATCTTCTGTCTCCATTTTTCTCCTTTCCTCAATCCTCCCTATACTCTGTCTTCTCTTTCTCTTTCTCTTTCACTTTCACTCCCTGATCCCCGCCCCCGGCATTAGTGGCATTACCGCCTTGTTTGCATTGAAAAAGAAACCATCAAAACAAAGTCTTCAACGTCTGTGTAAACGTCATCTCGACTGATTCGTGAGGTTTATCGTCCTGAGTATGATGATAAACTACATCAGGCAGTAAGGTCTCTGATCAGAAGATTGGCTGTTTTGAGAAGTCTGGATCACCTCTTAACTGATGTACATTTTTATAATAAAATAAGCGACAATAAATTTATAATAGAAAAATGACAATCACTGTAACGGTAAAAAAAATATAACAATATATTTTTAGAATCAATTTACTAACAATACAACTTATGATCACCAAACTACAAGGTAACCAAAAAAGTTCTGTCCGTTTTTTGATTGGTCATTAAATGAAGTTGAAATATATACGAAATGCGTGTAGCAATTGTTTTCAAATTCGAACAGCGGGATGTAGGAACGTCAGACGTTATAAAAAAAAAGCGCTCCGTGCCCGGCCATCAGTTATAAGCCGGGCAGCTGTGAGAAGGATGGAAGTGTCTAGAAATCTCGTTCGGGGCTGTTTGCTTTATGACTTCAAAATGGGCTTATCAGCAGCTGCATCAAGTCGCCGCATATGTCAAGCGTTTGGGGATAGTGCTGTGGATGAACGTACTGCAAGGCGTTGGTTTCGAAAATTCAAGTCGGGAGATTTGTCTCTCCATGATGAGCCTCGCAGTAGACGACCACAGGTCTTGAATGACGGAGTCCTGAAGGCGGCCATTGAAGAGGACAGTAGTTTAACGTGTGGTGAACTTGCAAGACAGTTCAACGTTACCGATGAAACAGTTAGACTTCACCTGAACCGCCTAGGTAAAACGTACAAACTGAGTAAGTGGGTTCCGCAAACGTTGTTGAAGGTCCACAAGGGACAACGCGTGGCAGCCTGCGTATCGCTGCTTTCTCGCCACCGTACCGCATCCTTATTCAATCGAGTGCTTACCAGTGGGTTCTGTACGAAACTCCCAAGCGTTCCAGACATTGGTTGTCTCCTCAGTATGCTGTCCCTCACACCGCAAGACCGCCTGTGCACCCACGCAAGATTATGCTTTGTGTCTGGTGGACAGGTCGTCAAGTGGTTCATTCTGAACTGCTACCAACGGGCCAACCGGTCACTGGAGACCTATACTCGCAGCAATTGAAACGTGTGCAATAGGCATTGCGCCAGAAGGAGGCAACACTGGTGAATCGCAAAGATGTGCTTTTCCTCCATGACAACGCCAGGCCGCATGTCGCGCGAGTGGTCAGGGATACCATACAGCAACTTTGGTGGGAGTCTTTGTGCCATCCATCTTATTCACCTGACCTTGCGCCATCCGATTACCCCCTCTTCCACTCCCTGGATAATCATCTTCGTGGGAAATCTTTCACCAACGAAGCAGACTTGCGCAAAGCCCTCACGAACTTCTTTCCGTCAAAAACCCCCGAGTTCTACGGCAAGGGCATTGAACAGCTGGAGACACGTTGGCAGAAGGTGCTGGATGCCGATGGCGATTACTTCGAAGACTAAATATAAGTTACACATACTGTGAAGCGTTTTCTTTTTTTCCTTTAAAAACGGACAGAACTTTTTTGGTTACCTTGTATATATAAAAACAAATACGCCTTTTCTCAAAGTATAAAATTATATGCAAAATATATTCAGTAGAATCCATAAAATTGCATTCAAAATATTTAGATTTCGGCAGTATATAACCTATAGAGGCGTTGATATGCCGTTAAGCAAAATCAAGAAGCAAATCAACAAAATCATGCAACCCTCTTTATAAAAATACGTCTATTAAACCTGATTTACAAACTGATTTCTTACAAAGAACGCATATTCTATTCATACGAATCTATCCTAAAAGTTTTGTCGGTATTAAATAACCCATTGAGGTTGATATGCCGTAAAACAAAATAAACCAAACTACGGATTAGTATACAAGAAATGAGAAATAGTTTTAGCTATATTTGGGGAATCAGGTCGATATATCCTAAAATAAGTTATGAAAATCTTTTTCATGAATTTTTGCCGTCATTAATTTTTTTTATTTTTGTATTTCGACATTTTTTTTTTCTTTTCATCTTTTTTTGCTTTTTGATTTTCATCGCAGTATGCAAACAGTTTTAATATTCTTCAACCATTAAACAAATAGCATGTATCCGATGTTATTTAAAATCGTTGTTCTTCTCCTTGGGAGTCTTACGCATATGGGAGCTGTATTGTTTGTTTACACCGTGTAGTAGCAGACGTAATAGTTGTCGACATTTCTTCGACGAAATACCGCCATTAAAGGCATTATTTCTTTCGTCTAAATAAAATTGTAAGAAAACAAATTATTCATATTTGCAAACGTTTTGCTAGTGTAACGGGCACTGGAATTGGTGAACTGAGTTCAAATTCCAGTCTCGTCTGTTGCGTTCACTTTCATGAAAATTCCCTTCGGAAAGGCATGAAAATAACTCTTATTCACTTGGCATTGAATAGCTGCGTAAAGTTGACTCGCGAACTTGACTAACGACCATTTTAGAAGGAGAAAAAATTTGAACTATGGAGAAAGCAACGTGAAATATATTTTCCAACAAAGGATCTGTAGAGACCCATGATTATTACATCCTGAAGGCCAACTGATAAACACCTATGCAGATGATACCCCGATCAAGATAAGCAGCGCCTGGCAATTTATCTCTCATCTGACCGAGCTTTAAGAAAAAAAAAGGCTTGTAACTTTGAATACCTGGTAAACTAAGCTAGTATTGATCCCTCATCACAGATCTGACCTTAGGTCATTTTTTGTACACTTGAACTCTCAATGAGGCTCCATACATTGAACGTCTATTTGGGTCGAAAGCTTTCTTTGATTATATGATTTATACTATTTTTCAATTGAAGAACTTAAAGTTTTGATTTTCTAGTCGATTTCTTAGTTGTTGTTGATAGGTTCATTGGTTGACTATAGCTTTCCTTACCAGTGTAATCGACTCGGATGAGAACTGGGAGAGCAAAGTTCGAATCCCAGCCGAGTTCGTTATATTCACTTACGCAGAAATACCCTGGGGAAAGGAATACATCCATCCCTTCTCCCTCCATCTATGGGTTGAATTAGTTGATATCCAGAAAGAAATGGCAACCGATTGCGGGAAAATTGCATGAGCAAGCGTTGCAATAGGGATTGGCTCGCCGCATAAGTATTCTAGTATACGAGTGGCCAGCTATATTATGTATATATATATATATATATATATATATATATATATATATAACTACATGTACAAGAATGTCGTTTTTGATTTTAAAAAAACATGTAAAACTTTAAAATAACTATAAATACGTAAAAATGCGTATATTAAAAATGCTTTTTCCCACAATGTAGCAATGTGTGCTATGTTATAATGCTTATTACATAAACAATAAGAATACTGAATATTTTTTAGACATTAAAGTATATCCAATCACATCTCCCTAATAGCTGTCACGAACCACAGTTGTATTCGTAAACAAACTCTTTCGCTGATTTCTCGAATTAAAAAAGAAATTAGCAGTCATAGAAAAATCAAGATGATTCAAGCCTTTCAACTGATCTCTTATATGATTTATCTCTAACAGTTCAAATCGGAAAAAAAAACTAACTCGTAACCTTAAATACATCAAAAACCAAACTTGTATCATGAAATTTCTCTTATCACATTGAACGGTTAAAATCTCGAACAATCTCGATTATTTAAGCGTCTAGGTTGAAATTGCCAAAGACTTAAGTTGTTAAATCTGAAAGAAAAAGAAAAAAAATCATTAAATGCTTAAATTTAATTCACATCTAAAATCGGCCCAAGTTATTGGAAAATCTTATATTTATTTTAGAACTTTTATATTTTTAGTATTTATTGAAAAGGCAATCTTACGGTGGTTGGCAAGTGACTGAAGCCGTACCGCCAGATCAATACCAATAATATTGCTGATTCTACTTCGGATCTTGTCAAGGAGCTCAAGGGGTACCAGACCATATATGGCAACAATATTCTAAGCATGGACGAATGACAGACTTATAGATATATAGGGTGTTTCATTAAGACGGATCAAAGTCAGTAGTAAATAAATCAATGTTATTAGGGAAAATTTATTTATTTCTCTATTGGATCATGTCATTTAAGTTATGGCAATTATATATGAAAAATAATATCGCCCAAATGTCCAACAAATCTGAAAGAAAAAGAAAAAAATCATTAGACGCTTAATTCACATTTAAAATCGGTCCAAGTTATTGGGACACCCTTTATATAGCTTTATATCGCTTAACGTAAGGCGAAAGACACGTGATGGACGCAAAGACTCGTCGAACGACCTTCTTTTGCTCAATTTCTCGTGCATTCAACTCTGTCGTAGTAAAAAAAAAATCGAAGGTAGTCCCTCCGAAAAATGCCGCAGACGAAGACAAAAACCGCGCAACAGTCGAGGGAAATGTAGATTGTCGAGAGAGAAAAAAATGTTTACGCTGACAACAGTAAAGGATTTCATTAAAGTGGATTTTTTAAGAACGTAAGCGAATATCTGGGAGAGAGAAAGAAAGTATTTTTAGGAAATATTTTCAGCTTCTTACCCGTTTTGTAAGAAGCTGAAAATGTTTACTAAAAACGCATCGATGGAGATAAAATCTACAATCGGACATTCACGGAAGAGAGCATTTCGCTATACCTTTTCATCTTTCAATGAAAGTGAAACATTTCCTCGTTTGAAGGTATTAATATGGCGTAGGGTTAACAACGAATTTGTTCTTTAGAGTGTATATTATGCAAGTATTAATAGCACAGTCGACTACGTACTAAGAATCTGTAATGGCATTTGTGCTGAATTAACTTGCAAGGAAACCATGCACAGGCTCAATATCAGGATTACTAATATGATCAAAATTAAACACAAAAAAAAAACTGGATAGTAAAGAAAATATTATTTGATTGAATTATTGATTTGTTTTTTTATCAACCTTTTGCCGGTTATTTAAAGCCAAGAAGAAATTTAGTGATGGCAAAGGAAATATATATATATATATATATATATGGGAATTAGCGTGGTGTCTAAGTGATTATTATCCGAATTATTTTGGAAGTGTGCTGGTCAAACTCACTGCCGACGGGCAGAGAGGAACCCAGACGAGGCCATGTCGAAGGGCAGACTCTCGTTTCGGAAGACAGCTATCCGACCCTGTTTGTACAAGGACACCTGGCACAGTGGATAAAGGCGTTAGTTAGATCCAGTGACAGGTCCCAAAGAGTGTGAGTTCAATATCTGGTTATGATGGTGGAGAACTTGGAGAGGGAAATTAACAGGAGATAACTGATCACTGACATCCATTAAAACATAGCACATGGAACTAGAACAGTCTAGCCCAGTGAGCGAAATAAAAAGGGTTCAGTTCTACATTCCAACCACCTGAAGAAGGCCGAAGCGTACAACGGCCAAAACCTTGTAATAAATATGGCGACAAAGATGAGGACAGTAGTCCAAATAATGTAAGTAGTGTACATAAAACCTTTTTTCAGAAATATGGACAAATACGTATCCCAGATATTTTAACTTCTAGACCTACTTGATGTTTATATCTGCCATTCTTAAATCGCATCTTGGGTTTTTTTCTCTTGCTGACGACCATAGGTTCTGCCTTCTTGCAGTTTGATTTATAGGAATTTAAATGATTTTTCTTTCCAAGTCGGCCATTAACAGTGTCATCGGTGTATCTTAAACTGTTAAGATTACGCCCACCGATAATAAATCCTGGTAGGATCTCAATTTCCCTTAGGATAGCGTCCCTGTAGAACTTTATTAAATCTTGCGAGAAGTCACATCTTTGTCTCACGGTCACTTCTATTATTGTATTTTACTTCTTATCCTTTCTACACTTTCCTTAACGCATATAAATCTGAGGACAGAGATGATTTCTTTACGGTAAAACAAAATCGTTGGTGAAGACCACATAAATTTTATCTGACGTACCGACCTTTCATTATTAGATTTCTGTTTCATGACATTCCATTTTATTTCTGTACATCAATTTCGTGCCATTTTATATTATTTCTGTACGATATTCCATATTTTACTTCTGTACTATATTTCATTTCATTGGTGTAAGACATTTTGTTTCTGTACATTTATTTTCTGTACGACATTTCGCTTCTTTTCTGTACAAGATTTCATGATATGTAATTATATTTTTGTACGGCATTTAATGATATTTTATTGTATTTCTGTACAGTATTTAATGGTATTTTATTGTATTTCTCTACGGTATTTAATGGTATTTTATTGTATTTCTCTACGGTATTTAATGGTATTTTATTGTATTTCTGTACGGCAGACATTTAATGGTATTTATTGTATTTCTGTACGGCATTTAATGGTATTTTATTGTATTTCTGTACGACATTTCATTTCATCTCATTTATGTACGAAATTACTTTCATAAAAAAAAGAAAAGATACCTTTATTTCTTTCTAGCCTGGATACCTCCAGGTGATTGGAGAAAGGCCCGGCCGAATAACCATAAAACAGTTAATGACTAAAAAATAAATGAAAGCAAAGAAACATAAACGGAAGACAAGGCAACCAGAAAAAATAAATATACAATTGAAATTAAAATGATAAATAGACAAAATACATAAATAAAGAAACCTATCCTATTTACATACACACTGTCTCCAGCCGCCCAACTAGCATAAATAATCATAAAAATCTAGAAGACATGATCATAAATAACCGTCAGCATCAACTTTGAAAAAAAGAAGCTGTGGAGGACCGGTTCCCTTTTCCCACTCTACATATATATTTCGTTCTACTTATAGACAGTAAAGAGTCATAAAATGTTGCTTGTGGTTAAATGGGACACTTGCTCCGGAAATTGCACTGAAACTTGAAAGTGGCAACCACTGTGCAGTGTTTGTTCCAATGTCTGTATGTATCTATATCTATAAAAGCTGTATCTACAATCGTCTTCGCTCTATTCAGATAAACATATTTAATATCAAATTATATATATATATATATATATATATATATATATATATAAGAAATAAGGTGTGCTATATTTATGGGATAAAGTGCTCAATATCAGAAATAGAGCGTATGTAATTATAAATATAAAAATGAACATTGAATTCAACACTTAGAGGCGACAAGCTGTTTTGTGCTAGACGCAATCGTAAGGCCTGAAGATTGCGTCTAGCAAGAAACAAGCTGTCGCCTGTAAGTGTTGACTTCGATGTTCATTATATATATATATATATATATATATATATATATATATATATATATATATATATATTAATAAAAAGAAAGAACAGTAAGATATATAATCTCGTGTTCTTATAGATATGTTTATTTTTACAAAATAGTGCTCAATGTAAATTTACAGAGCATTAATATTTATATATATATTTATTAATATACATACATTGGCTCCTAATCAAAGTCGAGGACTGTAAAACTTTATTTTTAACAAGAAGAAAATATGAAGAAAATTAATTTCGGAATTTCTCTGAAGAACATTTCATAATACCAACAAAAAGGAATATTTCGTGATATTATATATATATATATATATATATATATATATATATATATATATATATATATATATATATATATACAAATGTGAAAAGTGAAAGAATAGATGGAAAAAAATTTCACTGTCCGTAGCTTTTACTTTTAAAAAAGTGCTCAATAAAAGCAGAGCAATATTATTATTTTTATTATAAAAGATTATATTAAAAGCATATTGAAATCACTATACAACGGCAAAATGCCGACACAGTTTATCTTTTACCTTGATATATAATTAATTTTTAGAAATTGCATATTACCATTTCTTATAGCCATAATTTATGAGCATATAATGTAGATAATGGTCTGCCCTCTACGGGTAATTACTTTATTTTTTTATTTAACTTTAATATAGCTATGTATTGCCATCCAGCTAGTATTATTATCTGATATAAATGTTCCCCATTTTTAATTTTATCTACAGACCCCTTTAAGAAGCTTTCTGAATATAAAAAAATTTTAAATATTTTTCTGTTAATTTGTGTCTGATCAACCTATCCCTCCCTTCAACACCCTTTCAAAAATTGAACATGTCGTTTTGTCTACAATCAAGATACATTTGTCGCTGACATATTTTCAGCAGTTGCCAACGATGGGCTGCCTATTTTCCGGTTTATCATGACATGAAAAAATTACTCAGCCACTTCCACCGTCTAAGGATATATTTGTGCTTTTATTTAGCGTAGATCTGACGTTTAATAGGTTAATCAAGACATACCAACAAGTCTAATTTTAATTCTGACCTTATGTTTCCCCACTTTAACTTTTGGAAAAGAGGTAACAATTTGTTTTTACATTTCCTTAATTTAATCACCAATTACTTGCCATCGCCTGAAGAAGTACACTCATAGTATTGAAACATGAAAGCTTTAGTGTAGCGATTTCAATATATTTTATTATAATTTTTTATAATAATAATAATAATATATATATATATATATATATATATATATATATATATATATATATATATCCAGGTACGATGAGATTTTTATATGTTTTCGTTGTAAAATAGTAATATACACACACATATATATATATATATATGTGTATATGTGTGTATGCGCTCATACACACATATACACTTCAATATGTAGATGTCGATTGTGATGTATATTGAATTAAATGGTTTGCCTCTATGGCTTTTTTTAGTGCAAACGTTTTGGCTCGAGCTTGTTTTGCTGATGGGAGAACTCGAGTGTAATATCGATGAAGGATTTAGCGTCCAATCTTACAAGATATTTATCAGCCTCCATGAAAATATAATGAGAGTTTTGTTTATCGTAGCTGTCGTCTGCTAATTCATTGACAAACACTATATCGGCAAATGTTATCCGCTTTCGTTTCTCAACAACGTTCCATTTATTTTCCTCTTCCTTCGACTGCTTTTGCTTTTCATTATTTTTCTTCATGATGTCATTTTTTTGTAACCTATTCTTTCCACTGTTCATTTGGTTGGTAGATCGTTTGTTTTAAATGTTTATTTTAAATATTTGTTTTTCTCTTTCGTCTTTTATCGGTCGTGATAACTTTGTCTTTTTTTTTTTTTTTTTTTTTTTTTTTTGGACGGGGATTTCCGAATCCTTTTTTTCTTATCTTCCTTCTTCTTGTTTTTCTTCTTTCGTTCTGATTCCTTCTTTTCAAATTTTTTCTAATTTCTCCTCGTCTAAACAACTTTTATGTTTTATTTTCGATCAATTGTTTTTTGTCTCTTTCTCTTAACACTTTCTCGTTTTCTTCTTTATCTTCTTTATTTCGCCTTCTTCCCTCTCTCTTAAATATAAACCTTTTGCCATGCACCCTTCTTCTTCTTCTTCTTCTTCTTCTTCTCCTTTTCCTCCTCCGCCCCTTCTTCTTCTTCTTCTTCCTCCTCCACCCCTCCTCCTCCTCCTCCTCCTTCTTCTTCTATTTCCTCCTCCTTCTTTTTCCTCCCCCTCTTCCTCCTACTTCTACTTCTTCCTCCTTCTCCTCTTCTTCCTCCTTCTCCTCTTCTTCTTCCTTCTCCTCCTCCTCTTTCTTCTTCTTCTGATCTTCATTTCTTTCTTTCTCTGTGAATGCTTCTTCTGTTGCAAGCGTCTTTTTTATGTGCCGTTCCTCAGGACGTTGTCGAGCATGAATAATCCAATTTTATCGAAACATTCTTCTCTTCTTTTTTTTTTTTGGTTACTTCTCCAATTTTCATTCCTTTTCCTATTTACTCTCCTTTTCTTTCACTTTCATCTTCTTTTTTCAACTCTTTTTCTCTCTTCCTATATTTCTTTTATCCTTCATGTTTTTTTTTATTATTCTCTTCTACATCCGATTTAAATTTCTCTTCTTTTCCTAACCGTTACCTTCTTCTTCTCCTTCTTCCTCTTCCTCTTCTCCTCTTCTTCCTCTTCTTCCTCCTCCTCCTCATTATTATTCTTCTTCTTCCAACTATTTCCTCCTCCTCCTCCTCCTTCTTCTTCTTCTTCTTCTTCTTCTTCTTCTTCTTATTATTATTATTATTATTATTATTATTATTATTATTATTTTCTGTTATTCTAATTCTCCGCCCTTTTCATTCTTCTTTCAATTTTAGCATTTCTTCTTTTCTCAACCAGTTCAGTCTCCTTTTTCCTTTTCTCTGCTTCATTTTCCTTTTTCGACTTTTTCATTCCTCTTCTATTAAAATTCTATCTTTTCTTCTTTTTCCAATCATTCCTTTCTTTCTTTCATCGAATTTTCTTTCTTATTATTTGTTTTCATTTTAAATCTTTTTTGCTTTTTTCTTCTGTTTCTCATTCCAATTCCAATTTTTCTTTTCTTAAAATTACTATTATTATTATTTGCTGTTAATTTTATTCTCCTTTCTTTTCACTCTTCTTCCTATTCCAGCTGGTCTTCTTTTCTCAAGCATTTACCACTTCTTCGTCTTTGTCTATTTCCATTCATCGTTTCCATTCTTCTTCTAGTTCTGATTCCATTTTTGTTTTCTTCATTACTCAATCATTTTCTCTCTAAATATTCCCCTTCTTTTCTTTTCTGCTTCTTCTTCTACATTCTTTGTAATCCCTTGCTTTTCGCTTTGGCAACTCATTTTCGACTTAAATCATTTTCTTCCTCGATTTTTAAACCAATCTAACTAATAATCCTCAAGGCCTGTACACTTGCCTTGTTCCAGACGTGTAAAGAAATCTAACCTCCTTGAGTTAAAATCAAGCCTCAAGAACACTTTAAAGAGAAATTACGCGAAAGAAGGAAAAATACATCTCGATTTATACGTGTAAAGTAAATATCTATCTCTGGTGTCAGTTGTAAGAACGCCATAAGATCGATATTAAGTGGCTAGCGCTGATCGCAGGATCTTAACAGAAGTTCAGGCCGATAAGAAAGAAATGGTAAATAAATAGAAAAAGATCAGGTAGGAGAACTTCGGTTCAAATCAATCGATTGGAACACAAATTGATCTGGGCATTTTTTTTTTCACGGGTTAGTGATTATTCGAAATATTTCCAATCATTTTTCTTCCTGCCAATGATGTAATTAATGGCGGCTTTTAATGAGAAATTGGAGCGTTTCGAAACGAGAAACTGAATCGGCTTTTTGGATGACGCACTCCGTATGGAACTTCTTTGTTGCAAATGAAATACAGAGGGTATGATCAGACTAAAAATGGCGTAATGCTGTCATATCTGGGCTGGAATGCTCACGCCTCATTTAACAAATTTAAAAGCATTTAGGCGGTCTTCTAAGCAATAAATTACTTTCAAACCTGAAACCCCTTCCAAAACTGAAGCCATGTCGCAGGCCTATCGCTATTTCCATTAAAAATCTTCTGATGAGTTACTTTTCAATAGTTCCACAAGTTGAAACCATTACGGATAAAACCCGCAACGCCATATTCATAATGTCGAACCATCTTCAAATGTCTCTACCATCAGCCATCTTGATATTTTCTATTACAAACGTGAGAAAGCATGTAAACATTCGACTCCAAAATTTTTGTAACTCTTGCTATTTTAAGCGCCCTCAGTATGACTGACCCTCGTACCTGAGTATGCCCGTCTACTTGAGTAGCTAGCTTCTCCCTGTTAGAGACATGTGCTTCTTAGACTCCAACTATGCTTAGCGGACCTTAGTTACATGTTTCTGGGAGAGATCAACACTTTGAACAAGGCCAATATACTCAAAGCCTCGGTCACGATGACTTGTAACTTCCTGTTAGCAAAACCGGACAGTTGTGGCTAACCAATTTCACTCACAAGGCGTCGGGCAAGCCTTGGCATGATTTTCACGCACTTCGCAATGATGTTCCACGCTGACATAATCATCTCATGCCAGTTAGACGGCACCTCCCTGAAAAATCGAACACGACTGGAGTCGAATCGGGTCTCAGGTTCGGCATGCTGACCTTCTAATCGCGCGCCTGCTCTCACTCTCAAATACCATGAACAGAATATATAAGAATTAAATCCGATGCGTTCTGAAACCACGATAATCTATGAAATATTAATTTATTAAAAAAAAATATATCATAATCGATAAATTAAGCTGCGATCGATTAATTTAATTAACATTTGCCTCGATTAGACATTTCTCTATTGTGACTTCCTCCGGTGAAGTCGGTGGAAAAAATGCTATATGACTTCTTTTTTTTTTTTTAATAGGTCATTATTTTTATGGATTTTTCTACTGTTATTTTTATTTCTTCAAAAATATCTATAAATTGATTTTCGATCAAAACACAAAACCTTCCGATAAAACAAACAGGAATACCTCTTAAATTTTCAAATTAAATTTATTTCTATTGATGATTACACTGGATTACGTTCAGTTCAGTTTTACCGACATTGTTTTCATTATAATACTGTTCGTCCATGCATTGAATATTGTTGCCACATCTGGTCTGCCGCTTCTGCTATGCAATTGCTAAAATCCAAAGAAGTATCTGCAATGTTATTGGTACTCACCTGACACCTAGCGTTCAGTCATTTTTACACCGCCATAATGTAGCTTTCTTGTATAATTTCTGTAAATATTTTCCTGACAATTTTTCCGGTGAATTTTCCCCTATGGTACCTATACTTTATGAATTTCAGCGCAGTACTAGATTGGCAGCAAGGTCTCATCATTTTGCAGTTGAAATATTTACATGTAGCCGTAAGCTCTATGTTAACAGTTTATTCTCTTGCACTTCTCACTTGTGGAACTCTCTTTCGGCTTCTTGCCTTCCAGTCAACTTTGATCTTCTAAAATTTAAATGCAATGTCAATCATTATCTTCTGTCTTAAATTCCAGTTCTTTAATTTACTATATCCTCAATAATGTTTTCCTTTTTCTCATATTCTTTCACACTCCGTAGAGCCTTGCGTTTTAGGGCTTTGCTTGTAGTGAAATGACTAAATTATTATTATTATTAATAATAATAATAATAATAATAATAATAATAATAATAGAAAAGTATATATCGTTGGATTTTCTGGGGTTTTAGAGATAAGATGATGTTGATCTTATGCCAAGGTTTTTCTTGTTTAGTTGATTCGTCTTCAGTGGATTTATCAATATCTTAAAGCCCATGAAGTTAGCGTTTTATATTTTCGGGTGTCTTATATTCGGTAACATTTTAATGATAGATAATGTACAGACTGAAACAGATATATAGATAGAGAGAGAGAGAGAGATAGACAGATATATGATGTACAGACTGAGATAGATAGATAGATAGATAGATAGATAGATAGATAGATAGATAGATAGATAGATAGATAGATAGATAATTTACAGACTGAAATAGATAGAAAGAAATGTGCAGAATAGCTAGCTAGCTAGCTAGCTAGATAGATAGATAGATAGATAGATAGATAGATAGATAGATAATGTACAAACTGAAATAGAAAGAAATGTGCAGAATAGCCAGCTAGTAAGATAGATAGATAGATAGATAGATAGATAGATAGATAGATAGATAGATAGATAATTTACAGACTGAAATAGATAGAAAGAAATGTGCAGAATAGCTAGCTAGCTAGATAGATAGATAGATAGATAGACAGATAGATAGATAGATAGATAGATAGATAGATAGATAGATAGATAATGTACAGATTGAGATAGATAGATAGATAGATAGATAGATAGATAGATAGATAGATCTTGGCTCGGTAAACGATTGTCTACATCGCTTACAAGTTGAGATCCATGTTTTCATCATAGTGACACCGTCAATGGCTCCTCGTGCCAGCACCTGCCTTACAAAATACGTTGTTCTATCCAGAGCCTAGCCTATTGTAAATTCCGTTTTGACTACTTTTTTTTTTTTTCGTTTTTTTTTTAATTTTTTTTTTTTTATTTTGTTTTTTTGTTTTTTTTCTGTGGCGGTTGAAACCCGATTGTCGTTCTTTCAGGTTCACTAACACAACCCACATGTAATTATTTTTTTATTACATATATGCATTAGTGTGGAAAAAATATAGAAATATTGGTAGATGCGTAGATTTAAAGTGATGATATATAGTTTGAAGGAAGATATACCTGAACAGTAGATACTGCATATACAGGTGTAAAACCGAATATAGGGATATATAAATGTGAACAACACAGGTAGATACGATTGTTACACACATATAATTTGTCACTTAGCTGACTGATGTTATTTTCAACACCTTCACCCCAAAGTTTCGTAGACGAATATTTGTGTAATTTTTCAGTCAGGAGGTATCCGCAAATGTCTGTCGATTTTCTCGGTTTCGTTATTTTTATATTAAGTTAGTAACTAATTTATACGTTTTTTATTGGTTGATTTTTCTTCTTTGTGTGTGTCTGTGTGCGTATGTGTGCGTGTATACGTGTATGTGTGTACGCTTTTAAGTGTGCATAGGATGTTGTGGTTATTCTTTCTTTTCTTTTTTTTAATTTCTTGTCTCCTTATACTCATTATTATCTATCTATCTATCTATCTACCTACCTATTAGGTTGTTGCAAAAATAATGACGTAATGATGTCGTTTTTGACGTTAAAAAATACGTCAAAAAACGACATTATTACGTCATTATTTTGCAACAACCTAATATCTATCATTATTTTCTTTCTTTTCTTTATCTTTTGATGTCTGAGCGTCAAAAGATAATATAACAATGTTAATCCCGGTATCAGAGACGGCTTTTATTTAGATTAAGTTTCCGGAATATTCTGGGTCTTTCTAAAATTTTTGAAAATATATATAGGTGTATTCCGTTTTTTTTTTTTTGTTTTTTAATTCTTGCTTAAATCTCTATTTTTCTTTTATTTAAATGAAGATCCTAAAAGCGCGCATCAGATGTTATCGATACTGCGATACGTTTGGTTGAAATGTGCAGCGGTCGGGAAGTTATTGTTATCTTTTTATTTTTAGCTTCTTCATTTAAATGCCAACAATAACGTCGTTAGTCCGAGTTAAAATACATATTCAAAATAAATCACATATTAAAGGGTTAAACAGGGATTTAGGCTTACTCGGGGATTACTGTTTCCGCAGAAAGCTCTCTACAAACATTCCACAATCCTAAGAGTGGCAAACTACTAGGTCAAAACTATCAGATACATGTGCTATATTACTTAAAGTAATAGAATACATGGGAAAAACAAAAGACAAACAACACAATACCCTTTCACTTCATTGATTATTTCTCGTCTCGTTGATAAAGCACACAGGCGTGTCCGAAAATTCCGAAATTAAAATCTTTCTTTTCGTCCTTCGGTTTATTAAAAAGGCCTACTAATATAAAATATCATCAGTCTTATTGACAATATTTTTGTCATTTTGTTGTTTTTTTATTCCTTGAATTTAATTAACCGCCCTATTAAATCTACATATTATAAGAAGAATACGTGGACCATATTTCGTAATTGTATATATATATATATATGTATATATATAAAGATAGATGGATAGATAGAGTATGATAAAAAACATACGTTTACGCATATATATGTGCAGGTATATACATATATATATATATATATATATATATATATATATATATATATATATATATATATATATATATTCTCAGGTGTTATGTAAATAGCGCTCAATGTTATAAAATAGCGAATTTCATAAAGATTAATGGTCAGTGATTATCCGGCACATACCTGAAGATTGCGTATTCATATGAAACTCAAAGTCATGCTATTATGTAATCTCATTAATATATATATATATATATATATATATATATATATATATATATGTATATATATAAAGATAGATGGATAGATAGAGTATGATAAAAAAACATACGTTTACGCATATATATGTGCAGGTATATATATATATATATATATATATATATATATATATATATATATATATATGCATGTACATATAAGCATAGATATATATGCTTATGTACATATTAATAGATAGATAGATAGATGTGTACAATATATATTTATATATATATTTCACACATACGCACACACACACACACATATATATATATATATATATATATATATATATATGTATGTATATATTTAATGTCATCTACAGACAGACTGTTTCGCTGTATCACAGCGTATACTTTCGCCAACGTCATCGTAACTAAAAATCTGATAATCGTTACAAAATTTCAACACCGAAGACATCTTTCGCTAAATCGAATGTGTGTCCAAATTTCGATATGACATTATCCATCCCGTGTTAAAACAATTCCAAAGATATTTAAATTCCTGTACTTGTTTTATGTTCGCATTTCCAATGCGTAATCCGCCTCATGCACTTATTCTCTTGCTGGCGGCCATAGTTTCTGTCTTCTTAAATTTGATGGCTAGCCGTTTTTTTCTTGCCTTCCATTACTACCTTGTCTAGTTGTATCCTGTCGTCACAAAAGACGCCTTAATGAGGGCGATTATCGTGCGATAATCCATAGATCTATAAAGCGTGACACGGGGATCAGCATCCATCTTTTTAATCGAGTCAACGCAATAACCTTTGCCCAAGGATGAAAATTGATCACGAGAAAGAAAGTTCAAATTTAAAAGTCTAATAGAATCAAAGAAACAAACTCTTACGCTAGCAAAATCCAAGTTGTCTTGCCACATGATAAACATTCGTCAGCATCTTTTCACAAAATAAATAAAAAATCAGATGAGGCAATTTTATTTTCCAAATAATTACGCGATGGAAATTCAATTGCATTATTCCACTTTGGCAATGAAATCTCCAAGAAGTCTTTTTTGCGTGCTTTTTGCGTGGCAGGAAGTATTTAGAACTGTACACAATGAATGCGTCGATTATGTACGTGAGCTGTGAATATGTGTGTACATTTGGGAAAATCGAAATCAGAGAATGGTATTAATCAATAATTGAAGAGTTTGAATTAGATGTTAATCCAATTTATATATTCCCATTATATATATATATATATATATATATATATATATATATATATATATATATATATATATATATATAATCTTAAGAGCTTTGCACAAATACACACACATAAAATTAGTCATATATATATATATATATATATATATATATATATATATATATATATATATTTATATAGATAAATAGATAGATAGAAATTTAGTAGATATACATATATTCATACACACAAACATGCACAAACACATATAAATGTGTGTGTGAATAAACAGATAAAAAGTAATAAATGAAGTTATGAAATCTGCAAGTCGTTTATGCGCATGTGTCGGGAAAATAGACATATAAATTCCTGCTAGATAAATTATATATTAATATAAAAGCATAGGTTTATGTTAGACTGTCAGTTTTTCAACTCTCTCTCTCATCTCTCTGTATGCATATCTATCCCTCTATCTCTTTCTAACGATATATATATATATATATATATATATATATATATATATATATATATATATATATATATATATCTTTCCCTGCCACTGATTTTTAAAATTCGTTTAGAGCATCCCCTAATTCAAATTTTGAACGCTTAAATTACTTTTCTCCATTTTACTTGTGTGCATAATTACAGGTTACTAAATAAAAATCTACATTTGTCTTTATAAGGTTCCTCAACAAAAGAAATAGGAAATGAATAAAATGATTTCTGCATGTCATGTTTTTAAATAATTAGAATTTATATATTTATACATTCTTAAAACCGAAGTTATGGCCTGTTTTCTTTCTGTGTGTCACGAGCAAGTTTAAAGTCCCAACATAGGTCACTCTTATTTTTGTAGGTGAGGACTTTTTAATTTGTAGATGTTTCGCCTATATAGTTTTTCCTACATTGCAGACATTTATTATCATAAATCTTGACACCTGAGATTGTGTTAGATCTATTATATTTAACTATATATTTCTCAAAACAGTAAGGTGCCTTCCTTGATGAATTTCAACTTAACATCAAGAATCTAATTAGACACGGATTATTATAATGATAAATGAACATATGTCTATATTATTCAATGAAACAAGTTTGAATAAAGATATGCTACCTAAATACATTTCTAATTTTAACAGTTAAAATTTAATCCTTGAAAACGGCTAAATGTATAGCCGACAGCGCTCGGATAAAAAGAACATTCGGACAGTTTTTATATAATTTATCATCCGAAATTAAAAAAAAAATTATTAGATCGTATGAGAAACTGTATAAAAAAAAAACTAAATAAAAGCACCTTGTCTGTCGTTTTTAATGAAATGTGCATGAAAGAAGGATTGCTGTCTAAATACAGAAATATATATATATATATATATATATATATATATATATATATATATATATATATATATATATATATATAATGCAATAAAACAGTTTTATCCGATCAAATTCAGATTACCCAGAAAATATCAAAATATGTGTAAACATTGAAACAGAGGAATAATTAAAATCGGTGGTATCATAAGTCGTCATATATATATATATATATATATATATATATATATATATATATATATATATTGCTAACGTTAATGTAAAAAGTGGGTACGCTTTCGATTCCAGTTTGCCGATTTATTTATTTATTAATCTTTAGTAACACTTCTCAATTTTAGCGGGTACGTTTGAATTACTCTGTTTTGATATCAACTCTAGATACATTGATGTTTCTTCAACGCCCTCGCAGCCCATCTGTGATTAATATACTTAGGTGTCCTTAATTATGCAGAGATCACATCATATGACATAATCAATAGTTTGAACAACGCCAGCTTCCCCAAACACTCAGCCACGAAGACCTGTTACTTCGTGATAGCACAACCATTAATGGCTTCAGTAGATTTCAGTGCCACTATTTTCACTTGGTTCAACCTGTGGTGTAGTTGGGATCGCCTCCCCAGAACAAGAACATCACCTAACATGGTCAGCTTCGAACCCGAGTCATATGTTTGGAAAGCGATATATATATATATATATATATATATATATATATATATATATATATATATATATATATATATATAATCTTGTATTTAGGTACAATCTCTCATTTATACATGTTTTATTAATGACGGCAGTTAAAGTACTGAAATTAAGCGTTTTATTTAATTTTTCTTGTGTTCGAACAAGTATTTTCTTTTCTGGACACACAATATGTAGAAACTGATCAAATATTTTGTAATTCCGAGCGTTTTCGACTCAACTTTTAAACATTATCAAATATGATTTTATTTTTGATTTTGAACTGAATGTATGAGTGGTGTATATGTATCTATGGTTACAGGGATTTTTTCCGAACACAGTGAGCACATTGTGGACGTGTTCGTAGTTAATATTACTGAGTGCTGGCCTTTTCTTTTGTATTATTAAGGCTTCAATTATTTTTCATCCTTTTTTTCATGTGGCTCAGTTTATTGTGCTTGTATTTTCTACTAGAATTTTTTGGTTGGCGTTCGGTAAATTTGTTTGTGGTCGGGGCTCTGACGGATAAGTGTAATGCAAGGCGTCTGGATAGCCATGTAGTAGTGTGACCAATGTAATTATTTATGAGTTCCGTTTGATCAGAAACACACACACATAAACACACACACATATATATATATATATATATATATATATATATGATGGAATATAGTTTTAAGGTATGGTATGTTTATGGGTTGAAGTGGTCAATATCAGGGATAGAGTGTATGTAAATATTAAAGTGGGCATTGAAGTTACACACCCACAGGTGACAGTCTATTTCATGCTAAACGCAATCGTCGGACCTGACGAATTTGCGTTTAGCATGAAACAGAATGTCACATCTGACTATTGACTTCAATGTCCACTTATACGCACACGCGCACACACAAAGACACACACATATGTGTGTGTGTGCATTTATATATATATAAATATGTTTATATATATATATAAGTATGTTTGTATTTAGGCAGCAATCCTAAGAATTTAATAATACCTGGATTCCAGTTTTGGGTTCCTGCAGCCAGGTTATATATATATCAAAATCTGGTATGTAAGGGAATATTAAGAAGAAATATTATCTTAACTTATATCGTGAAGTTTGAAACGAAGCTTCATTGTGACACCATGAACTGGGAAAGTTTAAACATTAGGATATTCAAGTAAACTAATGCTACCAACTAGAATGAGACAGGTGGTATTATGGAGCGAACTATAAAGAGGAAAGTATGCTTGGAGAATGTAACACTCACAGAACAAGAGTAAGCACAATGTGCCTGTGTATGTGTGTACATGCTCGCATCTTACAAAAGAGCTAAAAAGGCAAATGGATCGTCAGATATCGATGCGTTAATAGTCCTGGGTGAACGTTGGACCACCTCTTAATTGCCGTTGTTCCCAGGTGCACATTGACCATGGGTGGTAGCAACTGTTCGGGTCCCAACTATGGGCAAAGAGTGAATCATACCTAAACAAATATCAAAACAATAGGAAAATGTAAAAATGCATTTTAAATATAGTAAAAATGCCAAAATTAAAAAATACCAGAATTACACACACACACACACACACACACACACATATATATATATATATATATATATATATATATATATATATATATATATATTATTATTATTATTACTATTTAAAATATTTTTTCATCGCGATACGAAAATTTCTATGTTTTAGAATATAAAATTTTTTTCCCATTTTCAAGCGATATTCGATAACTTCAATAAGGTTTTTTCTTACGTTATTGAATATCGATTGAAAATGGAACAAAATTGTATGCTCCGAAACAGAAATGTCTATATATTATATTATACTCTAATTTGTATCGAGCACCTTTAAAAAATAAATGCTAAAGATGAACTGTGACTTATTAATCTAACTGTTCTTTCACTTTATTTGTGTGTATATATATATATATATATATATATATATATATATATATATATATATATATATATATATATATTACCAACAATACATATCTATAGTAAAATTACCAATAATGTATCAATCAACATAAAAGAACTCTTGCATTAATCCTTATAATATTATGGAGTTTCTTAAAGAAATCAAACTGTATAACAAAATATAACTTCAACAAAACTGCAGCAGAAAACACACACAACACCGCCTCTAGTAATCACATATATATTCACACAAACATCTATATGCAAAAAATCTGAGTATCATTTACCATGTATTCACTTGTGAAAGAAGAATAACATATATTTTTATTACTTCAAAGCTCTCAAGATAATTAGATTCTGGCATTAAATGACCCACAATGTGTTAATATGCAGTTAAACACACAAATCAATCAAAGAGATGTATTAAAATAAATTCGGTGAAAAAAGTTCCACTCTCAAATGAAGAGCCATGTCATATTCTGAAGCTTCAAAATTCTTTACAGAATCTTATCATGGACATGACTTCTTTTCACAATGCTAAATGCGTCTTGTCTCTCTGATAGCACGTGCTCGATCTCAGGGCGATGTAACGAGGTCCTACGGGAGTTTAGAATTTGAGCAGGACGACCTTACGAAGGCTGAAAGAAATTCTGTTTTGATTCTAAATACAAAATAACATGTAATGAATCTAAATTTAGTGAAGGGCGTCCCAGGTCTGTCCAAGATATAGCCAGCCGTTTTAAATCCCTTGAGAACCGGTAAAGAGGACTTGATGTAAGATGTAATCTCACTGCCTACGCATGAACAGAGACTACCGCGTGATGTCACCCATTCACTATTGAAACCCCTCAGGTTGAGCGGGTGTTGCCACAAAATGTCAGATGTAAAATTGTTAGCTGCCAAATTACTAGGACGTATAATGAGGGAAGAAATTTGATACTCGCAAGAAATATTGACGGCAAGCGTTTTATGGGGAAACAAACTAACAAGCTTGTGAGGCTCTTCGACGTGGTGCAATAACAAGATTTTCTTGTTAGATGAGTTATGACTGAGTAACGAGTTCGATCCTCATTGGGTGCTCCGGTGTTTCGGCCTTGTACCACATCTAAGCTACAGAAATTCAGACATTGTTAATCAATAACTGATAGGAAGATGTGGAAACTGCAAGAAGTTCTCTTCTCGGAAACAAACTGAATAATTGTTACATCTTTGTCAATACGGACGTTTTGCAACCAGATACGAAGGAATATATTTGCACTGTTTTATTATGTACATTTTACGCGCGCAAGCGAATACAAAATGGAAAACGAACCTTTTAGCGCTATTTATACCTGCTTTTGAAGGTGAAATGTAAGAGAGAAAGAAAAAATAGAATGAAAGAAAGAAGCAAGTGTGAAGTTAAATATAAATAAATGGAGTTAGATGTCGATGGTGTTTGCCGTAAAAAATGAATCCAAAAGTTAATAAACAAATAAAAGAATATACCCCGAATGCGCCAATTAATATGCCGACCTAAAGAAATCTGTTAAAAGCTTCGTTAGTTTCTATAATGCCGGAACACAAGTCGTGACATTCTGGAAAATTAAATGGACTTAAATGGCAGCTATGCATTTACACACACACACGCACACACACGCAAACACACGCACACACGCACACACACACACGCACACACACACACACACACACACACAGAAGCGCCAAGACAAACATATAAAATGTAATGACGTGTTTATTCAGCGACGAAGAAGCGGACGCATACACTATACCAACTAAAAGAGTAAACGACAAGCATAAATTCACGCATGCGCAGAGAAGTGTAACCGGAGTCGAAGCGATGAGTTTATGGCCAGAGATGCGTTCGTGTCAAAATTTTGATAACCCTGGTCGGACATAACTGTTTGCCCCAGAAAGTGTATGAATACACTGAAATGAAACTCTAACACTTGAGACTTAAATATAGAATACAATCATTCCAATGCATACAAACCCTTGCGACCAAGCATGTACAGCTGTATACGCATAACAATAGCTACGTAATTACTCAGGTCAACTTTGTACGCCACAGGGCCACAGAAATCCAGCTCTTATATGGAAATCACTAGAATAGCGTTTATGAATGGCTAAAATTTTATTGATATTTTTATATTTTCGCACACGCACACACTTCTACGTCTGCAAAGTCCTCGTTCGAGTTCGCCATTGCAAATTGCTACAAAAAATAAAACATGGATCTAAAATCTCTAGTCAGATGGAGTCTTTTATATGTATGTCATGCATTGCACTCAAATATGTATGCTGTCTGCTGTGAAAAAAAAACGTTTTTCAGATCTTCGCGAAGACATCTTGGAGTGAAAATTGTTAACCTTCCTATTGTAAATTACGCCACTGAGATTTCTCCTTTGGTAAAATCCGGCATCAATTTTCATTTTTCTTTTTTCTCGGAAATAATAGGTGAAACTACAATCTTCACCTTGGTTTACACATGGCAGTTCAGCCGGTATAACTAACGCACAGGAATCAATTGTTCCGGCTATACCTACGTGACAGTTCTGATCACTAAAAAACAACGCTTCTTTGTGTCCACTCACAATAATTGTCAACCTGTCCACAAGTCTTTGTTTGCTGACAGAATGAAACACCGTAAAGCCTCTAATATGTTTAGTTCACATGTATACTAGTGCCCCTGTAATAGAGTGTAAAATAAGGGTAAATCTTCTATCCGTCATCTCTTGATTCAATTTGAGGATTATTCCTCGATTTTTATTCTTGTCTAATTTGGATTATGTTTGCCTGAATTTCGAAATGAATTTCTGCTGTCATAGGCGTATAACTCCATCCACTGATTCGATCTTCATCCCTAAACTAGATTTTTTGTTAAATCAAGGTAGTAAAGATACATCGGGTTACAAGGTGTAGAAGAATTAGGAACCGAAATATTAATGATGAACGAGAAGAGAAAAGTGTAATCAGGAGGACAGTAGATAACGATTGACTTTGCTTTTAAATTTTTGCAGGTTAAAGTTATCTGGAAAGCATTGAGCCGGAAAGGAGTTCCACAAACGGCATGAAAAACTGTTAGCATAGAATAGAAACATTTATAATGAGCAGGAAAGAGTAATCAGGAGGACTAGATAGCTACTGACATTGTATTTACATTTTTGCCGGTTAAAGTTGTCTGAAAATCATGCAGCCATAAGGGAGTTCCACAAACGAGAAGTGCGAGAAAAGAAACTGTTAGGATAAAATTTACGGCTACAAATAACCAGCTCAACTGTAAATTGATGAGATGTCGGCGCCAGTCTAGTACTGCACTTATTATTTTTTTTAAATCTAGGTACCATAGCGAAGTGCTTATCCGAATAATTATCATGAAAGTATTTATAGAAAAGACACAATAGGCAAGCTTACCGTGGTGACATAGTGACAGAAGCTGAGCTGACAGATCGAGACCGATAATATTACTGATTCTTCTTTGGACTTTATCAAAAATTTCAATTGTGGCAGCAATATTCTAAGCATGGACAAATGGTAGATATATAGATATACAAGATACCGAAACTTGCAATGGATTCAGTGTAGATTCCCATAAAGCAATGCGGTCTTAATGGCATAATGACAACAGGTATATTATTATGCCTTCTCTCGCTTGTTGGAAATTCTCTTCGGCTGTTCCTGTTTTTAAGAACAGTTTGTTCTTTCTAACTATCGACCTTCGAAGAATTCTACCTCCTTTTTTTTTTTTTTTCTTTTTTTTTTTTTGGCAAAGTCATAGATTGCTCCTATCAACACAAAATTCCTAAAACATCTCGTTCGTGAGGTATTCTTCCAGACAAACAATATGGCTTTCGATTCTCTGGGTCAACTGCTCATGTGTTAATGGTTATTTCTGGAAGAGTCTGTCAAGCTTGAGATAAGAATTGTGAAGTTGTGGCCGTTGCTTTACTTATCAAGATGGCGTTTGACCCTAAGTTGAAAGGTTATAGTATTTCTGGGCGAATTTTTGATTTGATTCAATTTTCATTATCGTCTATAAATATTTCCTATAAAGCTTTTATAAATATTTGCATGGCAATTGTTCCAATAAGTTTTCCTTTTTAGTACCGGGACTTTACCAATTTAAGAGCAGTATTAGATTGGCAGTTAGGTCCCATCGTTTTACAGTTGAAATTGCTAAATCTTTTATTTTCTTTTATTTTTTGTATGTGTATAAACGTGTTAATTTTTGTAGATGCGGGCTCCCATACACAACATTCTCAGAAAATGAGAGCGATAACAAGAGCAAATTTAAAGCCAAAGTTTCTAAAAATTATAAAATTCAGAAAAACATTAGATTACGGAGAATATTTTCTTATTCTTTAATATTACTGACTACTTAAAAGTTATATATAAAAGGCGATCACATTTTATTCAATTATTTTTTACGTCTAAAGGCCTCCATAGAACAACATTAGATATACATCCATCTGACATCAAGCTGTGGTGTAATGGTTGCAAGCCTGTCTCGCTTGAACATTTACGACTGAGTAGTGAGTTCGAATCTCACTGGGTGCCCCATACTTTTGGCCTTTGAAGCTGTCAAACACGTCAATAGCTTAAATAAGCAGCTTACGACGGGTTAAAAATGCATTTCTACGATATTTTAAAATAATTTAAATCCATTTGTTGATGTGTCCATTTGTTGCGTGCTTGGCGGAATTTTTGCTTCAGGATCGCCTGCTGGAAGAGTACTTTTTCGGTAGGGTCTCTTGGGCGAACAAGTATGATGTTGCAAGACCCGAAACTTGTCATGACCCCAAGTCATAACAACACGGACGAGGCGATCCTGTGCACTCGTTGGAGTATTTTCAATTTTTTGAAAATTAAATAATAGTCGTTTCAAGACAGATTATCAATTATACTTTAAATCAGTTAATATTGACCAAGTAAAGATTTAGAAAAATATATGTTGTTTTTGGACGATGTTTTAATAAAGAGAATTACAAGATCACTAAAATAAAAAGGGTACGTTAATTAGCCATAAAAAACCCCTTCCAGTCAATTTAAATTTTTGAAATACAGCGAAGTATTTTTCTTCAGTATCTGTCTATATTTCTGAGATGAGGTATTATGTACACTATTACACTATTCGGACTATTATCCTCATCTTTGTCGCTATAATTTTTACGACGTTTCAGCCGTTGTACGTTGCAGCCTTTTTCAGGTGGTTGGAATGTCGAACTAAACCCTTTATTTCGGTCAATGGGGTAGACTAGTTCTAATTCCAACCACCTGAAGAAGGCCGGGGCGTACAACGGCCGAAACGTTGTAATAAATATGGCGACAAAGATGAGGACAATAGTCCGAATAATGTAAATAGAGTAATTTTCTTGTTGGAAATATTAAATTAAATTAATATAAATTTAATCTATTAACTTGAAATTAAAACTAAAATAACAGCTTCAAGAAAGATCCATTTTATACCTTATATAATAATTTAAAAAGGGAGTTTCAATAGAAACTAACATTGGTTTCTCGGTTATGCCGAACGTTTTCTTATACGGAAACTGCTTTTGTTATCATTACTATTAGCAATTAGGAGGAAAGATACAACACTTTAATCATAGCTCGATGACCAGGCCTTGAAGAATAGTGTAACTCGAATAGCACTGGGTGTTTGATCAATAAATACCGAATGTTTCGTTATAAGGAAATATTGATATCACTATCAATGGCCTGTCATGTCGCGTTTTTTTTTTTTTTGTTTTTTTAATCCAAAATCTCCTACCTTTCCACGAGAAAATCATAAGGTTACACAGTCCGAAATTCTCCACTGTTGAGGATGCTGACAGATACAGGAGATGCTATATACTTTCTTCAACAAAATGATTCAATTCAAACGAGCACCATGAACGCAACAATTTCCGAGTAAACACAATTGTCGACTGAAGCCTCCTTCTTTCTATTTAACCTTTGCTTCTTATTATTACTCCATTTCTTCTTCTTTTTCTCCTACTTCTTCTTCTTCTTCTTCTTCTTCTTCTGTTTCTGCTTCTCCTTCTTCTATTTAAAATCTTTCTTTTATTTGTTTCTTCTTCTTCTTCTCCTTCTTCTTCTTCTTCTTCTGTTTCTGCTTCTCTTTCTTCTATTTAAAATCTTTCTTTTATTTGTTTCTTCTTCTTCTTCTCCTTCTTCTTCTTCTTCTTCTGTTTCTGCTTCTCCTTCTTCTATTTAAAATCTTTCTTTTATTTGTTTCTTCTTCTTCTTCTCCTTCTTCTTCTTCTTCTGTTACTGCTTCTCCTTCTTCTATTTAAAATCTTTCTTTTATTTGTTTCTTCTTCTTCTTCTCCTTCTTCTTCTTCTTCTGTTACTGCTTCTCCTTCTTCTATTTAAAATCTTTCTTTTATTTGTTTCTTCTTCTTCTTCTTCTTCTCTTTGCCTTCCTTGTTTCCATTTAACAGGTGTCTCTTGTTATTACTCTTTTTCTCCTTCTTCCTCTTCTTCTTCTTCTTCTTCTGTTTCTGCTTCTCCTTCTTCTATTTAAAATCTTTCTTTAATGTGTTTCTTCTTCTTCTCCTTCTTCTTCTTCTCCTTCTTCTTCTTCTTTTTCTGCATCTTCTTCTTCTTCTTCTTCTTCTTCTTCTTCTTCTTCTTCTCCTCTTTGCCTTCCTTGTTTCCATTTAACCGTTGTCTCTTGTTATTACTCTTTTTCTCCTTCTTCTTCTTCTGTTTCTGCTTCTCCTTCTTCTTCTATTTAAAATCTTTCTTTAATGTGTTTCTTCTTCTTCTCCTTTTTCTTCTTCTCCTTCTTCTTCTTCTTTTTCTGCATCTTCTTCTTCTTCTTCTTCTGTTTCTGCTTCTCCTTCTTCTTCTATTTAAAATCTTTCTTTTATTTGTTTCTTCTTCTTCTTCTTCTTTGATTTGCACTCATTCTTCCTATTTTACCTTTGTTTCTTCTTCTTTTTCTTCTTCTTCTTGCCTGCCTACCCGCCCTGTGGCTGCTGCCGTTAATATAACATGCTCGACCCCGAGTGAGTTGTTTCCAGCAGGTAATACCTCTCTCCTGCCGGAGAAGGCAAGAATGATTACACGGCACTTGAAGCGTCCCCAAAAAATTGAGGTTCAGAAAGTGCGGAAATTTTTGTACCCCAGTCCACTTTAAACCCGACCTTTTGACACATTCCACTCGAATGGGCGTTCGGCGAAATACATACATACTTACTTACTTAACCACCTTTCTTTCCATTTTAAACGATCGTTTACATTCCTTTTTTTTTCGTTTTTTTCCTTCTTATTTTCATCACATAATTTTCGATTTCGTTCTTTAACATTCTTTCTTTCGTTTCTCATGTCTCTTTTCTTCTTTTTTGTTTTTTTTCCTTCCTTATTTCTTTCTCTTTCATCTTGCTCGTCTTTCTTCATGCCTTTTGCATATACACCCACAACTCTCACCTTCCAATCTACAGTTGTGTTTTCTTTCCGGTAATACTTTTTGAATTATACTTTCCAATGGCAGATCTACTTCATTTGTCTTTACCTTTAATTGCATATTAATCTTCGTTGACTGGTTTTATAACTTACCTCTCTTTTTCTCTATTTGCAGGTGAGTTTTCCATCCTGGTTTCTCAGTGGTAATGTAACGCGGCGCATGCGTCACTAAGATTATGTCAAACCCATTTTAATTTGTCTTTTATTACTACGCATGCTCATTAGTGTGAATGGGTGATGTTATTATAATGTTTGTTTTGTTGTGTACGATGTAAAAGCTGTACATCTTGCTTTTCGTTTTTTTATACCACTTTTATTTAATATAAATGTAGCATGCAAGTAATATATTTATGGCTTATATCTTAAGTTTTTTTTTTTCAATGCATGCATTTCTTTCTATTGATTATGTATTATTGTGCTTTGGGTTTAACTTCTCTCCCTCTCTCTCTCTCTCTCTCTCTCACACACACACACACGTAGTTTACAATTACGTTATATACCTTGTATTCGATGTAATGAAATCTCGCGTGGTTTTATATAATAACACGAGACATTCAGAGCGTTGAGTAAAATAACTTTGTGGAACTTTGCGTGATTTCATATTAACTAAAATCATAGACGAGAAAATAATGCGAGGAAATAATAGATTGTGTTGCAACAAGGTTTACAATGTAGATATAATTCTTACTTTAAAGCCTTTAAAATCAGCGTGATTTTCTTTTAACTGAAATCGAAATCTGAACAATAATGGGACTGGAAAATAGGAGATTGTGTTGCAACAAGGCTTACAATGTAAATATGCTTTTTGCTTTGAAGACTTGAAATTAGTGTGACATGCTTTTAACTTCAGTACTTTGTTTTTATTGACATACACACACACATGTATATATATATATATATATATATATATATATATATATATATATATATATATATATATAGAGAGAGAGAGAGAGAGAGAGGTAAATATAAACAGATGGAGATTAATACCTTATTATATAATAAGTTTCAATATAAATTAAAATTATAACTTCGACTGGATAATACCGTCAATTTAATTAATTCCTAATCAATGAATACCCACATATATATATATATATATATATATATATACACATATATATATATATATATATATATATATATATATATATATATATATATATATATATATATATATATATATATACAGAGATAGATAGATAGATAGATAGGCAGCATATCTTCATTCAAGCATGTTTGGTTGAATAATGTAGACATATTATGTCTATTTTATTTTAATACTTTCAAATTCACGGATCAGTTTCTTAATGTTGCCATTAAACACATTAATGTCAAATGTCAAGTGTCGAATTGTTTTTTTGCTCATTGAGAATTGCGTATTATTATTCTTCGTCTTCACCTTCTTCTTCTTCTCCTTCTTTTACTTCATTTTCTTCTTCTTCTCTATGCCATGTAGGGGAGTTATAACCCTGAGTAAATAATTGTAAACCCCTTAACATTTATATAGACAAAAATACCCGTTAAAATGAGAAGCAGCAAGAAGCGAAAACAACAGAATGAGTCTTATTTATTATCTGGTTGTTATGTGGTTATTATGAATAATCAAGAGTGGTCTCCCCTTTTTTTTGCTACTCTCCTTTTTGAAAGAGGTGTTAGTCTTTACTGGGACTATAATAGGACACTATATGCGAACCATGTATTCTCGGTTGAATATATTGTAATGAGAAAAGTACGCAGGTGTAGGCTTTAAGAAAGCTTTATTCAACTGAGAATACAAGGTTCGCGTATAGTGTCCTTTTAGAGTCCCATTAAACAGAAATAGCACTTTCAAAGGGGAGAGTAACAGTAAGTAAGAAAACACGCCGATTAATATTTTTAAGCTATACGGCCACGACATATGTATTTCTCGTTTTCAATTTACACGCACACAAACACACACACATATATATATCAGATCATCCCATAAGTTCTGTCCGAATTTTAACTTTTTGTTAAAATGAACGAAATTTAAAGAATATTTTATAATGTCTAATGTAGCTCAACATTATTTTTATGTTTAGATGCATTTAAACTAATGAAATTTTATTTAAGAGAACAATAAAATTAAATTTTGTCGATTAAAACCCTGCTAACATGGAAGTAGCCAAGAATCATTTGAGGCACATAATGCTTTATGAGTTCAAGAAAAGAAACTCAGCAGCCGAAGCGGCTAGAAACATTCACTCAGTTTATGGAGAGGAATGTGTGAATGAAGAAAATTGCAGAAGATGGTTTGCAAAATTCAGAGGTGGAGATTTTACCCTTGAGTTTGATGAAAAGCTTCTTGAATCAGCCCTTGAAGAAAATCCTGCATTATCACTTGAGGAATTGGCAGTGGTTCTCAGTTCAAACCATACAACTGTTCATCATCATCTTCAGCAACTTGGAAAAGTTCCTAAACTTGGAAAATGGGTGCCTCATGTATTGTCTGAAAACAACATCAAATCCTGAGTTGATATCTGCTCTTCTCTCGATTCTCGCCAACTTGTTTCACCTTTTTTGGATAGATTTGTAACTGGCGACAAAAAATGGATCTTTTATCGAAATGTTAAGCGTCGTAGACAGTGGCTTGTTAAAGGGGAGAGACCCCAGCCACAGCCGAGAAAGGAACTTGATGGGCAAATGGTTCTTCTTTCAATCTGGTGGGATCGCCAAGGAATAATCAACTTTGAATTGTTACCACCGAATGCAACAATTAATGCTCAAATATACAGTCAACAATTAGAGCGTTTGAACCAAGCTTTGAGGAAAAAAAGACCTGCTCTAGTGAATCGAAAAGAGGTGATGTTTCATCAGGACATTGCGCGACCCCACCCAGCAAGAATCACGTCACAAAAGATCGAAGAAATTGGTTGGGAGAAAATTCCTTATCCACCTTATTCTCCCGATCTTGCTCCTTCAGACTAATATTTGTTTCGTAGCTTACAGAATCATTTGGAAGAAACAGCATTTGTAACACAGGAAGAGGTTAAAACTGACATTTGTGAGTTCTTCGAATGAAAGCCAAAAGAATTTTACAGTAATGGAATTAGTAAGCTTGTTAATAGATGGAAGGAAGTCATAGATAATCAGGGAAAATACATTGTTGATTGAATCTGTAATTAAATGTAACATTTGGTCACTTGTTTTCTTTATTCAAAATTCGGACAGAACTTATGGGATGACCTGATATATATATATATATATATATATATATATCGATAGATAGATAGAGAGAGAGAGAGAGATAGAGAGAGAGAGAGACGTAAATATA
>OZ010574.1:22290308-22320308 GCA_963932145.1 Acanthosepion lycidas | reverse complement strand
AAGCTAAGAAAGACTATGAAACAGCCCTAAAAAATAGCGGGTTCCCAGCAACACTCACATACTCACCACAAAACACAAAAAAGGCCAACAAGAGAAGAAATATCATATGGCTCTACCGTACACAAAAACGTAAAAACAAACGTAGGAAAAATATTCTTCAAACTCTTACACAAACACTTCCCGGAATCAAGCACCCTACACAAAATATTCAACAAAAACACAGTAAAAATCAGCTACAGTTGCACCGAGAACATGGCACAAATAATAAAAAGGCATAATAGGAAAATTATCAACAAGCCACACGAACAAATTAAACCCACGTGCAACTGCAGAATAAAGAACGAATGTCCCTTAAACGGAAATTGTTTACAAAACAACGTAATATACCAAGCCACGATAAAATCACCAGATAATGAAGAAAAAGTATACATAGGAATAACTGAAGGACCCTGGAAACAAAGAAATTATGCACACAAAACATCTTTCAGAAATAGTAAATATGCGAACAGTACAATGCTTTCTAAGTATATGTGGGAAATTAAAAACAAAACGCACATCACACCAAAAATATCTTGGGAAATAAGGAAAAGATCATCAGCCTACAACAATCAATCAAAAACTTGCAAACTTTGCTTGGAGGAAAAAATAGCTATCATTACTTTCCCAGACCAAAATAAATTATTAAATAAAAGATCCGAGCTCATCTCAAAATGCAGACATGAAAACAAATTTTTACTAAGTTACTTAAAAATTGAAAACGGAAAAAAATAAAATAAAAATAAACAAATAAACAAGATAACAATAAAATAAGCAAAATAAATTAATCCAAACAAATTACCAAATCACACCTGTTAGAATAGACGAAATAGAATAGTAACAAAAAAAAAAACGAACTCAAATAAATAAAGTACATAATAAACAAATTAGCAAACCATTATGACCAAAATATTAGACTAAAAAATCGAACCAAAAACTCGGACGAAAAAACTACCTATGACTGTTATATAACGCTAAAATAAAAAATAAAAAAATAATAATAATAATAAATAATAATAAAATCGAAAACCGAAAAGAGAAAATATACAAGTAAAATAAATGACCTAAATTCATCCAAGTAAATAAATAAACAAACCAACCCCGATAAAGTTACCGTTAGAAAAACAAATAAAGATAATCAACCTAAATAAACACAAATTAAAAAATAATAGTTAGAACAAACTACAATAATCAACCCCAAAATCAAATAAATAGCTTTAATTAAATTCTCAAACTCAAACAAAACTATTAAATAAGTGATATAAACACATTTTTACTACGTTAATAAAAACACCGGTTAAAAAAAATAAATAAATAAAATAAGAAACAAAAAATAAAAATAAATAAAAACAAGGAAAATAATTTAACCCAAATAAATAAATAAACGACTTCCGGTAAAATAACCGCCATAGCAGACTACCCACAATGCACCACTGATCCGTATATATATAAATAGCCAAGAAAAATAACAGCACATGTGACCTGACGATTGCATATAGCATGAAACAGACTGTCGCCTCTAAGTGTCGACTTCTATGTTCACTTTTATATTTACACACGCTCTATCTCTGATATTAAGCCCTTTATCCCATAAATATGTCACACCTTAAGACTATATTTCTTTATATATATATATATATATATATATATATATATATATATATATAGTTTGAAGATGGTCTATTGTAGGTGAGAAATGTGTGAAATATGAATCTATATCTTTAAGGCGGAACATTATTTTGATGGTTTCAATATTTTCAAATAGTTTCTCGTGTTATTTTCCTTGTGGTTTGTGTGTCTTGTAGTTGTTAAGCGGGTTCATTAAGTTAAAACGTGTCTCAGCGTAAGTGCAGCTTGGAATGTTCTACATTTTGGTTGATCTTCATTCATCAGCAAGTACGAATGGGTGAGATAGTGTAGCCTATGTATATTGCAAATAATTTTACTAGAGGAATGCATTGTAAATGATTTTACGATGGAAATGTATTTTAAATGATTTTACGATGGAAATGCATTTAAAATGATTTTGCTATGGGAATGCATTGCAAATGATTTTACCATGGGAAAACATTGTAAACAATTTTACGATGGAAATGCATTTTAAATGATTTTAAGATGGAAATGCATTTTAAATTATTTTACGATGTAAATGCATTTAATTTGATCTTGCTATGGGAATGCATTGCAAATGATTTTACGATCAAAATGCATTGTAAATGATTTTACGATGGAAATGCACTTTAAATGATCTTACTATGAGAATTTTTGTAAATTATTATATTATATGAATGTATTGAAAATGATTTTACCGTGGAAATGCATTGTAAATGATATTAGTGTGAAAATGAATTGCGAATGATTATACAATAGGAATGTATTGCATCTATCTCTCTATACACGTCTTTTAAGAAGAGTGCTTAATCTCTCATGGCGAAACCACCCAACTCTAGAAATGATATATGGTGACTTGCCGAGAGTATCAACTTTAGTTTGTAAGAGACGTGTCCAGTTCGCCGGGCATTGCGCACGTGCCACAGATGAACTTGTGTCATCATTTGTACTCTGGAGGCACCCATCATCTGACAATCGATCACGCAAATTAACCTTTCCAGATAGGATAAAACGAGACACATTGATCCCTAAGGAAGATCTTTTAGGTGCTATGACAGATAGGGAATACTGGAGATGTGTAGTGAGTTCAATCTCGGCTGAGGCCGCAAGATGATGATGATCTCTCTATATGTCTATCTGTCTTCGTGTTAGTGATTCAATCTTAAATTGTTCCTATTTATCTATTCAATTCCCTTCTTATCTAAATCTATTGAAATCGATCTCTCTCTCGCTCTCTCTCTCTCTCTCGCTCTCTCTATCTCTCTCTCTCTCTCTCTCTTAGTCAGTTTTTTTTTTAATTATTTCACCGTAAGTGATTAAATGGAGTGAAAGAGAATGAGAATACTTTAATGAGAAGAAAGGGAATTAAAAGAACAGATTCCAAAAGATAGAAGAGGACGTTGTATGGATATTTTTGATGACCGTAGACAATATGGAAGCAAGAAACCGGAAGTGTGTTCCACGGCCGAGAATTACCGAGAAAAGAAATGATTAGAATAGAACTTACGGTTACATCTCGATATGTAAACAGAAAACGATAAGACCTTGTAGCCAATCTAATAGCGCACTTACGTCCATGCGTTCGAGGTATCAAAACAGAGTGCTCATTAGAATTAATTTCAACCTGTTCATGTCTCGCTATGCGAATCTGTTTCTGTCTGTCTATCTATCTATCTATCTATCTATCTATCTATCTATGTAGCCGTTTAAAAGCTATCTATTTATCTTGGTTTTTAAGATCTATCTCGTCTTTTAAAAACTATTAGGTTGGTGCAAAAATAATGTCGTTTTTGACGTATTTTTAACGTTAAAAAACGACATTATTTTGGCACCAACCTAATATCAATTATCTAACTAACTATCTAAGGATTTTCTCTATCTATCTATCTATCTATCTAGTCGTTTAAAACCTATCTATTTATCTATATTGTTTTTTAAAAATCTATCTCGTCTTTTTAAAACTATCAATCTATCTATCTATTTAGTCGTTTAAAACCTATCTATTTATCTATCTAGGTTTTTAAAATCTATCCTCTTTTAAAAACTATCTATCTATCTATCTATCTATCTCGTCTTTTAAAATATGTCTGTTTTTAACCTATCTATCTATCTATCCTTCCATCTATCTAGACATTTAAAATGTATCTATTTATATATCTCTCTAGTATTTTAAAAGCAATCTATTAGGTTGGTTCAAAAATAATGACGTAATAATGTCTTTTTTGACGTTAAAAAATACATCAAAAAACGACATTATTACGTCATTATTTTTGCACCAACCTAATATCTATTTATCTACCTAATCTTTAATATCTATCTAGTCTATTAAAATCTATCTGTTTATCTACCTAGGTTTCTTAAATCTATCTTGTCTTTTAAAAACTGTCTATTTAGTCTTTGATAAATGTATGTGTGTATGTATATATATTGTCTTTTAAAATCTAGTTTTTTTAATCTATCTATATATCTATCTATCCTTCAATCTATATAGACATTTAAAATCTCTCTCTTTCTCTATCTAGCCTTTTAAAACCAATCTATCTATTTATGTAGAATTTAAAATCTATCCCGTCTTTTAAAACTATCTATCTAGTATTTTTAAAATCTATCTATCTATCTATCTATCTATCTATCTATCTATCTATCTCAGACTGTTATATATATATATATATATATATATATATATATATATATGTATATATATATATATATATGAGATTGTTATATCTATCTATCTATCTATCTATCTGAGATTGGTATATCTATCTATCTATATGAGATTGTTATATCTATCTATCTATCTGAGATTGTTATATCTATCTATCCATCTGTCTATCTATCTATCTATATATCTCAGTCTGTTCATATCTATCTATCTATCTATCTATCTATCTATCAATCAATCTATCTATCTATCTATCTATCTATCTATCTCAGTCTGTTCATATCTATCTATCTATCTATCTATCTCAGTCTGCTCGTATCTATCTATCTATCTATCTATCTCAGTCTGCTCGTATCTATCTATCTATCTATCTATCTATCTATCTATCTATCTATCTGTCTGTCTGTCTGTCTGTCTCTTTAAATTCCTGCGTGGGAATATTGTAAACCTTGTTATGAATTCCCTTTTTTCAAATGTCCACATGTAATCTCCCTGAAAGCAAATACCTGAAAATGTCGCAGACAAGAAATTACAATATTTCATTGTCATCTTTTTAAATTCATGACAAGACCCCATATTGTCTTGCAAGTTCGGCGCGCTTTTTGTGATGTATTGTTTTGCTATGCAGTTGCGCAGATCCTTAAATACGAAGTTTAATCTTCTATGTACGTTGAAATATTTTAGCCTTATGAGAGATTTGTAAAAGATAAGTCATTTTAAGCTGTTTTGACGGGCATCCAGATGCGAAAACTAAAATATATTTCTTCTACACAGGGAATTCAATTTAACAGCACGTCAGTTAGGGATACCAAATCCTTATATATCTGTGCGCGCTTTCATGCACACACACAAATATATTCTAGCTCAACAACAGTCATTTTTTTTTAAATTCCCTAACTCGTCAATGGAAATTGGACGTTGTTCTGATGTTCTATGCTGCCATGTTTCGATGGAAAAAAATTCCAAAAATACGTGTCAGTGCAAGAAAAGATAATTAAAATTAATAGAATGAAAGGGAGATAAAGAAATTACTGAAGAGTTCCAATAGCGAAGGGAGGTAATAAAAGAGAAATGGAAAATGTGAAAGGATTTGAGTAAACATGTGAGACATATTTTAAAATTAAATGCCTGTTCAACACGCAGGAGATAACTGTAAAATAGATTTTTTTTTTAAAAAAAAGTGGAAAACGGATGGGTGTTTAAAAAAAATGGAAATCGTCAGAAGATGAATAAGAAAAATGAAATGCGCAATAATCTAAAGGAAATTCTGTGAGGAAAGAATGAAGACGAAGAATGATTAAAAGATGGCGACGTGTCAGAGAAAAAGGCGGCAAAATAAAATAAATTGCGAGTTAGGTAACAAAATCAGAACTAAATTAATCGAATGAGGGACGAAAGCGAATCAAGAGAACTTAGAAAATATTGGTGCGTCTTAAGAGGAAATAGATTGAAGGAGAAAAAAAAAAGAGACGAAGATGTAATATAAATGGCAAAAAAATCGCAAAGTTATTTAAGAAGAAGAAGAAGAAGAAGAAGAAAAAGGAGAAGAAGAAGAAGAAGAAGAAGAAGAAGAAGAAGAAGAAGAAGAAGAAGCAGAAGAAGAAGAAGAAGAAGAAGATGGATGAGGCTGGGAAGGAATAAGAAGTTGAATGAGGAACGAAATAAAAAAAGTGGAAATAATAATAATAATAATAATAATAATAATAATAATAATAATAATAATAATAAGTAGCAGCATGGCCCGGCGTTGCCCGGGCTTGATTCAAAAATCGTACGACTCATACAGCAATCGCTATCACTTGACTTAAAATATTTTTGCCTTTCCTTGCTTTTAAAGGAGTGCCCATTGCCGTGCTGATGTTGCTACATGCCTTACTTCTTGCCTATCTCACACTGCGAATTTTTTCTAAGCTCTATACTAAACATTAAATCTGTTACGAAAAAAGAACGAAACAAAATGAACACAAAACGATCAGCTTTAAAAAAGGACTCGTAACTGGAAAAACCGAATGAAAATGAATGTTAAGAACAAATACTTTTTCACACCCAACTCAGTTCTGCGGAATCAGAATCAACGTTGTGTTTAAGCAAGCGAATGAGCCAATTGGAGTAAAGTGCCATGCAGATTTAAATTTTTCCCACTTGTGACGAATGCAGCTATCGATTTTTTTTGCATGCTAGTTAACATTTGTGCCAGTCAGCTGTTGGCTCTCAAGCTGGCCAATAGAATCGTCCTGCCTATTCATGGCAGCCAGCTATAGGCTCTCACTCTGGCCAGTAGAAAATGGCCGCAAACTACATGAAAATTGCCGTAGAAGCATGAAAAAATAGATTATTTCCACTATCGATGCAAAGTCGGTCTTGGCCTTCCCGCTACCTTAGAGCATGTGCATGTAAATTTTGGTGGAAATACGTCGAAAATTGCGGCCGTGCAATCATTACAAACTGGCACACACACACACACACACACACACACACACACACACATACACAAACACACATCCTGCCTTTTATAGATAGAGATAATAATAATAATAATAATAATAATAATAATAATAATAATAATAATGGGAACATCGTCAATGCCTGTTGTACTTGGAGCCCTATGATTGGTTTGAAAAGATTCCAGTAGATTAATTGAAAGGATTCCTCGAATCCCATACCTCAAAGAAATACAAAGAATTTTTCCCACAAGTACAGCCACACCTTACGAAGGGATTTATCTATGTAAAATATGATATGTGTTTTTTTCTTTTTGTTTTTTTTTTGTTTTTGTTTTTTAGTCAGTGCAAAGTGTCATGATGCCATTTCTAACCTTAGGTCTCTGGACGGGACCCGGAAAGAAAAGTGTACACGCCAGGAATCAAAGGAAATAAAAACAATAATACTAATAATAATAAGTACCATCTGAGAGAAATGCCTGCATGAAACTAATCGAGAAATTGTCCAAATACAAAGAGATCAAGATTAACAGGATGTGTGAAATGAAGACTGAGACTGTACCAATATTAATCGGAACTCTGGGTCTCATGAGAATGGACAGTCATACTAGCAGTGACCTAGGTGACATCACTATACAAGTTCACCAGAAGATCGCCTTACTAAGAACATCTCATATACTAAGAAAAGTGCTATCAATTAAATAACAATTTTCCTATAACACCTAAAGGCCATACTTTGGACTGGGCTCTACAGTATACAAAGCAGCAAACATAACATACACAAATAATAATAATAATAATAATAATAATAATAATAATAATAATAATAATAATAATAGCAGCTCTATCTGTGGTTCGGGAAGTTGTTCTGCAAAAATGATCATTTGAAAATGTCATGAAGCCATTTCTGACCTTAGGTTTCCGGTTGGGACCCGGAATGAAATGTTTATACAATACAAATCGAAAGTAATAATAATAATAATAATAATAATAATAATAATAATAATAATTTATCAAGGAAAGCAACGTTTGTACAAAGACTTGTATAGTTTTTTTTTCATAATTGTATGCAATTTTTAAATATAAGTTGAAGAAGAAAGGTATATTATCGAAATATTGTTAACACTGTTAAAAATGTATTTTCTTTTCTTTTTTATTTTCTTAAATCATGTTCTTCTCAAAATAATGTCTTACGAATAATAATATGTCAAACTGCGTATCATGATTAGCTACTGGGCTTCGTATGCATTTCCCTTCTGTTAATATATAAATAATTTCAAATCTATCTATCTATCTATCTGAATTGCTTGCTTATCTATCTGTCTGCCTATCGTAATTGTTTGATAATCTATCTATCTATCTATCTATCTGAATTGTTTGCTTATCTGTCTGTCTGCCTATCTCAATTGTTTGATAATCTATCTATCTATCTATCTATCTATCAGAATTGATTATCTATCTATCTCTCTATCTATCTATCTATCTATGTGTCTGTCTATCCCAGTCTCTAGTTTTGCCTCAATTCATTGATGTGCTGCTTATTATTATTGAACAATAATAATAATGATAATAAGAAAGAAGTGAACAGGGAGAGGAGGGGATATGCGAGAAGGGGATTAAGAACAATGGATGAAAAAGGAAAATTGGCGTAAAACTCGGTAAGCTGCAGCTGCAGAGATCAAAGGCAGATAAATGAAATTAGAAAGGAAATACAAGGCAAAAAAAAATCCCTACGCGAAAGTGAAAGTGAAAGTAGGATGAGCGTGAATAAGGAAGGGCGTGAAATGATATAACCAATGAATTAAGTAGGAAATTCTCATTTCAAATAAGAACTCAATGGAGATCCTGAAAGAATGAAGATAAAAACATTGTTACTGAAAAAAATAATTAGAAGCACCTGACCTTTTATGGAGCTGGCATTTGAAATGTTTTCATTATTCTTCGCAGAATATCTCCATATTTTATTATATTTATGCACCAATTCAGCCGACACGTTCTCATGCCTTCCTGTACTATTTTTTCTAAATAGACTATTTTCATTATTTGTCTATATGATGCTAATATCTCTGCTTATTATCAGTCGGTATATCCTTTGATAAATCTTGTAATCAGTAAATTTATCAAATGAAATATTTTTATATTATTCGGCATTTCGGTTTCGAACCTTGTATTTGCTTTTTATATCATAACATTTCAGCTGATATGTTCTTCAATGTCCAAGTTTAGATCCAATATTCTACAACAAAACAACATGCCTGCCCGCGTACTCAGTTCCGGAAAATCCTTGCCAAGAACACAATTGTACTTAAACATGAAAACAGTAAACAAAAACAAAAATTCTTTAAGCTATATACATGAAACAATTGAAACCTAACCTGAACAAAATAAACTACGAAATCTCTACAAATATTCTTAAATGCCTATAATTGATAACAGAAGCCATTGGTTTATACCAACGTCTTCCCATACTTAATATTTCTCGTTTTCACTCTCGCGTGGTCATGTGTGATGTCACAAGCTGCGACGCGATTTTCGCTTCCGCGTCTCGTATACACGAGTTTGTCGTTGCTTTGAAATTTTTCATGCAGCAAAAACAGACTATCATTATTGTATCGTCCGTGTATTGATTGATACATCGAAAAGTAATTGCCATCTTTGATAATAGCTTATGTAAGCCGAAAGCTTAGATTGGTTTTAAACATATATATATATATATATATATATATATATATATATAAAAGTGAAGATAGAAGTCAACACTTAGAGGCGACAGTCTGTTTCATGCTAGATGCAATCGTCAGGCTTATATATATATATATATATATATATATATATATATGTATGTATATATATGTGTGTGGGTGTTTTGCACACACACACACACACACACACACACACACACATATATATATATATATATATACACACACACATATTGTGCACCTCGACGTGGTGTAATGGTTAGAAAGTTTGTCTTGCTAGATCAATTAGTGAGTTCGACCCTCACTGGGTGCCCCATATTTTCGACCTTGTTCCACATCTAAGCCGGGCTTAGAAAATCACTATATATATATATATATAGAGAGAGAGAGAGAGAGTTATCTAGTTTCTGGTTCCGTAATGTGTCTGACTACTTTTTTTAAAAATCACATTTAATTAAAAATATGCATTAACCTAACCAAGATTCCGTTTTTGTCAATAGCTTTTTGCTCAGAATTTAACAAACTTCATAAATATGTCATCAGAATGGTCAAATAAGCGCTAAGCATTTCTATGAATGCAGAGAAGTGTGTGATAAGAAGTGCAAATGTTCACGTGGACATGCAGAAAAGCCATCATGTCAATGCAGAACCAAGCAAATTGCACTTTTTTTACGTAATTCCAGAGAGGCTTTTCACGCAAGCAAGTCACTAAGACGCGGTGGGCTAATGCGTGTGTGATTATATGAGGAAGGAAAGCGTTATTAAGCAGAGAGAAGAACAAAAGAACAGTGATTAAATAAACAGAAGATAGCATTTAAACTTTTCAATATCCAAATGGACTGGAAAGCAAGAAGCCGAATTAGATTTCCAAGTGAGAATTGCGAGAGAAGAAACTGTTAGCATAGAACGTGCGGTTCTCTTTCAACAGTAAAATTGAGGGGACTTGCCGCAAGTCAATACTGCACTTGTATTCATTGTGTCTGGGTACCGTAGAGGAAAGCTATATTTATTTTAAAAATACAAAAATTTGGCATAAGGCCAAAATGACGGGGGTGATAGTAGATGGTTGGTCTTCAATCTGTCTTATCTTAAGCTTAGTTAGCCATGATTCCTAACCCAAACGTACCGCAGTATTCCTTACACCAAAACAAACGAATTCTTACTTACTAAATCGGGTCTGGGTACCAAAGAGGAAAGCACATCAGAACAGTTACCATGAAGCTATTTATAGAAAAGTGCAAACATTACTTGAATGCAAAGAAGTGCAAATGTAGATGTGACTTCAACTGGAAACGTTTATTTTAATGCAGACATATGTGCATACTTACGGAAATGCAGATAGGTGCAAATCTTTTTTGCGAATTCCAAGAATTGCAAAGATTTATTTGAATGACTAGAAGAGTATTTTTTTTTTACGTGAATGCTGACACTTGCAATAGTTTAGTGGAATCCGGTGAAGTGCAAATGTTTTCGGGAATGCAGGGAAATGAATCGTTTTCTGTTTTTTATTTTGTTTGTTTTTGTTTTAGTTTTTTTTTTTTTTTTTTTCACGCGAATGCTGAAAAGTTCAAACGTTTCTGTGAATGCACTAGAGCGCATTTTTACGCGAATTCAAAGAACTGCAAACACTTACATTAAAAATGGAAAAGCGAAAATGTTTACATAGATGAGAATGTTCTATTTTAGACTCAAAATGTATTGCCTTTGATGGTGAATCTTTGAACTGTTTGTATTTGATTTTTCGACCAATTGATTCTTCAGCTATTACAGCAAGATTCCTGTCGAGTTCAGGCCATCTTCAAATTCAACAGCGTGACCTGGTCCTGCTCTATCACCCTACGCCCTTTTTCTAAGAGAAATTAACCGTTCTTCGAGACTTTTCTTTCCTTTAAATATAATACACTCTTCATCTTTCATGTACCAAGCCCTTTCAGGTTATACGTGACCATGGCTCTCCATACTTTCCTTTGTCTTTAAGTAATTTTTATCCCGGTACTGTCATAAGTTTCTTAAGTAGATTACTCACTGATTCCCCGGGGGTAGCTTCAACTTTTTTATGGGTGCTAAATTGTCTGTATCAGTTTCCTTGTAACTTCTATTTTTTACAATGAAGTTCACTCTGTACAAGGCTCAAGAGCCACTCGAAGTAGACGGTTACAGAGGAATACGCGCAGTTTATGTTTACTCATTCCCCCACGAGAATGAGATGTGACACAAGGTCGGATTAATGTGGGGACCAGAGAGAGCGCGTGCAGCCGGGCAGAATCAAAAATTCCCCTCAGCCCCCGCAACTGTCGGTTGCGTTGGTCTCGGTGCGAGCACCAATCCCTCCCTCTTCTGCAATGGGAGGGCGCGGCCTCGGTCAGCTGTTCCCCAGGGCTGGGCACCTCTTCAGTATAATTTTCCTCAGTTGCCCCTCTGTCCTCAGACAGAGAACCCCCTGAGCACACTTTGTTCAAGGACAGAGACGCAACTGAGAGATGATAAATAATACGTACGACTTATAATACAGTTTAGCACAGTTTATGGAAATAATTGAAGGAGATAACGATTTACTCATATGTTCTGTCTACGGTATTCTCACCATTTTGTGTGTGTGTGTTTTTGTTTCTAAAGATTGTTCCTGTATTTTATTGCGTTGCTTAATTTCTAGAAATCTTTCTAGAAATTTCTAGAATTTATTTCTATAAACTAACTTATAGAATTAAAGTCAGAATTAAATCATAATATTTCTAGAATTAGTTTCCAGAAATCTTCCTAGAATTTATTTTTATAAATTAATTTCTAGAATTAAAGTATAGAAGTAAATTCTAAAATTTCTAGAATACATTTTCTCATCCAGTTCCTATCCCACGAACGTAGGTGTTCCTCAAGGCTCCATCCTAGGCCCCACTCTATTCCTTATCTACATAAATGACCTTCCTGACGCCATAACTTCCCAAGTTGGCATCTACACGGATGACACTACAATTTATTCCTGCCTCAAAAACAAATCTAGTCTCTCTGACAAAACTCACCTGGCCGTGCGTCTCGAAAAGGACCTCCAATCGATTTGAACTGGGCCATGAATTGGCTGGTCAACTTCAACGCTTCTAAGACAAAAACTGCTCTCTATTAATCACCACAGAGATCCTTCCATTCCCTCCATTAGAATGTCTGACGCTCAACTTCTCGAGAGCAATTCTCTGCAGCTTCTCGGTCTCACGTTGACTGCTGACCTGAGATGGAATAAATACATTGAGTCAATTGCTTCGTCCACCGCAAGGAAAGTTGGCTCCCTGAGCCGCGCCGGGAAATTTTTCTCCCCGGAGTCGATCCTCCAGATCTACAAATCAACAATTCGCCCTTGCATGGAGTATTGCTGCAATATATGGTCTGGTGCCCCTTCTGTTTGCCTCGGGGTTCTTGATAGGCTCCAGAGGTGGATATGCAATGTAGTTGGCCCTGCTCTGTCGTTTCGTCTACGGTCACTTTCTCACAGACCCGCCGTCGCCTGCCTCTGTCTTGTTCTACAAATACTTCCGTGGAAATTGCTCCGAGGAGCTGCATTCGCTGGTTCCCAGACGTCATGAGTTCAAGGGCCATACGAGGCTGGCATCCCGCTCTCACCCCTTCACTGTCGAAACTCTTAAATGTAGCCGTCTCTTCTACTCCAATAGCTTCATGTCTCGCACCTCTCGCCTGTAGAACTCCCTTCCCTATTCCTGTTTCCCTGTGAGCTATAATCTCCAGCTATTCAAGTGTAATGTCAATCGACATCTCCAGTTGCCTTGATCTATCCACTACCCTCATCATTTCTTCTATCACTCCTATCTGATATTGCTCTAAATTTTCTGTAACCCCTTGCATCCTAGTGGCTTCCCGCCTTCATTGGGGTGAAATGCTTAAAAAAAAATTAAAGTCTAGAAATCTTTCTTTATTTGTATGTGCGTTCGGATTTCTTTGTCACATTTTTCGTTGTCTGTTAATCCAGATTAAGGAAAATGATTTAATTTAATACCTAATGAATTAAAGTGAGTAAATGTTGTTGTTACACCACCCTCACATCCAAGATTACAGCGCCGGGTATTCCGAAACCATCTACGTACTGACTAGGCTCGACGTTGTTTAACTTTAGTGATCGTTTCAAATGGCATAACCGTCTTTTTTCTATAAGTACTTTCATGGTAATTGTTTGGATGGGGTCTTCAATATGGTTTTATTACTAAGATTATTATTTTGTTTAGTTACTTGTAGTTTTGTTTTTATATTGTAAATACTCATTGGGTATGTTTTTTAAATTATTGTTTTATTCCTCCCTCCGCCATAAACAATGAATTGTACATGAGGGGACTAGTTAGGACTTTCATAGAGACAATGAGGTATTATGGTGAATGTAGTAAGAAAGGTAGGTAAGAATGTGTTGTTTTGGTGTAAGAAATATTGTGGCTAGCTAGGTTATCGTTAAGACAGATAAACACGGTCCTTTCCCTATTTTGGCCTTGTGCCACGTTTTCTGTACATGGCAGAAATAAATATCGCTTTTCGCTATGGTACCAAGACGTTCTTTTTTTTTTTTTTTAATGTAAGCGCAGTACTAGACTGGCGCCGACATCTCATCAGTTTACAGTTGAGCTGGCTAGATGTAGCCGTAAATTTTATCCTAACAGTTTCTTTTCTCGCATTCTCGCTTGTGGAACTCCCTTCTGGCTGCATGCTTTCGAGTCAATTTTAATCTGCAAAAATTTAAATGCGATGTCAATAGCTATGTATCTAGTCCACCTGATTACTTTCTCCTGATCATTATGAATGTTTCTAATTTTTCTACATCCTATAACCGCTTGTGTTCTAGTGGTTTTTTTGCATAGGGTGATCCGAATAAAATAAAAAATACGTCGGCAGTTAGAGAGAAAATAGGATCCCTGAATATAAGAAAGTAGATAAAACTCTGAACGCGAATGAACGCGGGTTTAGACTTTTTTGTAAATGAAAGAAAGCAGATGAATAGAATGAGAGTGATGAGAAGACACACGTGTAATGTTTCTACAGAATAAAGGAGGGGCTTCGAAAAGGACAGCTGGAAGATGACATATCGACCTCTTTTTTAAATACGAAAAATTAAATTTGTCCTTTATTTTCTTTTTCTTTTTTTTTTTTTTCATTATGCACGAACAAAAATGAATTCTTAGCATTTCTTCACGTCGCATTGAATTCCTTTCACTATCCTGATGACATTTTGAAAATCTGCACATGCCTGCCCCAAACCACTGGATCTCGAAGAATTACTGCTATAGCTTTTCAAATAGCAGCAGTAATGATGACGGCGACCCTTTTTGTCGTCAACCGCTACTAAGAGACAAACTGTTGATTTTATATTAATGTATTTTGAAATTATTGCTTGTAAAACATTTCTACGTCACTATAGTTGTCCACTACACAGAGATGCAATGTGCTATTATGTTGACGGGATAGAAAAATAATTTTATTTGTCATTAAATTAGATAAATAAACAATTCACTCATATCTATATAGGATTCTTTTGACAATGAGGAAATAGATTTTTTTTTTTTTTTAAATTTTAAAAAGATTTATAGTCAGGTGATATACATTGGAATTTCAAGCCGAATTTTTTATTTAGTCCACGGGGTTCATTTTTTTTTTTTTTTTTTTTTTGGTGTGGGGGTTCTACATGTCATGCCTTTTCTGGACATCTTAGTTTCAGTTATTCCCCTTTTAGTAACTTTACTTTCACAAGTTTTTGTTCGCTTCGGCTGTGGCCAGGTTTTGAACTCACAACTCTTTGGATCAAGTCACTGGAATACTTCAGCCAACGATTTTATCCACTTTTATCATGCCCCAGTGGATAAAAGCGTTGGTTGAAGTAATCCACACTCAGTAAACCCCTTGCGTCTTAGTGGCTTTATTGCCTAGACAGAGGATCAATAGTTATCTAAGATTAATTTACTTTTCATTTAGCTGAATTTTAAGAAACTATTCAAAATAAGCAAGAAAATACAGATAACCGGAAAATTCTTTATGTTATCAGTTCCTCAAAATCTATTTATGTTGTTTTGTGATGTCAGCGAAAAACTCGTTGCCACTTTTGTAATGTTCGTTGTAGTAGAGACTTTGTAATCGCAGTTACAACTATATTAACACCGTTAAACAATACCGGTATCAGACACCTTCGAATATCACCCGCAGTAATAGTACTTGCTCGATAATACTCGCTCGAATAGTAATCCGTATAGTGATCCGAAAAGAGAAATAGTATAGTGAATACAGAATAGCGGTCCGTATAGTTGTAGAAGATAGACTAGGAACGATGATCCTAATATCAATAGAGGATAGATTAGAAATGGTGATCCGAATAGCAATAGGGGTAGAACAGAAATAACGATCATTTAGTCGTCATGATACTGTCTTCCACGATAATATTCGCTCGAAATAGTAACCACAGAATAGTGATACGAATAGAGAAATAGTATAGTGAATAGAGTAGAGAATGAGTTATGTGCCATGCGTGATACAGGTTTAGGCGATCATTTATCTTTCGATACATGACTGACGAGGCAGATTTTTCCCGCCATAGTTTGCCATTTATTTCTGCCATTTGCCACCCAAGGCTATAGAACCTGATCTGTCCAGCTATTTATCCATAGCTGGGGGAGAAGAAGAGAATTCATAGTTTTCCTAGGGTTACTATTCGCGTAAGTGACTGTAATGGATTCGACTGGAATTCGAACTCGGCTCTCCGATTTCTCAATTTGAGCTGCTATCCATTAATAGCGGTCCGTATAGTAATAGAGAATTGAGTAGAAATAGTGATCCGAATTGTAATAGAAGATAGAATAGAAATAGTGATTCGTATAGTAAGAGAGGATAGACTAGATATAGAGATCGTTAGTCGTCACAGTACTTTCTACATATGCGTTTCCTCTATGGTCACGTGATCCACTTAATTCAATAATGGGATCGCCTGTGTTTGCTCATTGGCGGCCTATTTTCAAACTCATGTGTCGGCAGCGACACTGTATTCTTATATAACATGTTGATAACACAATTATGTTCTCCTGTCTTAATAGTAATTCAAATGGGCCCGATAAAGTAAAATTGGAAGCTGCCATCGAAAATAACCTCAAATCATTGTTAACTGGCGCAAGCAACGGCTTGGAAATGATAATATAAAAAAAACTGCTATCTTTTAATCACTATAGAGAAATATAGAACCGTTATTGACTTTCACCAGCATGGCTTATACTTGCATCCAAGAAGTGGAACGATTATATTGAATGAATTGCTAGGAAAGTCGCCTCACTGTGTCATGACGAACAATACTTCTCGTCACAATCCTCATCCTCGGTATGACAATAAACTACATCCGGCAGCAAGGCTTGTGATCTAGAGTATTTGAGGAGCGTGGAACCACCTCTTAATTGCTGGTGTTCCCAGGTTCACTCTTTTAGGGTCCCACCTATGGGAATACAGTAAACCCGTAAACTGGGGTCAAAAAATTTAAATAGAAAAATACAATACAAAGAATTACCAGCAATACATTTTCAAAATACAAAAAAAAATAATAGCAATATATTAAATATATATATATATATATATATATATATATATATATAGTGTTCAATATATTAGGTTGGTGCAAAAATAATATCGTTTTCTTACATATGTTACTATGTGAGAAACCGACATTATTTTTGCAACAACCTAATATATATATATAGTGTTTGTATATAGTGTTTTTATATATATATATATATATATATATACACACACATAAAAGTGAACATAGAAGTCAATACTTACAGGCGACAGTATATATATAGTGTTCAATAAATATATATAAAGTTTGTATATAGTGTTTATATATATATATATATATATATATATATATATATATATATATATATATATATATATATATATATATATAAATATATATACACACATAAAAGAGAACATAGAAGTCAATACTTACAGGCGAGAGTCTGTTACATGCTAGACGCAATCGTCAGGTGGCCTGACTATTGCGTCTAGCATGAAACAGCCTGTCGCCTCTAAGTGTTGACTTCAAATTTCACTTTTATATTTACACACGCTCTATCTCTGATATTGAGCACTTTATCCCATTAATATAGCACATCTTAAGACTATATTTCTTCATATATATATATATATATATATATATAGTGTTTATATATAGTGTTTATATATAGTGTTCAAGAGCGTAGCTTTCAAATTTAGAAACTTGTGAAATTCTCCTCCGTCATTTTGATTTCTAATCGAACATTGATCTTTAAAAATGTAAATGCAATGTTAATTATTCTTTCTCCTTAAATATGTTTTCTTTTTCTGATATTCTCTCATAACCTATAACCAATTGCGTCTTAGTGCCTTTATTACCTTGCTTGGGGCGAAATTATTAAAATACTTAACTGAAAGAAATTATTTGAACTAAGACAGGGATAAAAGAAAGTACTGATTTATATGTAAATATCCCCGTCATATTTTATGGGTATTATGCTAGTATATTTTATTTTTAAAAAAAAATCATATTTAAAATCTGTAATCAATTTAACATTTTCTTCATGTGAAATATTCATCCCCTTACGTCCGGGTCATAGAATGTTTTATCTCTGTTGTTATTCAAGGTCTTTTATTTGTTGCTATGTGTCAAAAGATATTTGATATGCAAAATCAGGTTTGCCAGGGGTGGAGACAAGGGGAAGACATTTTAATTTAATTATATTTTCGAAATCAAAAGAAATAGCGGGATTAAAATTCAAGCCACTTTTTTCTTTTTCTTTTTTTTAAACAAAATTCAAAGTATTAGGTTGGTGCAAGAATAATGTCGTTTTCTCACATAGTAACATGTGTGAGAAAACGACATTATTTTTTTGCACCAACCTAATGCTAAAAGAATAAGGAAATATGGTCCAAATGACAGGACTAAATTGCAAGCTTTTCAACGCCTTCTCGTTCTTCTCTGCGTCTCTTTTAAGTGAAAAGGGGAACGGACAGAAACAAAAGATGGAGAGAAGTGGCAATGTCAGACAACAGCAATTAATACCAATCAGGATACGCCTTCGCATCTTCCGACCAGATTGGGGGGTGGGGTAACGTTGCAGATTGAGTGAGGGCGAAACGCTTGAAACTTTTAGCATATTTATCCTCGTAGACACTAACAACGATACAGGCTAACTTAGTTCTACATTTAACTTGTTCAGATTAACGTTTCTTTTCAGATAAATAACGAGAAATATAGAACTAACTGAATAGTGATTAAGATATTGTTCACTTCCTTATACTAGTACGGTTGTTAACTCTCCATAATAAATGCCAAAAGAGAAACAACTCCTATCAGTACTAAAAAGATCGATAACAGTTGACTTGAAAAGTCCAATTTCCTGGGAAAATATTTTTCAAAAATTATAAAAATTTCAATAGACACTATTTGTGCAATGAATGCTGAATGTTTATTTCATGGAAATAGTTAATTTCCCCTTCAGCATTTCCTTAACCCTAGAACACTAACCATCAATTGAAGTTACCACTACTAACCATGGGTATATCTTACCCGATTTTGAAGATATCAAAAAACAAATATTAAATATAAATCTTTATTTGAATTATTTTACATGCAGGCACTTCAAACTTTGTACTTTGAGTTAACATTAATAAGAACTGAAAAACATTAATTAGGTAAGAAAATCAGATACTGAAAATTGTAATTAAAAATAGGAAAATTTGCTCTGGGTACTATATACCCATGGTTAGTGTTATAGGGTTAATTAGGAAACGTGGCGATTGGAGAATGTAACTATCTGTGTCGGGTCGTAGCGGATGACAAAGAATATGACACAGAAATCCAAAGGTGTATTGAGATAGCCAAAGGTACGTCTCAAAGTTTGAACAACCTATTGTATAAGATACAAAAGTATCATTGGAATCGAAATACTAAACTGCTATGTGATATCTATTCTTCTATATGGTAGTTGAAGAATTGACTTGAAGAGATGGAGACGTAGTTATATCGACGAATACTATATACGGGAATGCTATGGACAGAACATGTGAACAAGGAGGAAATCGTAAGCAAAACGAGAACTAAACAGAACGTTATCCGATCTGAAACAGACAGCAGTAATTTTCACAGCTTATAAAGAATGCTTGGAGAATTTAATACTCACAAGGCATACTAAAGGCGGGAAAAGCAGGAGGGAATAGTGAGTCATTTTTCAAATGCATTTGAGTAAATGGATGACAGAATAATGACGAAAGTGATGATAAACGAAATGCTTAAGAATAGGAAACCGTGGTGTAATGGATAACGGCTCGGATTGAGGAATCAGAGAGCCAAGTTCGAATTCCAGTCGGATCCATTACATTTACTTACGTGCTAATACCCTTGGGAAAGGTATGAATCTTCTTCATCTCCGGCCCCCGGCTATGGGTAAATAGTAGACTGGGTTCTATAACCTTGAATGGGAATTGGTTCCCAGTTCTATCAAGGTAAATACTGCTTACTGTATACTAGAGGGTTGTGAAGCCTTCGAGAGAGAATGTGAACAGAAGAAGAAGAAGACCGTAGAACGACCCCCACGACTCGGCACCGTCTCATGACACCAAGACGACCCAAGAAAGAGTGAGTTACTATCTCCAAGATCACGTTACTATAAATATATGGCCTCATAGTTCTTCACACCTGAATTTGTTGGGCTACAAGGTATGGAGCTTAGCCAAGTGGGCTGTCAATCAACGTACACATAACGCTATAAAATCTGTTAAGACTGCCATAACTAGCACAATATGCAAAATAAATATCATCTGATTCGAGCATGTTACCATTTCAGAGCTCGTACTTAAACCATCATCAATGCTAATGGCGGATTCGTTAAGAAGGTGCATCAAGAAGAGTCTCAAGATTATCTATGCCAATTTTGTCTCAAATAAACCTCTTCTTTCATGATATATGCGTTTTTTACTAAGTTCAGGTAAATGCACTACCGCAGAAAGAAATGGCAACCTACTACGGGAAAAATTCTGCCTCATCAGTCATATATCGAAAGATACATGATCGCTTAAGCGTGTACCATGCATGCCACATAATTGACTGAAGAAAAAATATATAAGGTTGTGGAGAGCCATCGTATAATAATAACAAGGATACCTGTGGAACTGGTTTCTGGTTACTTAATTCCCTGGCACCTACAATCTTCAAAAATTGCACAGGAATGTCAATCGCCATCTTCTGTCTTCCTCATGTCTGTTTTTTTATGGTCCAGGCTTATGGCCATCTCACGTTGAAATGCCGCTTCTTGTACGAAGTTGAGCAAGGTCGGGCTTGGTCAGGACCTAAGTCTGGTGACCGCTTGCGAATACCACGTGCTGTAATCTTGGATGTGCGAGTGGTCTAATGGATGACGGCTCGAAATTGTAGACCATTACGCGCAAATACCCTTGGGAAACGTATGATTCCCCCACCCCCCACTCTAGAAATGGGTTAATTTGTAGGATCGATAATCATTGCTATCTCTAAATGTTTTATGGCTTTAAATAACCTGAAAAATGTTGATAAGCCGTAAAATACAAACAAATCGTATTGCTCTTTCTCCACACCAACGTCTTCTTATTTACATTAACTTTCCGTAACTCTTTTGTCCTTAAGTAACGTACTTGCCCGAGTCTTGTCTTGCTCGGCGTGAAAAGATTAACAATTAAAAATGAAGTTGTTAGCTTTACACACCACTAAAATCAGAAGGTTTGCAAAGAAACACCCGATCTTGAATTCGTCTCATCCCTCTAGGTTTAGTGCCGGTCCTCGGTGTACTATTTATTTATTTACTATGCGAGAAATAAAAAAATTCAAGCTAGAAACAGCCTCCTCTTTGCCGAGTTTGTAGTATTTTCTTTTAAGTTTTCATTTACTTTCGTCTCTACCCTGCGTTCTGTTAACATAGGGTCGACTACATTCTGCAAAATTTTAATTTCTTTATATTCATTTAAACATTTTTTTTTTTTTTAAGTATAAGTGTCCTTTTTTTTCCATTTTCCCTCAAACTTTCGTATTAATCGTATTTTACTGCTGTTTGTTGGGGCAATTTATATAATGCACGTCCTAAAGCTAGTGGCAAATTTTATTCTGGGTGCGGGCCGAATACTGATCATATTCGATCGACCCGAAGAAGAAGTCTTGTTTATTTAGACCCAAATCAAACACTGACGACACATCTTGAGTCGACACTTAAAGGTGTAATTTTAATAATTGGGTTTCTCATTATCCTTCTGTACAAACATATTTCTGTTGCCTCAAGTCTCCTGTTCATCTCTGAGGATATTGTCCAGCATTCACAGGCATATACAAAGATGGATATAATGACAGTTCAGTAATCTTTTCTTTGTTTCTATGGAAACTTTTCTATTTCCTAATACTTTGCTTAGCTTTTAGAAGGCATCGTTTACAACGCTAAAGACTATTTGAACCGTTAAAAAAGTTTAATTTATTTAGAAAGGATTTTAGAAAGATTCAGAATATTTACCGATAATAAACAGGAAAAACACAGGATTTATTAATGAGGGACACAATCTAAAAAAAATAATACTCGCAGATGACAATTGCAAGCATATATGTTTACTTAACTTTAAAATAGATATCTTCTATATTTTAATAGCACACACTAAATGTAGCCTTGTGTCAAATTTTGTGCAGTACAAGCTAATCAGTAAGCAAACACAAATTGACTTTCACAAGGATACACTGAGGACATTTGTGATTCCTGGAAGAAATCTAAAGAATTTCTTGCTTTCTTCTTACGTTTTGTTGGCGCGAGTTACACAAGATAAAAGAATTTTACTTTCTTTGATAAAGGCCAAAACGAATAAGAGACAGCACTGATGATGAGAAGAAACATATTCACTTCTAAAGAGAGAGAAATGTCGTTGTGTGGCGTTCGGTTCATGGAGGTATGGATAGAAGAGAGGGAGAGAAGAGAATAGTAAAAAGACTTATAATTGGGGGAGAGAAACTAAGATAATAGGAAGAGAGAGAGAGAGTGAAGTGCAAAAGAATGAAAGTGGGGAGAGACTGAGGAGAAGAACGTTTTAAGAAGGATCAGGAAGAGATAGGAATGGAAAAACAATGAATAGAGACTGAAGATTATGACTTTTAATAGAAAGAAAGAAAGAAAGAAAGAAAGATACTTTATTGAAAAATAAAGAGAGAAACGGATTGAGAGGTGAATAACGACGGAAAAGAAAATAAAGATAAAGATACTAAGAAAATGTCAAGTAATATATTAGAAATATATGTAACTTTGACAGAAAAATGAAAGCACGAGAGGGAAAGAAAGAAACATAAAATAATATAAAATCAAAACAGTATAGAAATAAAATAGTAGCTATATACGATTCTACTGTTGTTTTAAATACTAAAATTCTCATCCTTGAATTTACTACATGCACGACATTTGAAAAGTTTGAAATCCCTCCGGAATATGTATGGGATTAACTTGACAAAAGAGTGAAAACAAATGAAAATGATCTCTAAGAATCATTGAAAAAAAGAATGGAATCAATGATTAAACTTATACTTTGAGAAACTTTTACAACGAATTCCAATAATTTTTGTTGCAGTAATCAAGGTTAAAGGAGGATATTTTGACAAGAGCAAAATTTAATCATAAAATGCCTTCTGTTTTTGTCATAATAAAACTTCTAATGAAAAATCATGTTTCACTTCCTTTTAACTATATATAATAATTTTCTCTTATTGAAAATGCAAAACAATAACTTTTGGGACCAGTTTAACAAAATGGCCAGTGGTGACCTCAACCTTTTGAATTTTATATACGATTCCACTGTACAAAAGTGACATCTTTCTGTTGTTTTAAGGGATATACTGATCGTCCTAGAATCCGCTACATACTAATTGATATATGTTATTAATATTAATTGCATTAAATTGAATACATTCTATCAATAGAATTGAATATATTAAATTCTATTAACATTTAATTACACATTCAAAGAGCAATTTTAAAGAAATTGTACTAATTCATTAATTACATACGTAAATTACATAAATAAATACAATTTAATTGCATTACATAAATTACATTACATTGCATTACATAATTTATACTTACATAATTACATCTAATTAACATAACATAATTACATAATAAATAATATAATAATTACGTAACATAATATAATTACATTACACAGATTACGTCACATAAATTAAATAAGTAAGTTACATAAATTCATTAATTGCATAGATGTTAATTTATTCACTAATTTATGGTACAGAAAAAGTACAAATGATTCAACACTAATAGTACACAATGTAAAGATTCAATTTTAGATTATCAATAGAATTGAATACATTCTATCAATATAAAATATTAGAATCAATATTATTGAGCATAATTTATAAATCTATTGCATTAAATACGTCAATTAACATATGTACATATTAATTGCAATCATGTAAAGACATATGTGAGAACTGTTTTAGTACTACGAATATAACAAAATATGCTCTCACTTTTTGCAAAATGCATCAACTAGGACTATATGAGATTCTGTTATATATAAAATAGAGGCTCAGTTTTCTATTTTTATAAAGTAAGGAGATTAATAAAATAAAAAGATAAAAAATCACCATAAAAGTCTCCCTAATCCGAAAGCAACATCGACTCCCTAATCAGAATAATATCGACTCCCTAATCCGAGAGCAGCATCGACTCCCTAATCCGCGAATAGCATCGACTCCCTAATCCGAGACCAACTTCTCCCTCTAATCCGAGAAAAGCATCGATTCCCTAATCTAACAGCAGAATTGATTTCATAATCCTAGTGCAGCATCGAAGCCGGTTAGATGAAATGTTTGGTAAAAGGAAAGCTCTCCTCAAATGAAAATGTTTGCTTACCTAATGTACGCATGTTTCTTTCATAAGGAAAGACGTTAAGATCACAAAATTAAAGGAAACGGCGCGAAAAAACTATAAGTTATTGTAAATAGGAATTACGGAGACCATTTTTAAATATATTTTCAAACGTGTTAAAACGTTCATTAATGATGGATGTGCTGACCACTTTTTATTGTCAGTTTTTGATCAAGATTTTTTTTTTAATCATTTCACCCCAAGCAAGGCAATAAAGCCACTAGTACGTAAGAGGTTACTGTGTGTTGGAGATTATGAGAAAAACTAGTATTAAGGAGAGAGGACAATAAAAGAAGAGTGATTTAAGTAGGCAGAATATAAAGACTGTCATTGCATTTAAATTTTTGAAGATCAACGTTGACTGGAACAGCAAAAGCCGGAAGAGAGTTCTACAAGCGAGACGTGTGATAGGAGAAACTGTTAACATAGAACATGCGGTTACATCTACCCATTTCAGCTGTAAAATGATAAGACCTTGCTGCCAATCTAGTCGTTCAATTATGTGCCATGGGTGATACATGCTTAGGCGATCATGTATCTTTCGATGCATGACTGACGAGGCAGATTTTTCCCGCAGTAGGTTGCCATTTCTTTCTGCGGTAGACCAGTTGCCATCCAAGGCTATAGAACCCGGTCTGTCCTGCTATTTATTCATAGATGGACAGAGAAGAGGATTCATCAAGGCTATTAGCACGTAAGTTAATGTAATGGACTTGGCTGGAATTCGAAATCTGCACTCCGATTCCTCAATCCGAGCCACTATCCATTACTTCTCCATGCCTCACAGGCCAATCTAGTACTGCACTTGAATTCTTAAAGTCTATGTACCAGAGAAGAAAGTTCGTCAGAGCATTTACCTTTAAAAAATATATATCTATATATATATATGTGTGTGTGTGTGTGTGTTAAACGACCTGATGTATAATCATGAACGTTCTCAAATTCATAAGCCCTGATATAGTAAACGTCACTGAACAGGCGCTACTTTTGTTTCAACTTCCTTCTCCAGCGACCTCCGTTTAAAATATCTTTGAACCTTAAAACACGCACTGATTTTTAGAAATTATAATGTTTATTAAAATGTATGAAAAGTTAAGAAATTTGGATCAGGTTCAATTTTTCTATTCTCAAAAGAATAAATTGGAGACTCCAAAATTTGCTTGAGGATGAAATGGAACTAATGTCTTTAATTCAATTACAAAATTAAATTCGGAGCTTTTAGCTTCCATTTCTGAAACATGGTTGGAACTGTGTAGCGAAAAACCATATTTTATGTCTATTAATTTATAATATTAATGCTCTTTAAATTTACATTGAGCTCTTTAAATTTACATTGAGCTCTTTAAATTTACATTTTTTGTAAAAATAAAATTATCTATAAGAACACCGGATTATATATCTTATTGTTCTTTCTTTTTATTAATATACATTTAAGACCGATCATAAATATATATCAAGCTGTGAAAATCAAGGCAAACTAATGATGATGCTGAGTGCAGATTATCTTCATAACTCCATTCGGCCTAATCCATGTGATTCAATATTTAGGATTCAGTATCATTTTTCATTAATGAAAGTAAAACAAGAGTTGTCTACTGTTGTTTGATGCTTCTGTTTCAAAGGATTATGTCCTCTTCCCATCAAAGTGGGAGTGGCGTTGAAAAAAACAAAACAGTAGAAGTATCATTAAAGTCCCAATTAATTCACTTTTTCTACAACACAAAACATGTTCTCATCTTCAATTAGAGATTTTAGTTGTTATCACTAATTTTACAGCTACGGATAACAATGTCGGCAGCAAATGGCCTTTCTGACTGGTGTAAGATATTGTCTATTACAATATATAATGATTTGTGTCCAAAGATACGAACTTCATGACGTGTTTTTTTTTGGGGGGGAGTAGCCTTTCTCTTTATTTCGGACAGTCCAGTACAAGTTGTATCTATGGTGTGAAATGGCGTCACTGCGAAGTCAATGTATCTTTTGCACACAGACAACATCGACGTTTGGATTTTGAAATCATCTGATGTTGTCTGCACACTGATTATTGCAACTTGAGATTTTAGTTGATATTTTAGTTGATAGGTTGAGGATATGTGTCATAGATAAATGTCGACCCTAGACTTGAATAGGTTAACATTGTTGTGATCGGGGTCATTCCACAAAGTGGTACAAGTATATATATATATATATATATATATATATATATATATATATATATATATATATACACGACAATTATATATATATATATATATATATATATATATATATATATATACATGACAATTATATATATATATATATATATATATATATATATATATATATATATATATATACATTACAATTTTTAAAAAAAGCTCTTAGAGTCATTGAAAAAAGAATGGAATCAATTATCAGACTAAGAATTTGAGAAACCCTTGTGAAGAATGCCAAAAATTTGTGCTACCAAGGACATGTTGACGAGAGCAAAAATTAGTCATAAAATGCTTTTTTCTTTTTGTCATAATAAATTTCCTAATTTTCTCTTATTCAAACTAGTATTGGGGCCAATTTAAAACTTACTAGTGGTGACCTGAAACTTTTGTAATGCAGTGCATATATATATATATATATATATATATATATATATATATATATATATATATATATATATATATATTAATTTAAACAGAAACAGACCACTTTAAGTTTCCTTTGTTAAAATTTATTTCGCCAGAGATTTTCTTTTTCTCTGGATCATCAGACCTCCCTTCCAAGGACGAAAAATGAATTTAAACTTACACTTATGCAGGGCAGTATTAAGCTTATGTAAGGTGATATAGAGAGTGGTGAGAGATAGTGCGACAGACATGGTCGCAATTAGAGAGGGAAGGGAGTCATAGGAATGCTTTTAAATTTATTTTTAGTTTTATTTTATTACAATACTTAATATTGAGGAGGGATCGGATTACCAGGATTTTCATTATAATACTTATTAGTATTTATGCAGTGGTATTAATTTCGCTGGCGAGGAGTATAATTATGGACTGATGCGGTAATGATAATTGTGGTTCGGTAGTAATTGTGGGGGAGCGGGTGATGTTTATAACAGTTGTAGCAGCAAATAGTTATGCTAAAATGATAGAGGCGATTGTAATAATGGTGGTGGAATGGTAATAACATTATCATTATTATGATCGTATTTGGAATTAGAAAATAATTGATAGTGTCATGGCGTCAGTGGTTTCTCTTTTCGTGTTCATAGAGTCAATTGTGGTTTGTATTTGTTTCCACGTCTGCAATTAAAAATTATATCAATATATATATATATATATATATATATATATATATATATATGCATTTAGAAATATATAGATATCTTGATATATGCATGACTGCATTTGTGTGCGTATATATATATATATATATATATATATATATATATATATATATATATATATCCTCAATTTTCTCCCATAATTAATCTTTCTTATTTTTAATCATGTCGCCCTACGCAAGGAAGAGTGAGAATAGTGAGGATTGAGGTAAGGAAAAAAGATAAACAGGGGTTCAAAAAGACAGTAGATGGCGATTGATGCTGCATTTAAATTTTTGAAGATGGAATTTATCAGGGAAACAAGGGAGTTCCACAGACAGGAAGGGCGATAAAAGAAACTATTTGAGTAGAAGTTGCGGTTGCCTTTAACTATTTCAACAGTAAACGGATGGCACCATAGATGCCAATCTAGTAGCACTCTTAAATTTATGTAGTCAAGGCACTAGGAAAAGTACCTCATAGGAGCATTTACCATAACAATGTTTGTAGAAAAGACAGAGGGGAGCCATGTAATGTGAGAAAGGGATTGAAATCGAGATGCCTGGAAAGGATCATTACAGATCCTTCCTTGAATCTTGTCAAGAATTTCGAGATATACAGCCGGGAGCACCAGACCAACTATGATGACAATATTCAATGAACGAGGGAATGGTATATTTTTTAATTGTTCAAGATGGATTCTGACGAGAATGTGTGTCTGGAGCGACACAGTGAACCAACCTTACTCGCAGTAAATCTAGCAATTACTTCAATATAATCTGCACACATTATATCAGTGAAAAACGTCAGCCTAAGAATGCCGAAAGCGTTGATCTCTCATAAGAAAATTTTTTCTGGCACGACACAGTGACCCAACTTTCCTTGCAGTAGATGCAGCTATTGATTCGATCTAGTCTCTCAGCTCCAGGTCAGTGGAAAACGTGAGTCTGTCTAGCGTCATCCATGCAGATGGCAGGCGGAAAAGGTAATCAAGCTCTCGCACTTAGTCTAATTGTGAACTGTAAAATTCCACTAATATATCGATCTTGTTATCCTAAATATTTTATCGATGCAAAAATTTTACCAGCGATCAGATATTTAGCACCCACTGTAATATATCTATATCAGTCATTTTGTGACTGTTTGCTATCTATCTATCTATCTATCCATCTATCTATCTATCTATCTATCTCAGGTTGTACAAATCTATCTATCATATTCTACTCTATCTCATACTGAACTATTGACCAATCAATCAATCTTTATCGGTTTATTCATATTTCAGTATTTATATGCAATATTCATTATCTATCTGTCTATTTATATATCTACGTTTATTTATTATCTCTCTCTATCTATCTCTCTCTCTCTCTCTCTATCTATCTATCTCTCTCTCTCTCTATATATATATATATATATATATATATATATATATATATATATATGTGTGTGTGGGGAAAGAGAGAGTGTTGGTGTGCGTAGGTTTCTGTAACTGTGTTTGCTCATATCTATCTGTCAATCTCTCTCTATATATGTATGTGCGCATGTTTTTGCTCAATGAGGTTTCTGCTTATCTATCTATCTATCTATTGATCTCAGTCTGTTCATATATATCTCTTCATATCTCTCTTTGTCAATCATTTTATATTCTTACATTTAGTCTGTACCATTCTGCTTCTAACTCAATTTTTCTCATTCCTTTTCTCTCTTTATATATATATATATATATATATATATATATATATATATATATATATATATATATATATATATATACAAGGATTGGTGTATACGAAATGAATTCCAATAACCAACAATTATGATTCTTAAAAGAGTGCTCAATATAGAGTAGACCGAATATATATATATATATATATATATATATATATATATATATATATATATATAAAGAAATATAGTCTTAATGTGTGCTATATTTATGGAATAAAGTGCTCAATATCAGAGACAGAGCGTGTGTAAATATAAAAGTGAACATAGAAGTCAACACTTAGAGGCGACAGTCTGTTTCATGCTATATGCAATCGTCAGGGCACATATGCTGTTATTTTTCTCGGCTATTTATATATATACGGGTTAGTGGTGCATTGTGGGTATTCTATTATGGCGGTTATTTTACCGGAAGTCGTTTGTTTATTTATTTGGGTCAAATCATATTGCTTGTTTATATTTTTTATTTTTTTTGTTTCGTATTTTATTTATTAACGTAGTAAAAATTTGTTTATATCACTTATTTAACAGTTTTGTTTTGGTTTGAGAATTTAATTAAAGCTATTTGTTCAATTTT
>OZ010574.1:22267808-22285308 GCA_963932145.1 Acanthosepion lycidas | reverse complement strand
GGCACTTTCCAAAGGGACCGCACGCTGGGATCAATCCCTCCAGTCTAATAACATCATGAAGTCTACTTCCTGACAAATCAACCATGGTGAGATTCGAACCAGGTTCTCATGGTCAGAATGCGAACGTTCAAACTACGCACACATATATATATATATATATATATATATATATATATATATATATATATATATATATATATATATATATATATATATATATATATATATATATATATATATATATATATATATATATCGTGCAGCGTCCGTAGTAACCATTGTTAACGCCTGCCATTTCACATTACTAAGAATTGCATGAACTGAACCGGAAAGGTTGTTTACGGAATTATCTAAGCATGGTTTTGATTAGAGCAAGACCTCGTGGAGCACACACTTGCAGTGACATCTAAATAATGCTTTATAATCTTTATAATAAATCATTATACTGGTAGGAAAACAGGAAACAATACAATGTGAGGTCTGTCGCTCTCATTATTTAAGGTGAAAATAAGCAAAAGAACTTGACTTGGGCGAATTTCTAATAGATTATTATTCATTTTGAGACACATTTCATCTTCATTTTTAGGTCTATGTTTCGCAGGTTTACTTAGTTCTAATACAGTGAATAGGCAGCGGGTATAATGAATAAAGAAAAACGCTCACAGTGCGGTTCGAACTCACATAATGTTGCTTCAGTGAATCCTGGTTGGTTGCATCAGGTGCTACAAGTAGTCAAGCAAACAGAACCATAAAGCGGACAGAAAATCAAATCAAACCTTAAACTCATCATTTCATTCCATAACGTCTCTCGGCGTCATATTTATTTTAGTATTTAAATTATTAGCATTGTTTTTTATTATTACTCTTAATTGATGCATTATCAGACATTATTGTTTATTTTTAAATAGTATTGACTATCATGTTTATTTTTATTAGATGAAGCATTCTCAACCATTATTATTGACTTTTGACTAGTATTTACTTTCATCTTTATTTTTATTAGATGAATCAGTGTAAGCTATTATTATTAGTTTTCACTGCAGGGTGCCCCACAAATAAACAAGAAATTTGGTACAGTTTAATTATTGGAATTTTTGTTACAGTTATTTGAAACAAAAGCAGAAATTTAGTAGCTTAAAACAGAACAAAAACACGAACGAATGTCAGATGTGGTGTTCAAACTAAAGAACTCTGGCAAAATTTCTTGACATTTTTTTCAGTCCCCAAGTCTAATGTTCTTTCTTAAAGAGATCAATCTTTCTTAAAGAGATCAATCTTTCTTAAAGAGATCAATCACCTTGCGTTGAAAATTTGATAACTGCGACAACCTTGAACAACAAATGGTTAAAAAAAAGTATATGTTAGTTACTTTTTTTAGTTCATTCATATAGTAAAATATATAGTTAATTTTTTTCATCATATGATAAATCGAAAAGTTACTGTTGTTTTTTTCTTTTTTTAGGGGTGGGGCACCCTGTGCTATTTAATTTCATCTTGATTTTTATGAGATGAAGCATTCACAACTATTATTATTTACTTTTGACGAGTATTTACTTTCACCTTCATTTTTAATTGCATTTTTAAAGCCTTGTCCTTCATACCGTTGATCTACGGCTGTGAATCACAATCTACTTTCGAATCTCTCCCAGAATTCCTAAAAATGTCAATCACAAGCGGATCTTCGTCAATAAATCAATCAATGCATCGATCAATTCGACTTTTCTTGTAGGAATCTAATTCTATTGTCTCCTGAAACCAATATATCGATCAATCGGCTTCAGTTTTTCGATGACCATTTCTTCATCAGCTTATTTTTTTTTCTTTATCTGCTTCGCTGTGTCTCGGTCACATCCCATCCTTTGAAGTAATGCTGTCTCCAGTGATCAGTTAATAACTTCTCGAGCTTATACGGCTCTTCTTTGATCAGTTCAGACCTTTTCAGCTAAGAAAGACCATGCTACTTCGACAGAGTCGAATTTCCCTCATTCCCCTCCCCCGTATTCCAAACGTAAGGAGAAAAATTCACCGAAACAGGTTTTTGAGAGACTGACACCCGGATGGATAGTTTCCTGAACATTACAATCTTAACCCCTTCGAGTCAAGAACAAATTGTGACCTATGGGCAAAAGGTCTTTTTGAAGGTGCGCAGAGGCGATGATTATATATACATAATCGTCGCTTCTGCGCATCTTCTCTTTTGTTCATATCACACAGCTAATTCATCATAACAGTAGTCCTCTAACTTGGGTATTCTTCAAGCCTTATCAGGATTTGCCAAGCGTAGCTTAGATGTGGCACAAGGACGAAAGTAGGAGATACCTAGTGAGGATCGAATTCACTACCCAGTCATAACTGTTCTCGCAAGACAAGCTTGCTAACCATTACACCGCCTCGAGGTGCCCTCTTCAAACGTTATATTCGATGAACTAAAAAAATCTACTATATTCAAAATTTTAACCATCAATCAAATTAACTATCGATATATTTGTCCCACGTTGACCTTATCTTTGCCTATATCACTACTGAAATACATATTGGGGTCTCTGTTCACGATATCTGAGCGATTACCTTTGATTGTTCTATCTGTGTGTATTGTAAAGTGCCATTATTATTATTATCATTATTATTATTATTATTTATTTTCTTTGATTTCTGGCATTTACACATTTCTTTCCGGGTCCCGCCCAGGGACCTAAGGTTAGAAATGGCATCATGACACATTCCACTGACAAAAAAAAAAAAAAAAATACATAGATAAAGCCCTTCGTAGAGTGTGCGCTGTACTTGTCAGAACAAGTTTTTGTGTCTCCTTGAGGCATGGACTTCCAGGAATCCCTTCAATTAGTCTACTGCAATCTTTTCCAACCAGTCCTAGGGCTCCAACTACAACAGGATTGTTGATGTTCCCATATGCCACATTTTCTATTATTATTATTATTATTATTATTATTATTATTATTATTATTATTATTTCCTTTGATTTCTGGCGTTTACACATTTCTTTCCGGATCCTGCCCAGAGACCTAAGTTTAGAAATGGCGTCATGACACTTTCCACTGACAAAAAAAAATTACATAGATGTTTGATTGATGATGTTCTTTGCTGGGTTTTCGAGTGCAGTGAAGAATGATGTTATGACTTGTCGATACTCTTCACGAGACCATTTCGTTCGTTTTCTTTTTATTAGTTGATTTGGTACTGAGTCACTTGATCCAAGGTTGGCAATAGTCCGGGATTGGTGACCTAGTGTCTCTTCGCTTGTGGAAGAGTTTGTTCCAGTGACAGTTTTTTCGTCCGCAGACTGGTTCCTCTCTGAGGGACGCGGCCCTTGTTGACCCGAGTAACGACTAATCCGGTATGAAATTTTATTCGTATTCATTCAAATTGGTAGAGATATGCGTTTTAACCTTGACCGCCAAGGAGCAATTATGTTTAAGTTATCAGCTTTAGGACGATTCTCGAAGAAGATCCAAGAGCACGCCCAACCAATGAGATTATTATTATTATTATTATTATTATTATTATTATTATTATTATTATTATTATTATTATTATTTCCTTTGATTTCTGTTGTATACATAATACCTACGGTTAGAAAGAGCTTCATGTCATTTTTTTTGTTTTTCTTTGTTTTTTTTTTTAAATGAAAAAAAAAAAAAATCTAAAATCACATATTTTACATAGATAAAGCTCTTCGTAATATGTAAACTGTACTTTTGAGTACAATGTTTGTATTTATTTAAGGCATGGGCCAACAGGAGGCTATCAGAACATTTTCCAATCAATCCGAGGGCTCTAACTACAACATAGATATTGATCTCCCTAGGTGCCACATTTTTTTTAACTTTCCACTTCAATATCCTTATATTTTGATAGGTTTTTTGAAAATCTTCAAAGATACATTGCAGTCTGCAGGGACTGTCATATCTATAAGAAAGCCCATTCTGTTCTTGTAGTCATTGATCACGATGTCTAAGTGATTACTTTTATTGTTCTGTTTGTGTGTAAAATGCAAAATCCTATAAAATTGCCACATTTTCTACCTCTGTAACCGGGTCTGGGTGATGTCCATACCAGTTTCTAGCAAATTCCTGCCCGTAAAAGTTGCATATTTTGAAATGCAGGGAATGGCCCAATCTACCATTATAATTATTATTATTATTAAAAATATTTTCTACTTTTTTTATTATTTTGCTAAATACACTTTAATTGCCTACTCTAGACATAACTCTCGATAAACATGAGAGAAACATTTCAATAATCTGTAATAATTATAATGACAATTCACGTTGATCTTATCTACACTTTGTCAATATAAATATTTGAAATCTATGAAGCTAAAAATTAAAGGTTATTTCTTAAAATATTTTTAAAGGTATATCAACTGAGTTTGATTAAAGTTCTCAAGTAGCTTATTGTGAAAATAATGTCAAGTCTTTAAAGGATAACAGGGATATTAGGGAAAACCCGACACGAATCCCGTAAGAGATTATGGTCGTAGATCTAACATCGCTGCTGCAGTTGCGTATCTAAGGCAAGAGAGACTGACGGAGTTCATTTATATGCATGATGGTTTTGATCTCGGAGTTTTCCTTCTCCTCGAATTGCCACTGAGAATGAATGACAATACAGCGAAAGCAACTAAGGAGAAACGTTTCTGACAACGGAATTTTATAATATTACATTTCAAAACATGAAGTCGAGGTACTAAGGACAAATTCTCATCAGAATATTTGCCATGAAAATATTTCTATGAAAGCTACATGGAAGCTACGTTAAGGCTGTGCAAAAATAACTGAAGCCAAGATGCCAGATTCGGACCAATAATATTGCTGATTCTTTATATTTTGTCGAGAATCTCTAGATATGTATCAGAACCGTCAGACCAGATGTGGAATCAATATCCAATGCATAAACAAATGGTAAACGTAAAAAGGTAGAAGACAGAACCGTATTAGAAAAAATGATAGGTTCATTTGCAGCCGCGCTCAGTTTGCATTTAAAATTTCCAGAATACTTACATTTATTTGCAATTGTACGTGATCTATTCGAAACTGGCTTGATAAATTTCATAAAATCTACCGTTTTCGACAGTGAAAGTTCGGATTCATTTGCGTTGCGAGCAGCCATCTTTTGCGTTGTTTGCATACATTCACTGCAGAATAGCTACCAGTGTAGTTAGCATTGCGAGCGCGTCTACGTAAATAGATCTCGTGCACAGTAAATGAGACAAATTTAGACAAGAAAGATCAGTTCCACGCTTAGTTTTTCGTAGTCTTCCACGTTTAGCTTTCCGCAGCGAATATATGCAAACAACGACTGTAGTGGCTGCTTCCAACGACACGAATGAATCCGAAATTTCAGTCGATAACTCCAAAATGGTGGATTTTATCAAATTTATCAAGCCAGATTCGAATGGAGCATGGACAATTAAACATAGATGTAAGTATTCTGGAAATTTGTAATACGAACAGTGTGCGGCTTTTACACTGCAAATTAGCTATATTATCTAGCACAACTCAGTGAACCGACTTTTCGAGCAACAGACCTAACAGCAGACCTGTATATACGTTAGCTCAATAAGAGTATGTCGCTATGAGATTCCGAAGAAAAACCGAAAGGACTGTCGGGAAAAGTCAATCGTATTAATTGTAAGAATATGGACAGAATGGTAGTGAGCAAAAAGGGAAACCCAAAATGTGAGTTATACATAGGGGACGTCAGTATTAAACAAGTATGATAATGCACCGACGCAGTCAGTGTAATTGATATGTCCCGGAAAGGGATATATATGTGTTGCAGTTTTTTGTGTACGTTATGTACTAGTGAGTTAGCCCAAATGACTTGACTCACTTTATAGTCCACCAATAGAAGGTTAAACAATCAGAAGACGTAGAACATTCAATCCGTCGTGTATAAAGGCGGCCATTTTGTTTACCCTACCCGAATGTCTAGTTCCAGCTTGTCAGGCGAAGAGAAACAGAAGGAAGAACTACGCTCTGCTACTTTTACCAAAATATCCACTGCTAACGTGAAACACGCTTCCCTACTGTCTTCGAAATATTCACTGCTAACCTCTGGATTCTATACTCGAAGACGACCGTCATCATGAACAGCAATATGAACGAAGTTGCTAAGTGATTTTGGCTACTATAACCAAGTAGAATATGGTAGCAATAATCGACTCGTACGCGTCGTAGTCGCAGGTAAGAAGTGTAGATCAATGGCGTAGTCCAATAGGCGTCGTTATAGACTTAGCTCTCAGACTAAGGCTCTGACTCTCGTACCTACACGTCCGTCTGTATTTATGACGGACACCAGCCAATCATATTCCAGTGAGGAGGAACACAGGTGTATGAATATTAAATTATATCAGTAATAATAGAAAATCGAAAGTGCGACATAGAAATGCGAAAGCGCTTAGTAATAACAAGAGAGTTTTTGCAGAATCTTACGAAGTCACTGAGATCGTAAATATAATATAGAGAACGACCTTTGCTGCGGGACAATGAAAATTAATCTAAACATTTTAAGAAAGAGATTTCTAATTCAATATACAATCAAGCCATCGGGTAGATTTTCCTTTAATTCGTCTAAACACGAAAAGACAATGTTTTTCGAATAGACATCCAATCCAAATCTTTCTAAAAACTGTCATGTATGAGCCTGAAGTGTTAGTGTCTCATTTTTAAATTTAGAAGCCAGACACTTATTTATAAATATAAAAGAATTCTTGTATCTGAATCCCACTCCGTTCCTTCTATAAAATGTTCAGTTCTAAATATATGTGGCAAGCGAAACGAACTGTATATTATTTGGCTGATATCTAATCATCTTTGCATAATTTTAGACAAACTTTAAAATATATTTAAACGTTACTGGATTCTGCTTTTCTTCAAGAATTGCTTCGTTTAAATGATACATTGTTGTTAATTGTTGTAGCATACCTATGCACGATAATGGGTATGTCCCCATTCATATAAATATAGTAGTAAATACTGTATGTTAGTCTACAATTGGATATTTGTCTCCATCTGTGCTGGTCAAACACTCTGCTTCCGGGTAGAGAGGATCCCCAGACGAGGTTATATCGAAGGGAGGAGTCTCGTCTAGGGAAACAGCTAACTGAGGCCGTTTTATATGGGGTCTACGGGGAAATTTTGGCCGAGCCTACTGGCTCGGATACTCCACATTAAATTCGGCCTTGTGCCACATATGCGTAGGGCGGTTGGTAGATATCCTGCAGTTGGAGATTCATTGTTAAATTCACTTGACTCACTTCTAGCAGTTGACTACTTCTATGCCCCGCTGGTGAATCTTATATGTGTTGTTCTTGTCCTGACTATTATCGTCCATTACCAACCTTCGTTTGATTATTCTATTCGGTAACTATCCTTAGGTTACAACATTAATATAGACATAAAAGTTCCTCGAGAGTTATATTTGAATTTTATTATAAAGTAATGATGCAGTAGGTGCAAGTATGATTTTAAATTATTATTTTATAAATAAAAAAATTAAAGAATTAACTGATTTTTTTTTTAATCTTACATATTTTTTTATTACCATAAACGTTGTATTCCGTCGGTATGGGTGTTTAAGTAGACACCCTGCTTTTGTAAAACAGAGAAATTAAATGCTACTAGCCTAGAGGCAGAAATTATTTTTTGAAAAGAAAAAAAAGCATATATGTCGTCGAGAGCCACGCCTGCAGGATCTCGGCAACGAAACTTACAAGAATCATTTACCTACAAACTGAAGATTATTCTGGCATTGGAATATGTTCCGACGCTCCGCGAAGACTGAGTTACTGGAGGAACAAGGTGGCTCTTCTGAGCTCAGTGACTTCACGGCATGAAGTTAAGCAGTAGCATTTGCGGAACCCAGTAGAAATCGAACCTGTATTGCCTATTTAATGAGGAAAACTGCTTTCAAGTAAGCTTTCTCTCATATTTCGCTCGAGAAGCCATAACAGCAAAATATACCACAGAGAAAGACATAGCTGAGATGGGTCTGACCCTCCAGATACGCTCCTATCTTAGCCAGGTTTCCTCTACGGTCTTTCTACAAATCCTCATTGGTCTGCGCACCCGAACAGGATTTCTACTCCAAAGAGGCTCACACTGGTTTTATCGATTGCATCCAGAAAAACATAACCAATCATCTTGCGACACCGCAATTAGATTTTGTCTTGAAGATCACTTTGAACATCTCTCTCCATGACCTCTTAGTTATGTTGTCTCTCCATGCGATTCCAAGTATGTATTCATTACCATATTGTATATCTAAAAAATGTGTGTCTATAAGAATTTGTATGCAGAGGAATTCATTTAATACAAATCACAATCACGCATATAAAACAAAAAATAAAAAACATAATTGTCTCTGTTACAGCTTTAATTAGTTTGTTTACATAGATTTTATATATCACTAGCAGGAGAGCCCGGTGTTGCCCGGGGATGTAACAGTAAGAGATAGATCAAGTATCGACCATCATAAAGACTGAAAAATAAAATGGACAAAGATTATTGTTTAAGGTTGACGAACACGCATGTCTTACTTAGTTTTTTTTAGTTTTTTTTTTATGAATTGGTCAAACTCAAACTCATTGTTTTCAATCGTTATGAGTCTACCGATTGAATAGAATTTTATTATAAACAATTGTCTTGTAAATGGAATTTTTAAAGCATTCTGAATGGAAAAATTTAAAGAAAAAAGTCTGCAAGACAATAAGAAACACTACCTACCAAAAAAAAAGTGAAGTTTTGTTGAAATCGGTTGAAAAATGTAGGAAATCCGATCCCATGTATAAACGAACACACACACACAACCAACCTGGGTTTTATAATAAGTATAACTCGATAACTCGATATTAATAAGTATAACTCGATATGAGTTGTCCTCCTTTCATTTATGCCTCTTAATCGTGTCTTCAAATTTATTCCGTGCAAAAATAATTGTGTTTTTCCAATTATTGGCGCTGTCAGAACCACCGCAAGGTAATTTTACCTAGTCCTGTGAAGTTTTGTTGAAATCGGTTGAAAAATGTAGGAAATCCGATCCAATATATAAACGTACACACTCACACACACGCACTCAGAATCTGCGTTTTATAATAAGTAAGATTACTGGCAGCTGCACTCGAAAATGACCTCCAATCAGTAGTTAGCTTGGGCAAGGAATGCCTTGTAACTTTTAACGCATCCCAAAGAAAATTGCTTTCATCTAATCAACCATTGAGAACTTTTTCCGTCTCGAATTAGCATAGCTGATGTCAAACTCCATGACAGCAAAACTTTCGGCCTCCTGGGCTTACGTTACCACTGACATGAAATGGAGCGATCATATTGAAATAATTACTAAGTCTACTGATAGGGAAGTTAGGGTCACTGTATAACGACAGACAAAGCTTCTCGTCAGAATCCATTTTGCAAGGTAGGCGCGTTTTACCCCCCCCCTCCGACCGAGAGAGGGCCGTTTTTTGAGGCGCCATTTTGGCCTCTGTCAATTTTTTTTTTTTTTGAACACGGTTTTATCGCCATCCGCCATTTTGAAAATTTATTTTTAAACTGACGTTACATTATCAGTCATCAACTAATAATATCCATCGTGTATTTGCATGTTCGGTGCAGCGTGTACTATGCAGCAGGAACCCCCGATGAGGCTAGAGCCCCAAAAGTTTCAGCAGCTTTTTTTTTCTTTTTCTTTGTGTATTTTTAACTTTTTTCTACCTAAATTATATTATCAATCATCAGCAGCTATAATCGACAGGTCCGGTGCTTATTATCCACGAACCACTCACCCGCGTGGGGCACCCTGTGCCTAACGGGAATGGGGGGAAAGAAGTGCTAATCTCAGTAACGCTTACTTTTTTAAATTGGAATTTTATTTCTGAACAGTTCTTTTAAATAAATATATGCATTTATTTAGCTATGAGTCGTATGGCAGGAAACATTTTTTGACTTTTTTGGTGCAAATGCATTACGAGACCTGGTGAAGGAGACGCTAGTAAGAGACGCTAAACCATATATCACTGTAAATATAAATTACGGATTATGTCATTCCTCAAATGTTTAGTTGGTTGCGGTGGTTTTTTTATGTGTTGGAATCTTTGTAAAACTTCTTTTCTTTTTTTCAGCGGACATGCGCCGGCGATTAATCTTTATGGAAATGTAAAAGTTTGCGACTTAAACATTTTTTTTTCGAGCAAAATTTAGTCATGAAAATATTAGTGGTTATTACAAAAAGAATAACATTTTCTCAGATTTTTTTAAATAAACAAAACTATTCGTTAAAAAAGTAAATAATGAAAATATATTAGGTTCGTGCAAAAATAATGTCGTTTTTAGGCGTTAAAAATACGTCAAAAAACGACATTTTTTTTTTTCAAAAACCTAATACTAAAATTAAATTGAAAATTAAATTTGTTAATTCCCTGATTTTCGGTAATTTTAAAAATTCCCTGCCCTTTCCCCACCACCACCACCACCATTTTCTTTCCAGGGTATGTGGCCCTCAGATTTGGGAAACTTTGAAATCAATATGTAGCAGAAAGAGGAGTAATATCAAAGTTTCAGAGTGGGACACGAGACCCTAACGCCGACCAACTTGCACCTTTATAGATATACCATTCGCCTGTGCATTGAATGTTGCTGTTATATCTGCTCTGGGACTAGTAAGTTGATATTTACTTGAACCCCCCCACACACACACACTGAGTCAGGATGTGACACAAGGTCAGTTTTTAACGTGGGGACCCGAGTGTTTTCACTCTCGGGCCGCTGTTCTAAGCTGGTCTAAGCTTGTCCAAGCTGGTCAGAGCTGGTCTAAGCTAGTAATAGCTGGTGCAAGCTGGTCAGAACCAGTCCAAGTTAGTCGTAGCCGTGATACCACCAGGACAGGGACGGAGCCTTGTGCCAGGTAAGTATCAATATAGTCATTCTCCAGCGTAGCTTAGATGTGGCACAAGGCCGAATGTAATGGGCACCCAGTGAGGATTGAATTTGTTTATTTGTATAACTGATGCATTTGATAAATTGTTATCTATGGTGTCCTTTAAAAAAAAGTTTATATTCGGTCTTTATTCATACTGTCGTCTTATAGATATATCTACTGTATTACCTTTTATCTTCATTAATGTACGTACGTATATCAGAGGATTGATACTCCCACGTGATGTCTCATTTTTCTTCGGTTTTCATTTACCACGACTGTCGAACATTAATAAGTTCAGTCGAAAACCAATATGTCCGCCTTCCATCGAAAGATCCAGAATTCTTAATGTAAGAATTTGTGGATCTTGATATGTTTTATTCTCAGTGTCTCCAGTCCTCCAGCAGAACAAACGAAAAAAAATATGGGGAAAACCAAAAACAAAGTAGTTTTGTCATTAAATGCCTAATAAAGAAATTATTTCTGACGGTCAGAGTATGTGGTAGCTGTAACTGTTTATTAAATAGCTGAACTAGAAAAACGAAAAAAAAAGACTGAATGAAACTCTATAAATGTCCAAAAATCTTTGATGTGAGCATGAATTTTTCGCTTGACTCGTTCCTTAATCGATACTTCCGGTTTAAAAAGATTTCTACTTCCGGTGCATTTAATCGATTGGGACTTATATTTGCTTTATTTTTATATTTATTTTTTTGCTTTTAAATTTTCTTTTCATCTAGTTCTCGTCTCATGCCACTCTCTCTCTCTCTTTGTTTTGCTCATTTTTCCTCTCTCTCTCTTTCTTACTTTCGCTCATTTCTCACTCTCTCCCTTTCTCTATCTATCTATCTATCTATCTGTCTGTCTGTCTCATTTTTCTCGTCCTCTCTTCTTCCTTTCTCTCTCTTTCCTTCGCTCATTTCTCTCTCACTCATTTTTCCTGCTCTCTCCTTCTCTCTCTAATTTTTCTCCCTCTTTCTGTCTCATTTTTCTCTCAATCTCTCACTTTTCTCTTGCTCTCTGTTTCTCTTTCTCATTTCCCTCTCTCACTTTCTCCCAATCACTTCACTCGCACTCTCTTTAGTTCTCTCATTTTTCGCGTTCTCACTTGCTTTCTCTCTCATTTCTCTCTTTCTATATCTCATTTCCCCCTCTCTCTCTTTCTATCTCTAATTTTTCTCTCTCTCTCATTTTTCGCGTTCTCACTTGTTCTCTCTCTCATTTCTCTCTTTCTCTATCTCATTTTCCCCTCTCTCTTTCTATCTCTAATTTTTCTCTCTCTCATTTTAATTTCTCTTTCTTTCACTATCTCTATCTCTCTCTCTCTCCCCTACTCTTTTTTCTCTTTCTCTTACTCCCTCACTTTATAGCTTTACAGTTCTTTTATTTCTCCTTTCTGGCTTTCATCTTTCTTTCTCTCCCTCTCTTTTTCTCTCACCCTTTTTTCTATCTCTTTCTCTCCCTCACACATTTTTTTCTCTTTCTCTTTCTTTTTGTTTCTCTTACACTCTCTCTTTCTCTCTCTCTCTCTCTCTCTCTCTCGTTTTATATCTTTACACTCCTTATATTTCTCGTTTCTCTCTTTCATCAGGTAGCTGTTTCCCTAGGCGAGACTCCGCGCTTCGATCTGACCTCTTTCTTTCATGTTTCTGGATTCAAATGCCACTCTCCTTTACTTATTTAAACTCAATTCGTTTCCCATCTTTTTCTGCATAATTAGAGATAAATTAATTTCTCCATATATTTTAGAAGACTCTACAGGCGCCGGCATCTATCCGCACCCACATCCAAACAGAATATGTCCCACTTTAATGTGGTCATTTCCAAAAAGCCATTCGAAAGTTACGCAAGTCATCTTCCCCTTTTAAGGATGCCTCAGGCGCCAGATAATTCCAGCAGCTTTGAGGGAGAGGTACTGCCTCGAAGGAGATATCCTCCTGGGGCTGCAGCTGATATTAAGGCTAGACTGAGGAAGTATATCATTTTCACTGCGTAAGAAACACAAAGTGGACACCATACTTTTTTCCTTTGATCTCTTCAAAGAATATTTAAAAATTAAACTCTATAAATATTCAATTTCTTTCTAAATATAATTTTTATGACATTACGGGAGACCGTTAATTTAGAAGTCTCTCTCATCGTAAATCTTACTTTATTTACTGAAGTTCGTTTATTTCATTTTTCCACATGAATAACTCTAGGAAATCAGCAATTCAGTTTACATGCCTTAAAATATAAAACCTGTCATCGATAAATGATGGGAAACCTCGTTTCAGTAAAAAAAAAAAACAACGATAAAGCTTTTAACAGACATTAACTTACAAAACAGGTCACCTCGGCGTGGTAAAATGGTTGGCAAACTTGTCCTGCTAGATCAGTTACAATTGTGGAGTGGGTTCGATCCTCACTAGTTGCTTCATACTTTTCGGCCTTATGCCACGAGGCACGGTGAAAGAATGGATAGTAGCTCGGATTGAGGAATCTGAGAGCCGAGTTCGAATTCCAGTTGAATCTATTACATTCACTTGCGTGATAATATCCTTGGGAAAGATATGAATCCTCTTCTTCTCCCCTCAGTTATGGATAACTAGCAGGACAAACCAGGTTCTGTAGCCTTGGATGGCAACTGGTCTACCGCAGAAAGAAATGGCAACCTACTGCGGGAAAAAATCTGCCTCGTCAGTCAAGTATCGAAATATAGATAATATCCTAAGCGTGTATCACGAATAGCACGTAACTGACAGACTGAACTATCTATAGCAGGACAGACAGGGTCCTATTGTCTTGGATGGCAACTGGTCTACCACAGAAAGAAATGGCAACCTACTGCGGGAAAAATCTGCCTCGTCAGTCATGTATCGAAATATAGATAATATCCTAAGCGTGTATCACGAATAGCACGTAACTGACAGACTGAACTATCTATAGCAGGACAGACAGGGTCCTATTGTCTTGGATGGCAACTGGTCTACCACAGAAAGAAATGGCGACCTACTGCGGGAAAAATCTGCCTCGTCAGTCATGTATCGAAAGATACGTGATCGCCTAAGCGTGTATCACTGCCTGATCTATCTATAGCAGGACAGACCGGTTTGTATAGCCTTGGATGACCACTTGTCTACCGCAGAAAGAAATGGCAACCTCTGCTTCGTCAGTCATGTATCGAAAGATACATGATCGCCTAAGCGTGTATCACTGACTGCCTGATCTATCTATAGCAGGACAGACCGGTTTGTATAGCCTTGGTGACCACTAGTTTACCGCAGAAAGAAATGGCAACCTACTGCGGGAAAAAATCTGCCTCGTCAGTCATGTATCGAAAGATACATGATCTCCTAAGTGTGTATCATGCATGGTACAACTAGGTTACGCTTAGAAAAAATAAATGTACAGCGTTTAGCGGACCACAACGAGAAATCGACGACCTCTTTTTGTAACATTCACCTTTGCAGATATCCTATTGAGAAATGTATAAATCCAGCATTTCTTCCTCACTATCCAGCTATGGGTTAGATGCACACTGGCCGCTCAAGCAGTTTTTGACAATCAGCCTAGACGAACGACAACTCAGCTTTCAAAATCATTGCTAACCATAGCGAAGTGCATTGTTACGTTCCGTTTCATCCCTGGCTTCATGTCACCAAACCCTAACGTCACTTCATAGAGGACTTTTTTTTTCTTATTTGTTTTATTGTATGAGTGAGAGAAACAGGTAACATTGATTATAGGAAGTAGCTTAGTATTCCGCCTCGTGCGGGTCTTATATCCTAAACTTAGGCAATGACAATCCAGTCAAAATTCCACACCCGCGAGGTATTCAGACCAGTCGATCGCCATCCTGTCCCAGCCTCCGCAATGACTGTATGGTTTCGCCTGTGGTTGATCTCAGAGATGGACTAGAAGATACAAATACAGTCATTAATGCAGACTGAGCTTCACTAATCCTGTATCCTTTAATCGAGTCACTGGTTTAGCGGAACTGTCAAACCAAAAGTAATTAGTGTGAAAAAAATGGAATAATAAAGTATGTAATTGATTCACATGCAACAAACATGGCATAAATCTCGCTCAAATTAATTTCTGATGCCAGGAGATTCATATAAAATGAATTTGAAATGATAGAGAAATTGTTGTAAAGAAGGATGCTGAGAATACCATAGATATATCAGGTGAACAATGAGGAAGATTTAAGAAAAATGGGAACAAATAGCACGCCTATATCATTTCTGGGACACGAAAAATCCAAGGAAAGAAACATTTTCGATACACAGGCCATACTAAGGGACAGGGAAAATAAACGAACGAACGACTTCTGAATGACAGGCCAGTGACTTGGAGATATTGTAAAGGAATTAACGTTGCTACAATTTACAAGAAGACGTGGAGAACTATAAACCACGTCCTCAGAGACAAGGAACATAAAGTTTTATTCGCGTTGACATTACACTTCCTTTTCCTTAGCTCTCAATTTTGATTTTATGGTGATGTTTTTGCTTTCATATTTCAATTAAATGTTCTCTGCATAAAATAGATTTATAAACAATGTAATAATCACTTGGAATAGATAGCTTTAGTTTACCTTGGCACTTTTCTGTTTATAGTCTTCTCATATATACCATTTTGTTTTTGTTTTTTTAATTTTCTAATCCTTAAGAATTTTTAGTATTATAAAGCAACATTTGATTGGTCCTTGTAGAATTTTTAAAAAATATCACTACTCAGAGTACTTTTACATTTCAAACAATATAATTCAAATGATTCGTTTATTACTGTTTATCAACCCTTTGGAGGTTATTTAAAACCATAAAATATGTTTAGATTTGTTGTAATGGAATGTCCCACACTCCCTATCGTCTATGTGGAGTGACTATATCAGTAGCTACATATAGTGACCACAGGATGTACCTGAGGGCTTGCTTCGGCAATTAGTTGGAGATTCGTCTCCAGCTAAGCTAGTCGAACTATCTGCCTTCGGGCAGAGAGGAACCCAGACGAGGCTACGCCGAAGGGCAGAGTCTTGTCTGGGGTGGTAGACAGCTACCCGACCCCGTTCTTTACGGGGTCTACGGGGAATTTTTTTCCGAACCTACGGGCTCGGATACCCCACGTTAAATTCGGCCTTGTGCCACATCTGACCGCGTGGAGCGGTTGGCAAATACCCTTGCTTTGGCAATTCGTCTCCAGCTGTACTGGTCGAACTCTCTGCCTTCGGGCAAAGAGGAACCCAGACGAGGCTATGCCGAAGGGCAGAATCATCGGTATGTTTGCGGAATTTAGAAAAACTGAATCATTCTAGTAATGTATGGTAGCTTGTCTTGAAAATCAATAATTTCAATTTAGGCCGAAAAGCCACAATACCTAACCTTGTTTTTCAAGGTAAGCATGTACAGGTAACTCTTATTTACCAAGCCGAACTTAATGTAGCGCAGGCAATAAGTAACCATTTTTGTTTCACTGATTTGATTTTTACGGTTTATCAAACTTTTGTTTTTTTAATCAATTCAACCCAAGCAAGACGATAATACAACTTACCCGATAGGGGAACCAGGAAGTGAAAGACATTGATAAAACTTTAGAAGGAAACGGAAACTTAATCTTAAACAGGAAACAAATAATAAACCTTTATCCTTGTTCGGGTGAACCGGACGATATCTACTCCTATTTTTTAAAGTCAAACATATATGCGATTGTAAGAATAATTGATTTTTTTTTCGAATGAATAATGAATTAACAGTCTTTTTCTTAGAATAACAATTTACTATTTAACCCATAGCTGGGGAAGATGCATTCATTCCTTTCACAAGATTATTTCCGCGTAAGTGAAAATTACCAACCCAACTAGACTCAATTAGTATCGAAATCTCTACAGCATATCAACGGCCAATGATGAGAATTATCCGATACCGCGACGCTGAAAAGGTCGATCTATCAGAGAAAAAAAATTCTTATTACAAATTCTGAACTAACCTTATGCCTGACCAAATTCAAATATCTTTCTTCATCCATTCGCTTATGACGGGCACTTACAAAAACCACATCGCTACAAACGCAGACCATTCAGTAGGTTGTTTATTCTATTCATTTGTCTGTAAAGGTTTTATATATTTTTTATTTGACTATCGACGCATAACAAACATCTATGAAAAACATAACAGGATGTCATCCTAGATGGTGAACATCTCTGTTGTAATGTCTATATAACCACCTCTGATGATGGCTCATGTCAGTCGAAAGCTGAGATCGAGGAACAGTATAATAAAAAATATATATATCCAAACGTTGGGCAGTTTTTGTCTTTATTTTCTCTCGAAATTAAAACAACTATACGAAGCTTTGAACGGCTCTTGATCAAACATAATAGACATTCGCTGTCTGTTATATTTAATAATATTTGTTTAAATAATCATCTGTTGCCCTAATACACTAAAGACATATATATATATACATATATATATATGAAAAATTTCTCAGCGTTAACCTGTATATTACAGTTTTCTTATTGCCTTTTACATTTATAAATATATATATATATATATATATATATATATATATGTGTGTGTGTGTGTGT